>JANAVB010006598.1:1397996-1535496 GCA_029216955.1 Iris pallida | reverse complement strand
GGTGGATACTGTGGAGGCTGCTGTGGTGGATATGATGGTGGATGTTGTGGAGGCTGTTGGGGTAGATATGATGGTAGATATTGTGGAGGCTGCTGGGGTGGATATGATGGTAGATGTTGCGGAGGCTGCTCGGTGGATATGATGGTGGATATTGTGGAGGCTGCTGGGGTGGATATGATGGTGGATATTATGGAGGCTGCTGGTGTAGCCTCCCTTCCCAAAATTTTTTGAAATATTTTATTCTATTTATTTGATTTAAATATGAATTTTAGAATTTTTATAAATAATTATTTAGTTAATTATTACGGTAGATGACTTTAACCATGGTTGAGTTTTGAAGTACCAGACAGCTAGGAATAGTGGCACGGATAGTACAATGGCATGCTTCGACTAGTGTATTAGCCCTGGTAGGGAAGGCCCAGCCATGAGTGTGTCATAACTAGGAAAATCAGGCCAAGTTGCGACTTAAGCCTTACCGAAGAATTATTTATTTATTATTTATATTATTAAGTTTTAGGGAACCCGGTTGTACCGGACTAGTCCAGATATGATCCAACCTAAGCCCATGTAGTCGGGTATTGCGCCCATAGACATCCGTGTCGATATATATATTTGAATGTGTATTTTGCATCCTATTATAAATAATCTAATGAATATTCCTAAGTATTCATTAATTGAATATTATTATTAGTTGATATTCAATGGCATTGGTCTAAAATAGGTCTTTTTATATTTTAGGATTATTAGATGTACATAATGGTGTATACACCATTATTGATTTGTTGAATTTTGTTATGATTATTATTATTATTGTTTTTAATCATATTTAGGGTTATTATTATAAAATATCCTTTTATTATTATTGATTATTATTTTTGCCAAATAAATATTTAGTCATTAGGAATAGATAATATTGGAGTTTATTTAGATTTTTATGGATATTATTATGTGTATACTAAAAAATATTATATATATATATGTGAGTGTGTGTGTGTGTGTGTGTGTGTGTGTGTGTGTGTGTGTGTGTGTGTGTGTGTAGTTATATAGTAATAAAAGATTTCGAATCAAATAAACTTTTTCCCTAGGCCAGCGCAGCTGAGCCCTGGCTGAGTTCCCACAAATTCACATCTCAGCCCAACTAAGCAGCCCAAACGGCCAAGTAGCCGAAATGGCAAAGCAGCCCATGCATGTCCAACCCTCAGCCAAACCCGAACACTTTTGCTTCCCCTGTATATAAGTACACGCGCACGCACCTATGTATTGGTCGAAACCCTAAATTCTACTCCTCCTAACAGCACCGACCCCAACCTAGGTGGTTGCACGAGCGCCCCCCACGTCGCTGGCCGGCCACCGCGGGCAGCCGTCGACCGGCGACAGAGCCGCGAACAGAATGACAGAGGAGATAAGCAACGGCAGCAGTACAGCCTGCAGAGCCAACTTCGTGGCCAGCTTTCTCCCTCCACGTTCCATCGATCATCGAACCAATTATGAAGGTATACTCACAACCTATACGGCTTTGATTCCTTCCAATAGTTTATAAGATAAAGACCTAGGTTGCTCGATAAATCGATCTAAACATGGCAAAAAACTTGTCCGTAAATAATTAGAAAACTATTGCAGACCCCTGATTTGGAAGACGGATTGCGAACCGAGAGATAGGAATATCATAAAACCATCTGAAGGAAGTTATAGACAACATATACCTGGTTAAAACCTATCATATAGATCCAGATTTCATTGATTATACACAAAGTTATTTTATTTCAAAAATCCAGGAAAACTTAGTTTTTGTAAGTTATAAATTAAAAATCTTCCCGATACGACGTGCGTCCCGCCAATTCGGGCGACGTGGTCGCACACCATATGCATCGAAAGGCACGTCGAAAAATTATGGACGTTTGGACTTTGACGAAATTCAAATAGGTCGCGTGTGCGCGACGAATTTGATGCGTATCTGTCAAAATTCACCGTATCGGCCTCTATGCAAACTTCTCAATTACTTTGTGCACGTTTGTCAGATAGAGACAAAACTTACGCCAGCAGGACCGTATCATTTTTTTGGTCCTGTATGCCAAGTTTGGTCCAATTTCGAGATAGTTGATCGAATCGTCGTTTTGCGGGCCCCACGGTCCGACTCAACGGGTGATTTTATGCACGGCCCATCGGAATCCAAAATTGGATATACCGTTGGGTTCATATCATCAAACCGGATCCGTAGACATGTAGTTTGACGACTTTAGAGACCATTGACTCTGACATATTTTTCGGTACAAAGCGGGTCCAACGGCGGACACCGTTTTGGCCCAAAATTATCGTTTTACCCCCTGTGTCCAAAATTGGACTTAAGAACAGACAATCCTAGCTAATTTGACTATTCTGAGAATGTTTGCAATGTTTGTTTCAACTTTCGGAGACAGTTGTGAGATTTGGACTTATTTGGCATACCGGTTGACGGTTTATTGTTGGCTCTTCGTGCTACCACCAGGCAAGTATACCTTGCCTCCCTCTACAGTTTACTTTTATGCTTATAGTTCATCTGTTTTAGTATGTTATCTTAGTTTTTATAAATTTATATGATACCATGTTTACTAGTTTATTGTCTTGCTTGTATATCTGTATTTCATGACTTGATAGCGTAGTTACACCAGGCTTGATTTACATTATGGTTCATGCTAGAGTAGTCCTTACCTGTGTCATGACTGAGTTGTACCATGTCGTCACCTATATATTGACTGAGTCATGCCTACATGTATGTGTAATTGAACTGATATTCCTGTGTAGTTCCCACAACCTGTGAGCCACACACGGGGCGAGGGTTGTCCTTTGCACCTGCGAGTCCACACAAGGGGCGAGGGTGACTTGTCTTGAAACTGACCTACGAGTCCACATTCGGGGCGAGGGTTGGTATTCCATTGATCTCTTGTTTACTTGTTCTTCCAGCAGTTCATTTATACATAGTTGATCCCGTATCCGTGTTCATAGTTACCTGTCAGTAGCCACTTGTCAGTCTCATATCTAGTTCTTATTTATACCCTATTTATATTATTGCATGATTAAACTGTTAGATAGGCATGTTTTATGTGTCTTTCTAGTCCTCTGAGGACCTGATGATCTTTTCAGGTTTAGCGACTACATGGAGTTAGTTAGCGGCTCATGATGGTAGTGATTATACCTGCAGGGATACAGGTATTTGCTTGTAATATTTCTTTATTATCCTCTCGTGCTTTATATTCCATATCATGATATACTCTGCTTATTTATAGACTCATATCATTCTTGGAGTCTAATCGAACAATATGCTAATGGGCTACAGACCATGACCCATACTTGTTTATTCTTGTTTATATGATTCCTGCGGATTGAGATATAGTTTAGATTAGACATGATACCCTACTCTGGATAGCTTATAAGTACTCGAGTCGGGCTGGAGTCCGCTCGATACGTAGCTGGCTTGCTCACGAGCTCGGGTCCGAAAAGCGGGTACGGGTCGTGACAAGTTTTTTTGGTAGCCCATGCATGTCAGAGCATATTGTATCGTTTACGTAACTGTACTGGTACGAGCCTGCAATAATGACTAAACTATAAGAATCTCAATCCACTCTGCCTTGAAAATTCTTGTAGAAATTCCTCTACCGTCTTTGAAACTTCGTATTCGTTCTCAATTATACTTTCTTGCTTTTGGTACCATTGATTCTCGTCCCTTTTTATTTTGTTTGCCATTGATTGTCGTAGAACAGAACAGTTTTATAGGAGGACTGAACTTTGATTTACAATTACAAACTCACTTGTACAAAAGAGGGCCTAGGAACAAAACTTAGAAAAAGTAATCTAAGTACAATTATTTAGTTTAGGTTCTGGGGAGTGACGGTAGAGGCTCGGGAAAGTGCTATCAACTCTGCCTTACTCCTTGGATGATCGAATGCAACCTCGGCTCCGGTGAAGGAATGCTCTCTCTCTGCCCGGGTGTGTGTATATCTCTGTGTGTGTCTCTTTTTATGTAAGGGAATAGCACCTTACTATTTATAGGAATTCATGAGTAATGGGGTATACAGCCACGTGGCTAATTTTGGGCCACATCCTTGTAACTGTGCCTCGAGAAGTGGGCACTTGGGGATTGGTTAAGATTGATCATGATCTGTTTGTTGCACTAAATTTGAAGTGTTAAGACTTAGTCAATTTCTGCCATGCGTCTCAACTGCTACTCTGTGGCGAGCCGCATGAATGATGCATCTTGGCTGAGCCGCATGAAGGACTATCCCATAGCCGAGTCGTATGAAGGATGTATCCTGGCTGAGTCGCATGAAGGATTGTCCCATAGTCGAGCCGCATAAAGAGTGTCTCATGACCGAACCGCATGATGGACGTCCTATGACCGAGCCGCATGAAGGACGTCTCATGATCGAGTCGCATGAAGGATGTCTCATAACCGAGCCGCATGAGAGATCCATGCTCGAGCCGCGTGAGAGTTGTCTCATGACTGAGCCGCATGAAGGTCGATAGGCGATCTGCATAAAGAATCTTCTTTGGAATTTGTGAACTGTGCCAAATATCATGATGATTTTCTCATCTTTTTAGGAGCATCACGTTTTGTCTTTATGTCAGAGCCATCATCTTTGTTAGAGCTGTCGCCTTTATGTCAGAGTAATTATGGCCAGTTGCTTAGGCTGATTTTGAACCGCATAAGGTTCCCTGCTATTTGTGGGCCGCATGAAGCTTTCTGAGCTGCATGAAGCTCCCAGTGATTTTGAGCCGCATGAAACTCCCCAGGTTTTGAGCCGCATGAAGATTCCATATTGCTTTTGGGCCGCATTGAAAATCCATGCTTCTACAAGACCCCCTTTAAAGTTTTCAATTTGTGAAATTGAAATACTTTGAATAAGAAGCATGGGTATGTCCGCATAAGCTCTTCATGCCGCATAGGCTTCTCTCGCCGCATACTGGTCTCGTGCCACATAGGCGTCCCATTAATTGTTTTTGATTTGCTTTGATAATTTAAAGCCATCTTTTGGATAGAATCCCAAGAGTCGGCATTAAATTTTAGATTTGCTTTGATGATTCGGAGCGGTCTTTTGCATGAAAGGGGATAGAATCCCAAGAGTCGCCTTTATCTTTTAGGCAGCACGAAACCCAAAGCGTTGTCTATCGGTTTACACGCCTCTGTCAGCCTATAAATACGTGAAGTTTTTTAGGAGAGAGGTTCCTTCTTCCAATTTTTTATTGCCTTAGTCGCCATCTTCTCTTCTCTCGATCATCCATGGCTCCCAAGGCTTCTTCTAATGCTGCAGCGAAGGGCAAATGACTTGTCTCCTCGTCGAACACGACGAGTTCGATTCACCCCGACGTTCATCCTCCTATCAATGGTAAGAGCTTTGGGAAGAAACTGCATGAATCCAAACCCTAACCACAATGGCTATGTCATATATTTTATGCGCGGGCCTTTCTCTGTTATGCCTCGGCATAGTTGATGCTCTTTTCGTCTTCACTGAACTGTTCAAGTTCTGTGTGATGAGTCCACATAAACTGTACCTTATGGGACCGCATGAGCGCCTCATGACTGAGCCGTATGGGGTATGCTTCATGTTCGAGCCGCATGAAAGATGTCTCATGAATGAGCCGCATGAGAGATGCTTCATGGCCGAGCCACATGAAATGTCTCATGACTGAGCCGCATGAGAGATGCTTCATGTCCGAGCCGCATGAAGGACGTCTTATGACCGAGCCGTATGAAGGACGTCTCATAACCGCATAAGCACCTTATGGACTGGGCCGCATGAAGACCCACCTAACAGAGTCGCATAAGCTCAGAAAACATTAAGTGGTTTTCTCTGGCTATCTTCCGACTTCTTTCTTTTTTCCTCTTCAGTGAAGTTGCCGATCAATCCTTCGGGGGAGATTTTGGTAGGTCAAGCTCAAACTGCTGTGGGTGTGAGGTTCGACCATGTGTTCGATTATGTGTCAGCCCAAATCACTAAAGATCAACCTGAGGAGAGGCTGAAGGATATCAGAAACCAATCCTTCTTCTTTCTCTCGGGCATGATGAACTCTGGGAAATTGGGGGAACACATCTGAAACCCGCGTTCCTCTTTGGGGATGCCCGGACTGTAAAGAACTCCAGCGTTCTAGATTTATCTGAAAGTTGGAGTTTTTCTTCCAACGGGATGGCGATCCACATTCCTCAGATGGAGCGTCACTTCCCGCTGTCTTGGTTTAATATGTTGTCGATTGACAGGAAAATGGCGGACTCCCTAACCCTAAGCCAGCAGGGGATGTTCGTGGGTGATATTCACTATAATAAATCATCGAGGTCGGTAGTTGCAAGCAAGATACAGATCAGCCGCTTTGTGATAGGGTTGGCCCCGGGCAGTTTCATAAATGTGCAGGGTCCCAACTTCTGGTTCTCCCAAGCTGACACTTTTATGAACCAAATTGCTCAAAAGGGGTCCTACCCTACTGGTCGGCTGTCGCTGCTGAACTGGATGAACCCCACTCCTTCATTTATCAACTTGATCTCGTGGATCTTGTGGACATACAAGGATCTCCTGCTCGAGATTGGTCTTTATCATGCCATACGGGGCACTTGTTATGGACTGCCCATAAATAAGAAGTTGTTCATGGCACTTATTGAGATGTACAACCGTCGTACGGGGACCTTCTTTACACCTGGAAGGGAAATGGGACTCGCTCTCCACGAGATGCATGAAGTCTCCAAGCTGCCCTGGGGAGATAAAGTTTTTGAAGCGTATACCCCTACGAATGAAGAATTCGAGGAATTGGAGCGACGGCTCCCGGGCTTTGTGGATGTTTACCGGGAACTACTATGTCACCATAGTACGTGCCAGCAGATGTTAAAGAAGAAGAACGATATCTCGGAAGGGAACCTTCCTCACACCAAGACCTGGCTGAGCTACCTTTTTGAGCTAGGCGCCTCAGGCCGAGTTTTCTCCCGACGTCCTCAAACCCGGAAGGAGGTACAGAACCAGGTGTCGACTGCCAAGAGGGTAAAAACCACGGGTGAAAGATTTAGGAGCTAATCTGACTCCTTTAATTACTTTTATCAAGATACCCAGAAGATGTCTGATAAGGCTCTCATGGCGGGATTTTTGATGGTATGGCTGCGGAACTGTGTAGTTTCGGGAGGGGCTGGTGCTATTGAGAGAATCAGCCGTAACCTGATCCTTCCTGCGGAGAAGCTAGTCTTTGGGGCCAGACTAGTTCTACTCCCTGCCATGGTATGCAGCATATATCGTGGCCTCCGCGCCTTCTCGTCCAAAGTCATTGCTCGCGATACGGCGAAAGATTTTGAACGAATCGAGCTGCCCTACCATTATCTGATTGGGTGGCTGTTGATGCATTACCAGTCTTTGATGAGGCCTGGCCCAGAGGATGACATGACTGCTTATGATGCCTTCATCTTCCAGTACCATCGTATGCCCTGGAAGTACACAACCATGCAAGCCTGTCGGATGGCGCTGGCACGAGTGGACATATACTCCTTTTTTGTGTATGTTTCTCATTTTACTGATGAAGAAGTAAGAGACGTGCATCCTGATGGTGTTGTGTCTCCCAAATTCTTGCCCGAGAACTCCTATGGTTGTAGAACATCCGTCCTGCACATCTGGTGTATCGCAACCGTAACTCCGTCTTTTTGGAGCCTTACTTACCCAACTGATTCTTCCGGCAATTTAGGTACAGTCAAATATTTTTGGACAATCCCAGCTCCTGTCTGGGTTTTGAGGGTAGCGTTCTTGATGGCATCCGGGCTTGGCACTACTATAGCGCGGTTCACACCCGTGCCACCTTCTCCGTTCCCGATGCTAACGAGTCAGGACATATTTTATACATGGCGGCCTTGTACCTTGTTATGGTGAATAAGCCCCCAAGAGATTTTGACCCAAGTACCAGCTTCATTGTTGGTACTAGCTTGGAGGAGAAGCCAAGGACCAAGAAGGGGAGGACAGTTGATGTGTCTGACTCAGAGTCTATCAACGTGGATGAAGAGGATGACCCTGATAACTTGCCTCTTCCTTCTGCAGATGATTTGGTGGCAGATCAGCCCCATGTTGCGCCTAGTCTTTCACGAAAATGTAGCAGGCATGAATTCTCTGTCGGCGGCATGACTTACTCCCGAAAATGAGTTGCGTTTAAACCTCGCGGGCCGAGCATTAGGGAGAGAAGTGAGGACGTCGAAGCTATTTCGGAGGTGAATCGAGTTATGACCATCTTTTTAGTTCTTCCTTTTCTGAAATATAATCTGATAATTTTTCTTTTCTTTGTAGACATTAGGAGAAGTGAACTCCTCAGAGCCGGTTACCGTCTTTGAGGTTGACCCGGCCATAGCCGCTTTAATTAGTGCTATGACTGCCGAGCTTACTTCTACCACGGTCGTCCCGGCGACGGCTGAGGTTCCTCCTGCTGCTGACATCTCAACCCGGTGCGATGTGGGCTCTCCTGAACCAGTCCCCGAGGTTGCTGAACCTCAGCCGGTTGATACTGATCCGGCTGTATCCATCTCTGGGGTGGCTGGGGCAGAGGAAGCAGCTACAATTGGCTCAAATGTCGCCGTTGAAGAGGATATGGTGGCTGTGAGTGAGCCTCAGCTTTAGCAACCCTCCCCTGGTAAGCTATGTCATGTCTTGACTAGTAAGGAGGTTCATTTGCTCTATCTTTATATCCTTCGGGTAAAGTTGATCGATGGTTGCTCCGGACATACAGGTCCTACTCCTTCGCTGTCGACGACGAACATCATCGGGGGAGAAGTCACCAGAGGGGATCCGGTGGAAGGAAGTATGCCTCCTTCTCCTCCAACTACTATCGAGGGACCTCTTGCCGGGTCGAGTTCAGGAGAAGACGTAGTAGAACTGTCGGGGCGGGAAGAAATGGTCCATACATCCTCCTCGATTAACGTAACTCTATCACCAGAGGTCGACCTTTCTGCACTGCCCAGTCTTCGAATCCTTCGGGCTGCGGAGGAGGAGATGACTGCTATTTAGGTGTCCTATTGCTCGGAACTTGTATCTTTAGTGATAGGGGCATCAAGCTCTGGTACATCTTCTTCACAACCGTCTTCGACTCTACCAGCTACTCTTCCTTTGACACTGTCTTCTTCGGAAGTTCTGGATAAATCGTCAAAGGACGTGATTGATAGTTTCTACCGCCATCTGAAACAAGGGATTGAAGCTGCCCTGGAGAGGGGGACATCTTTTGCATTGTCTCGTTAATGTGCCCCCGGTCAGATTGAACTCCTCAGAACACTCCCCGGTGGGGCAGGGGTGGTCGAGCTGTTGGAGCCCAAATTAGTGGAAGCTGATCAGCTCGTGGCTCAGTTTCAAGGACTGCGACAAGTCGATATGTCTTTAGCAATAGATCAGGAGAGCGCCTTCCTTATAACAGCCATGGAAAAGATAAGGACGGTACGGGATACGTCCAGGCCTGCTCTAGTGAAGGACCTTCATGATCTGTCTCTGAAGTACGATCAACTAAGCCGCAGAGGAGAGGACTGTATCGTTCAGGAAGAGACCGCATCTCGTGGGATAGCCGATACCAACGAGCAGATCCTCCAACTTCAGAGGAAATGGTCTTCTTTAGAATCTGAGCTCCAGGCTTTCCGCAAAGATAAGGAGCTAATTTTCCGGGAGACCGACCAGGTCACCCGAACTTCTGTTGTCTTAGAGCGTGCACTGAAGAAACTTGAAGACGGTTGGCAGGCACATGCGCATCTGGAGGATGCAGAGAAGTTGACTCAAGAGGCTGAGCGCCAGGCCACACTGAGGATTGAGCAGTCGACGACCAAGCTGAAGGACCGTCTTAGAGAATTGTGCGTCGCCGAGCCGTGATCGAATTTTTCTCTTCTTTATTATTATGTCTCTCTATTTTTATAAACAGGGGCGTGGTCCCAAGACAATGTCGCACTTTTGATTTTAAAATGAATGAGTATGTTTACTTCATCCTTTATTTGTGGTATCTGTTGTGTTCGTATAATACTTTTGGTGTTACGGTACTTGCCCCACTGGGGGACTTTCTATGGACCTATTACCCTTGGTATACCTTGGTTTTAGGTATGGATAATAAGCTCTATAGAGATACCTATAACGACTCCGTGGCAAGGCGGACATGGGAGTTCTTGGTATTGGGCGAAAGGACGCCATGGAACAGCTGGGCTCCAGAGGCATGTGATCGTGAGAAAAGAGGCGCATATACTAGAGGACCTAGTACAGTATTTGTGGTCAGCTACGGACATTTATGATCGACTGTGGACATTTGTGGTCAACTGTGGACATTTGTGGGCCTATTATCCTTGGCGTACCCTGGTTTTGGGTACGGATAATAAGTCGAGAGAAAACCAACATACTTACTCAGAGGTAATGAGGGCGTGGTAAATATGGAGGTTTTACAACGGAGTCTTCATACTCAGAGGTAATGATGACGTGGCAGGAGAGGACTCAACGAAGAATACATGGAACAACTCAGAGGTAATATGGACGTGGAAGTTCTATGTAAGGGGTGATTTATTTGTGATGGAAGAGAAACAACTCAGAGGTGACATCGACGTGGTTGTTTCGGTAATTTTGTGGACCTGTTACCCTTTTTTATGCACCGAGAGCGCGGATAATAGATTATGCAGAGAATGCTCTTTTAGGAAGGAAGTTTAGAGGTATGATCATACATGACTTGCTACCCAGAAGATGCGATATGAATTCATTTGGAGTGACCAGAGTGTGAGTTCAGCGGTACCTAAGGGTACATAACTCAACAATTCGGTTGACTCGGCGGATGTCGTTTAGACATAATATTTCTTCAGGAACTTTCTGTTGACGGGCATCATGAGCAAGTCTCCGTTTTACTTTGTGAGACGGTATGTACCATTGGAGAATACAACCTCAATAATAAATGGGCCTTCCCACTTGGGTTGTAACTTGCCGACGGTTTTGTGAGTCATAACCATCGGCCTCCGAACTGCCAAGACGAGATCGCATACTTGGAATGTTCTTAGCTTGACCTTTTGTTGAAGGCTCCAGAGATGCGGGCTTGATAAATCTCGATTCGTTATTGAGCTAGCAGGTGCTTCTCATCTAAGGCTTCCAATTCTTTTAGTCGACGACGGTAGTTATCATCCGTCATTAATCGGTAAGTGAGGGAGATGCGAAGCGAGGGGATTTGAGTTTCCAATGGGAGAACTGCCTCATTTCCGTATACCAAAGAGAATGGTGTGTTTCCAGTAGCCGTCCGGACTATAGTACGGTACGTCCATAAGCATTCGCCAAGCTTTTCATTCCAGTCGCGTTTGTTTGAGGACACGAACTTCTTGACCAGCTTGATTATTATTTTGTTGAATGTTTCAGCCAGACCATTAGCTGCTGGGTTGTACGGTGTTGAAGCAATATTCTGGATTCAATGTTTGTCGCAAAATCGATATAAGGCGTAGCTCGCGAACTGCGGACCATTGTCGTGGATGATCCTCCGAGGTAGTCCAAAGCGATAGATGACGTGATGCTTGACGAAGTTGATCACGTTTGATGTCTTCACTTCTGTAAGCGGAACAGATTCCGCCTATTTGGAGAAGTAGTCTGTAATTGCGAGTATGAAGCGGCGTCCTCTGGACGAAGGTGGAGTGATTGGACCAATGATGTCCATTCCCCATGCTTCAAATGGCCAGGATGCCACCGTCGGATGTAGGAATTCGGATGGTTGGTGTATAAAATCTTCATGGACCTGACAAGCTTTATACTTTCTTGCATAGTCTATCGCATCTGCTACCATCGTGGGCCAGTAATAGCCCATTCGACGAAGGCGGTCTTGTAATTTTGGGCCAAGTTGATCGGCCCCACAAATGCCGTCGTGAGCGTCGTGCACGACTTCTTTGGCTTTCTCATTTGACAAACATCAGAGCAGTAATTCATCATAGGATCGTCGATACAGTATTTTTGTCTCTGTATCGTAGAAGAATCTGAGAGAACGTCTTCTAATAGAATTGGCTTCTTTCGGATTTTTTGACAAGATACCATAGACCACGAAGTCAATAAACGGAAGTCTCCAGTCTTGTGTTTCTTCGACCGCCAGGGCAGAGTAACTCACAACAAATTGTACGTTATTTTTAGAACAAACCAATTCATGGCCTATTACGTTAACCAAATGATGAGTATGATTTGGGACTGCCAGGGAAGCGGCAAGACCTGCTAGGGCATCGGCTTCAATGTTCCGGAGTCTAGGAATATGTTCTATGAAGAATCCTTTCAGGGACATAATGATGGTGATTGCTATTTGATGATAATGGATCATGTCTTCGTGGCGAACTTCATAAGAACCCCGGATCTGATTAACGATTAACTGTGAATCGCCAAATGCTTTCAAGTACTCCACCCCAGTTCCTTTGCAAGTCGGAGGCCGATAACCAAGGCGTTGTACTCGGTCACGTTGTTTGAACAAGGTTTCGTGAGTGAGTATGCCCAATTGATTACCAATCCGGAGGGAGAAATCAGTACCACTTCGACCCCAACGACGATATTTTCCTTGGGTCCGGTTCTTGAAGCACCGTCGAAGAACATTCGCTAGACGGTATCATGGGAAGCCATATTTGAATTGGCGACCTCGTCTGGGATCTCTTCATATATTCTAGTTGACTCCAAACCTGGATAGGCCGCTAAAAAGTCTGCCAAAGCTTGACCTTTAACAGCCTTTTGCGGGACGAAGATCATATCGTAGGGAGATAATAATATCGCCCAGGTAGCGAGGCGAGAGCTGAGTGCACCTGGTTTGGTCATGAGGACCCTGAGGGGGTTGACTCGTGATATAACATGGATGGCCTGTCCTGTAACATAGTGTCGCGTCTTCTGAATAGTGAACACCAAAGCGAGACTCTCCTTCTCCACGACGGGTATCTATGCTCAGGTCCTATCATCATTCGGCTGACGTAATAGATAGCTTGTTCATCTCCTGCATCATTGTTTTGTGCTAGTAGAGCGCCGAGGGAATGCTCCATCGCTCGTACATAAAGCAAAAACGGCTTTCCAGCAATCGGGGCAACCAGGACTGGAGGATTCGACAGATATTCTTTAATATTGTCAAAGGCATGTTGGCACTCTTCAGCCCATACGAAGGATACCCCTTTCTTCATGAGGTGTGTGAATGGTTGACATCGCTCGGAGAGGTTAGAGATAACCTCCTGATATAGGCTAGCCTCCCTTGAAGGCCTCTGAGCTCACGGAGATTTCTCGGGAGACTAATCTCCATAATTGCCTTTGTTTTCTCGGGATCTATATGGATACCCTAGGCGGTAATGATAAAACCCAAGAATTTCTCGCTGGATACGCCTAAGAAGGATTTGGTAGGATTCATCTTTAAGTTGTGTGCTCGCATCAGGTCGAACACTGTCCTCAGATCGTGCAGATGATCTTCCTTAGAACGGCTTTTAACGGCGATGTCGTCGATGTAACATTCCACTGTCTTACGCAGGTGATCTCTGAAGATGACGCTCATACTCGTTGATATGTGGCACCGACATTCTTTAAACCAAAGGGCATGACTGTGTAACAGTATACGCCAATCGACGTTCAAAATAATGTATGCTTTTTGTCGTCAGAAAATATCTTGATTTGGTTATATCCTGAGAAGCCATCTATGAACGACATACGCTCAAAGTCATATGTGTTGTCAATCATTATATCCGTAATAGGAAGAGGGAACTCATCTTTATGACATACTTCGTTCAGATTTTGGAAGTCGATGCAAATTCGGATCTTTTCATTCTTCTTGAGGACCGAAACTATGTTGGCTACCTAATCTGGATGTTGTTCCTCACGGATGAAGCCGCTGGCTATTAGTTTTTTGACCTCAGCTTCGATAGAATTCATGATGTCTGGGCGGAACCGTCGTTGCTGTTGCTTGACCGGCTTTGCGTCCGGATGAATGTTGAGCTTATGGAGTGCAATCTCGGGGTTTAACCCTGGCATGTCTTCATAACTCCAGGCAAATATGTCAATATAATCTCTGACGAGTTGCAATAGCGACTCCCGCTCTTCGTTTGTCAGACTTTTGCTAACGAAGATTGGCTTTAGAGAGGATTCATCGCTGAGGTCAACTTGCATAACCTCATCTTCGTTAGGAGGATCTCTTTGTTCGAAATGCTTCTCCCATTGCGCATCTAGCTGTTGGACCCAAGGCTCTAACTCGAGAAGTTCGGGTACATCTTCGTCTTCTTCATAGACGTCAGCAAATGCCATGTTGACAGACCACGCTTGCCTGAGTACGTCCCCGATGCTGACATCTGAATCAGAAGTGGGTGATCCAGTCGAATGTGAATGCCATTCGTATTCCTCATCCGAGCTCTCGGGAGTTGTTGTAGGTGTAACATAGCCTAGACCACGTCTGGTCTTGCTGTAATAATCCTGTAGTTTTTCAGCCGGGACTGGCAATTGCAAAGGTAATCGTCGGCCGGTACCCTAGTTCAAGCCTGGCGTAGGCTCCATATCATACCCCTATTTTTACATGAGATACTTGGATCGGAAGCTATACAGATAAAGCGGCAGTCTTCCGGTGTCAGGTTCGAGATCGACTTCTTCTGGCCTGAAGGACTGTTGACCATTCTTTCGTCTGAAGATGATTAGATGATCCTTGTAGTGCCCCAAAATTTGTGATACGTATTTTATACGTGTTCGTATTTCTGACCCGTATTTTTTATTTTCTTTGATTAGTTAGTTATGATTTATTTCATATTTAGCATTGTGGTTTAATTGTCATTTATCGTTCATGGATTAATTCTGATTCATGGAGCTTGGTTTATTGAGTATTTTATGGTTCATCATGGCATTGCATTGGTTTGGTTCGGTTCGGTGGGTTTGGCTTGGTTGGGTTTTATGTGAACCAAACCACTCCCACCTACCACCACCCTCATTTATATTCCACTCTTTCTCTCTTCCATTATCTCATTACTCTTCTTCTTCTCCTTCATTAACTCTCCACCTACCAGAGAGAGAGAGAGTGAGCTCTAGGCAAGTGCATCTTGCTTCATGGAGGAACTCGAATTTTATTGCTTCATTCTCTTCCTTACAGCATTCTAACTTGCTTTAGAACTTAGCATTTCCACTTTCCATGGCTAGATTCTTGTAGATCTAAGTTTACATTATTTTCGGATTTCTTAGGTTTTGATCTACTTAATCTTGTTATTTCTAAGTTTTGATGGTTCCATGTTGTTGAGAATTTAATTCTGCCCCATTTTGGACCTATGGAAGTTTGGATTTGGACTCTGGATGAAAGATTCATGGAGCTTGGGAGCCATGGCTTGAAGGATTCTTCTTCTCGGAAGGATGGAGAAGAAGAACAGTTCATAGCCGACTGGACTTAGCCGCATAGCTTTATGCAGCAAGTTTTATTCCTGATCGCATAAGCCTTGCTGAGCTACTTGGCCGCATGGCCTATGCCGCAGGAACTCGATTCTCCCAGCCGCATGAAGATTTAATCCTAGCCGCATGAGGCCCAGTCCTAACTGAGCCGTATGGGCTTCTGAGTCCGGGCCGCATGACCCGATTTATTCTAGCCGCATGTGCCCTCTTACCTATGCAGCCGCATATGTGCCCGCCATACTTAACCGCATGACCCGGAGTCGTTCGAGCCGCATAGGCTCCACTGCTCCTTCAGCCGCATATGCATTCATTGCTCCTGGCCGCCTATGTACAGCCCCCTCCCGGCCGTATGGGTACTCTCCCTTCTGAGCCGCATAAGCATTTCCCCCTGCTGCCGTATGGGACTTCGCCCACCCTCAGCCGCATGAACTCAACACCCTGAGCCGCATGAACTTAAACTCCCGCTAGCCGCATATGCCACTGTCATTTCCTGGCCGCATGAGACCCGGTTACTTTCTGGCCGCATAAGCCCCAGTCTTCTCCAGCCGCATGGGCTGTTCTCATTCCAGCCGCATGTGATCATTACCTGGCCGCATATGCCTTAGCCGTATGTCTCTTCTATAGTCCTGAATATTGATATTTTATTAGATATTTTACGTCCATTTTATATCCTTACGCATTTTTGTCATGAACTTGATAATCACGAATTTACTTAATATGTTTAGAAATAATAATTGACAATGCTTGATAGTGGCCCGTCGTGGTGCACTTCTGACATGATAACTTGACCTGATAATTTGACCTGCTACACATGACATGACAGTGGCCCGTCGTGGTGCACTCCTGACATAGTAACCTGACATGACCTGATAGTGGCCCGTCGTGGCGCACTCCTGACTAGCACACTTGATATGATAAACCTGACATGATTATCTCGAATAGCAGTTGCGACGGCTACCTGATATGACATGACCTGTATAATTAATCCTGACACCGTGGTTGTTGTATTGATTGTGCTTGTATAAACTACGAGTCCTGTTATGTCTTGCATCATGTCTAGGGCATGATCCCTGAGTACCACGGTCAGGGATCCATACTGAATTTGGCTAGGTTAATGACTAGATTGATCAATTAGTTCATGGAGAATTTCCCAGTTACCTGTTGCCCCTTTGGTCCCGGCCCTATTATATATACATGGGATTTGTTGCTATCCGTCGAGATGAGCGCACTTCCAGCCCACCGTCGAGCGTGGTACCTTAGGACACATGTATCTTACTACAGTGTGTCTGCTATATCTTGCTATCTTTTCCTTTTTTGCTGGGATCACTCAGTAGTAACAAACAGGTAACCGGACTTGGAATTCTCATTGCATTTTTCTAGTAACTAGGCCTGTGATAACCCTAGTTAGTTAAAGTATCAAGCCGTACTTATTGCTTGGCCGTGATTGTTGGATGGGGTTCAATCTGTCTAGTCCTGTCTTGATCCTATTCAAGATTGTTACATATCTTGATTTCTTATATTTACCTTGCCGATAAATGGTAGGAGAAGCCAAGTTCCGTTCAGACGAAGGGTTACAATCCCGGTCCTTGTTTGGTTTACGGGTTGTAACCTGGTTATCTGAATAGTCCCATAGTTACCTCATCGTATATCATCCTGTCATGCTCTTCCATATGTCTTGTCTTTTATTGATCCTGTACAAGATTGTCTTTTATATTTACCTGTCATGCTTTTCTTAAATTACTGTCTCTTCTTTTGTAATTATATTATTGTGCTAATTGCTGGTTTTAGTTCCTAAGTGAAGCCTCCTTTGTGGCACTTGCTCTTTCTGGGGTCTGACCCAGCTGGTTTTGTATGACCAGATACCGGAGCAGCAGCAAAGGATCTACCTGCTTTTCAGTCCGATGGTGACCGCCAGGCGTAACCAGGGCAACGAGTGGGTTTCTTTTTGTTCTCCCACTTTATTATAAAATTATTCTTTTGAGGCGTTTAGCCGCCGAGCCAGTGTTAGCTCGTGTACTTTTTTACTGTCTGCCTATGGGCTGTAATCATGATTGGCAACTCGAGGTTAATCATGTATGACTAAAACTCTTGCTAGTCCTTATATTTTGTACGACTAGCTTCATGATCATCTGGATATGTAATGTTTGGGACGCCTTACAATTGTATATTTGGTGATCTGATATCTTGTGATTATTATTAGTTGGTTGAGATTGAGACAATAGGATAATATATGACCTTAAGAGACTGATGGCTTGTAGATAAACCCTCACATATCTAGACAGCCGTGACCGTATAGTGAGATGGATTCCATTTCATTATACATAGCTGGCTATGTCTGCCCCCGCTCTCCAGTATTCTGGTTCTGGGGTGTGACAATCCTCTCCCGCGACTATGAAACATGCACCTTCCACGGGAGTAAGTTGGTTCATGGTGTCGACATTTGTCACTTGTGTGTGTAAGTTGATGTCCATACCGTGTTCCATAGCATATATTATACGAAGCTTGTTAAGCTCGAGGTAGTTCAAGGTATCTTCTCTGGTAGGATTACATCATCAGCAGAAGGAACATCAGTGTGCACAGCCATATATTTGGTTAACTCTAACTTCTCTTCAGCCACCCCCTGTATTAATGAAGACTGGGAGGATGACCTGGGCAGCCTGATCATCAAGGGTTCCACTGGTGGTGCAGGACGTGGGGTCGTTGGTGCGCTAATGGTCCCTGGCTTAGTGCTGAGCTGTCGATTTGTCCCTAGCTCCTGTTCAGCCCCCCTACATTATTGAGGATTGGAAGGATGCCCTGGACAGCTTGATCATCAAGGATTCTACTAGTGGTGCCGGACGTAGAGTCGTTGGCTCACTAGCAGTCCCTGGCTTAGCGCTTGGCTGTCGACTTATCCTAGGAAGACGAATGATCATCGTCTTAACAGAAGGATTGATCTCTTCTGATTGTTGGGCGGCTCTTGGCAGTCTGATTATCAGTGGCTCCTCAGTGGCTCTCGGCCCTTGCTAGACCTTGGAATTTGGATAACCATTTGCTCCTTTTGTGCAGTGAGCACTGGTAGACTAGCTGCTTCTTTACGCAGAGTGGCTATAAGAGGTGCAGTTCTGCCTGGTTTGCAGGGCTGGAAACGGATCTTCAGAGGTTCTTCTGATCCCATTGTAGCCTCTGTCTGCTCCTGAGCATCCTCTTTGATCAGGTGCCTTTTCAATTTCTCGTACAAGCAGGAATCCGAATAGTAGGATTCAACCCCTTTGAAAGGATCGATGTCGATGAATTCCGTTCTTACGAAGCCGTGCTTGTCGACATATTTGAAGCACTGGTGCAATATGGAGGGTACGATATAATCGTGCATCCACGGATGCCCCAGGAGAATGTTGTATGACGTATCTGCGTCTATGACACAGCAAGTCACTTCCGACTGAAGGTCGCCAATTTGGCATTTCAGACGAATCTTCCTAATAGGATAGCTTCTCCCTGAATTAAAACCGCTGATGGCAGTGCTGGTAGGTGTCAGCCGATGCATAGGGATGCGCAGGAGGTGAAGCAAGCTCTTCGGAATGATGCTTATTGAAGAACCGGGATCAATGTGCATCCGATCCACCTTGACGTCGCCGACGTATCCAGTATAATACAGGGGGCGATCGTGTAGGTTGGTCTTGATGAGCATATCCTGCGGAGTGAACACGATGTTAGGTATTGCACCTGTACAAGCGTTATCCTGGAAATCTGCTGGCGAGCTCTCTCCTGTAAGCTTGACCCGAGCCAAATAAGCGTCGGCATTCTGGAGTGCTTCGCTCAGTACGATGCGAACATCCTTGGAGAGTCTCAAGAGCTCATATAATAACAATTTGGCTGGTGTGTTGGCCAATTGTACCAAGATGTCAAAATTGTAGGGCCTCTCCAGCCCCTGAGGTACGTCTTTACGGAGCGGCTTGTCAAAACGGGTCTCCTTTGGCTTAGGCTTGTCGGCCGGCGGAGGCTGAGAAAGTCCTGGGGCATCAGCAGTGGCCGGCTGACGTTCTTCAGCCGAGTTACCCGGTATGGGTTGAGATTGTGCACCGAACGGGGTAATGACAGTTGTTGCTTCTTCAATGCCAGCTGAGATTGTGTGGCAGGACTTAGCTTTCCCACCCTTCTTCTGCCGGTAGAGGATGATGCTGACTGGGTTACTTCAGGCACCAAGTCCGGGTGGACCCACATGACCTCCCCTCGTGACGTGGTGAGGGGCACCAGCCCAGTTGTCTGGTCTCGGGAGGAAGAAGATTAGTGACCTCCATTGTTGCCCGAGGGACGGGTACTATGCCATCTTGAGTTCTCGTTGGAGGAAAGCTACCGAATTGTACCGACACCATGTTGGCAGCCACGGTTACCTCTTCGAAATTAATGGCCAGAGCCTTAGAATCGATGAGGTTCTGGATGTACTGCTTCAATTGGAAGCAGTCTTGAGTAGCATGGTGGACGTAACGGTAGAATTGACAGTAATTCGGGTTCTCCATCTCTGCAGGTCGAGGTTCACGTCTCGGCAGAGGGAGCTGAATTCTATCTCCTTGTAAGATCATGTCAAAGATGGGCTTGACATGGCTATCCTCGAAGGCGTAAGTCACCTGGGGCCACTGCTTCTCTACCTGCTTTGGTTCAGGCTTCTGGGTTGTATCGGCCACCATAGCATGTTTGCCTTTGGTGGCTCGGACGTTAGAGGAACTACCGTCGTTGTTGTTGTTGGCATTAGGACGTTTGTCCTTATCCTCTCCATCCGAGATATGCAATCCCAGTTGACAAGCCTTCTTTAATTTTGCTTCTGCGCTAGTGGCGCTGATGATGAAGGTCTTCCAGTCCTTAAATTGACTTTCTCCCATCCAGAGGCTGATTGTGGGGAGCAGCCTCTTTTGGCAAATCTCAATTAAAGAAGAGTCCGGATTACCGGAGGGCAATTTCATCGCGGTTTAGTGAAACCGCTCAATGTATTTCCTCGTCAGCTCGTTTTCTCCTTGAACAACGTCCATGAGGGTTGGCATTGTCACATCTTGTCCCACCTCGTAGAACCTTTCCAGGAATATATTAAAGCCGATAAAGGTATGGATACTGTTATCCGGCAAGTTACGGTACCAGTCGAACGCGACCCCCTCTAATGCCCGATGAACAATCGCGTGAGGATGGCGTCGTCATGCGGTAGATGGTCTGTTGTGACCTCGAAGTAGGTCGTATACCAGCTCGCAGAGGTCTTCCTGTCATATGGATTGATATTGAATGGTTTGTATCGTAGAGGGAAGGGGACATCTCTCCATGCAACGGGATACGGCTGTCGTATCCTGAGGTCCTGAGAGGATTCTCGGGCGTGGAACATTGCACGGAGCTCCTCGACTCTCTTCTCGCCTCCCTTGCCTATTCTGCAGCAGTGGGAGCCGACATTCCGGGTGGATTGTCGCCCAGGGTTGGCGCAGTTATGTTTGAGTCCGCATTGACAGCGGGACCCAAGCTTGTTTGGCCATGTGTCCTTCCGGAGAGACGGTAGGGCCGCCTTGATCTCGTCCACTGACTTAACCAAGGTTTGAAGTATGGCCTCAAGAGTGTCGAGGCGCTGCCGATCACTGGGACCGTCTTGATTATTCTTAGTCATGAATGCCGTTCTCACATGAGGAGAAGTGGAAGGAATCGTAGAAGACGTACCCTCCGAATCATACCCTCGCATAGAGAAGTCATCAGGTTATGTAGGAATATTCCTCTCTGGTTCGGACTCAGAGGAAGTGCCACCCCCTGCATAGGAGGTTGTCTCGTCTTGGCACTTGTAGACGTTTTTAGGGACGTCTAGTCTGTTGGGGGATTATTTCTCCTGGTTCATCTTCTTGAAACACCGGATTATTGTGGATGTTCCGAGGAGTGCTACCCCCAGCTTCAACTATCCCCAGGGATGTAGATGACGAATCTCCCAGTGTTGAAGATTTTGTCTTTGAGCGAGTCCCTTGATAAACTCCTCCAGTGATGGCTGTGGACAACCGCTTAGATGAGAGTTTCTTGGCCGTGCTGGTTGAAATTGTCGGGCTGGAGGTATTTATCTTCTTCCCTCCTTTTCCGAT
This sequence comes from Iris pallida, assembly GCA_029216955.1. NCBI lineage: Eukaryota > Viridiplantae > Streptophyta > Magnoliopsida > Asparagales > Iridaceae > Iris > Iris pallida. Next base: position 1,514,087 of record JANAVB010006598.1, on the reverse strand, counting down.
AGGGATCTTCCGGTCATAGTTACATGAGGCGAAAGAAAGTACCTCGTCTCCCGAGCTTTGTTGTAGGACCGGTCCCGGCTGCTGCAGTCGTCGGAAGACGGACTGTCGGTCTTCTTGTACTGCTGTCTTGTCGCAGCAACAATTGACAATGACTTGAGTGCAGTAACGTCCATGGAAGGACTCTTTGCACACCAGAGTTTTTTCTCTTTCCTTGTGCTTGTGAAGGATAACATCTCGCAAGTCAAGTACATCTCGATCAACCTTTACACTCGTTTTGTGGGCCCGGGTATCCCGAGCACACGAGTGCGTTGGTATCATGTTTGCTTCCTGATGCGGGGCTAGTAAAAGCACTTGCCCTCAATCATTGTTAGGAGACTCTTGGAAACCACCCTGTCCTTTTGCCGCCGGGGGCTGGACACGAGCGGTTCTGTACAACTTTCCATCTGAGACCCGTATAACAGTTAGCAAAAATCTCTGATGGTCAGAGGTTGGGACAGCTGACTGAGCTCGACGAGCCCGCGCTGTCCAAGACTTCTTCATTCTAGCCAAGGGCGCGTAGTAGGAAGAGTCCAAACTGTGCCGTATAGGGTCTGACATATCCTCATTGGAGCTTCTGATGTCAGGACCGCATGAGAGGCGGTCAAAGACTGAAACCGAGCCGCATAGGGCAGATGGCCGACGGCCAGGATTGGATGCCGCATAGGTCATCTTCCTGCGGCTAGGGTTGGTGGCCGCATAGGCATTCAGCATGCGGCTGGGATTGGTGGCCGCATGAGCCTTCTGCATACGACTGGGATTGGTGGCCGCATGATCCTTCTGCATGCGACTGGGATTGGTGGCCGCATATGCGTTCTTCCTGCGGCCCGCACCCTTATGTGGCTTCTTTCTGGACCGCATAGAGTTCCCATTTGCTCCCGCAAGTCCAGCATCGTAGTTTTTTTCTTTGTCGGACTTGGGAACAGCAGGGTCCTCTTCGGCCTGAAGTGGGGCCGCATATGATTCTTCTTCGCCGTCTTGGGCAGCAGTGAATACTTCTTCCAGAGCCTTGTGTCATGACCCGCACCCACTGTGAGGGTACGAGTACGTAACGACGCCCAGCCTACACCGCAGTGTCGGCGGTAGAGCGCTGTCCTAGGTTACTATCTAACCAGCAACTTACGCAATTATAATGTACTCATCATGATCAACTCCGAACGGAGGACAAGTATAAAATATTGTAACTCAATCACAGTCTAAGCACGATAAGATAATCATAGAAAATTAACTAATTATAGAAAAACAACTACTAAAATAATAACAACTCTCAACAATCTCAAAAACTACACAAGTCTCAAATCAATACAAAAGTTCGACATGAAAAACAGATGCTAGTACTAAACTAAATCCCGATCACTCCTGAGTGTCGGGGCCAAGGGTAGTCCCCGTCTCCGGGTCCATAATATGTAGGGCATGTGTCCTCAGGGCAATCATCTGTAAAATTTCAACAGGTCCAGTCAGGACAGGAACGAGTACAATTCATCAAGAAATCTTAAGTAAATGATAGAGAACTATAAAGCAGTTATAGACAGTTTTATTGATGAACATGGTAGTTTGTATACAGGTGATGGTACAGAGAAACAATTAAGATACAAGAAAAGTAAGGTAAGTAAAACAAGAGAAGAATCATAGCAATAAAGACTGTAAATAGAAACTAGCTGAACTAGAGTAACATGATAAGTCCAGAATATAAATGTAAACAAGTGCAAAACCCAAGTAAATCCAGACAACATGAATCTGATACCAGATGATTCCAGTACAAGATGAGTCCGGTATAAGGTGAGTCCAGTCGATGATCAAAGGTTCCAGGGTGAGTCCAGCCTATACTCTAACAGTGTGTTTTAAAATATCGGGATCGACATTTGAACGGCTGTAGGTAATACGGCACACCGTACACTCGGCCAAGTGTGGGATGGCTATCGTTCCAGTATAATTTCAAGGGAGTGGTTCTAGTATTTGGGTATGTTTACATGCCTATTCCAAATTTTCCCGCCCAGCAAGTACAAGTGAATCCATAATCCGATACGAAAATAGGTATAAGTCCAGCCAGTACACGAATGGTTCCAGTAAATAATTCCAGGGTGGTTCCAGTAGGTGGTTCCAGAAATAGAAGCCAGACATAAATAAGTGAGTGTCGCATGAAATGGATCCAGCAATATCAAATCGTGTTTGAAACAGAGAATCAGATAGAACTAGCTACAACTGAAATATAGTAAACGACAAGTAAATGGAAGAACTATCAAAGAATGTACTCGCCTGCTACTCTGAAAAGAGTAGTGTAATATCAGATGTCTGCACCGGAGTCACAATGTCCTAAACAGAGGAATACATTATAATGTGTTTAAAATAAGGTAAATGAAGTCTACGATGCAATCTACATGATTTCTAGGTCAATCTAGGTCAAAGTCAACTTGGTCAACTTTGGGTCAACTAAAGTCAACATCTAGTCAAACTAGGTCAACTCTAGGGTTTGGTTAACTCTAAGTCAACACTATAACTTTAGGCCTATGCACCATACCAATACAAGCCTACTAGTACAATACCCAATTGTAATATCTATACACTATATTTCAATATAGGTATCACTCTCACATTCAATATGAATATAACTATGTAGGAAGCTATATATATGAGCTTACACATACATGTATATTGAAAAAGGAAAAAGGAAATTGAGAAGTGCATGTGTATGTGTGTGTTGACAGGACTATGGAAAACAAGTGAGGTTAGAGCACATGGCAATTGGTTACATTCCTAATTAATCTCAGATTTCATTTGCCATTTCAGTTAGCTACATTCAATAATGTAAACCAAAACCCCCTCCTTCTATATGAACTCTCTATTTCTAATTAACCCAACTTAATCTAGTTAACAATACATAGCATTCCCTTTTCAATAACCTTTAAATCTCTTATTTCTTTAACAGTGAACCAAATACTCACATATAAACAGTGCATCAAACCATACAACAATGATTATTCTCATATTTACATTTACTCTAGGAATCAAACTTAATTCAATCATCATGAAATTTCAGTTTCAAAATCTAACAGTGATTCAATCCTTCATATCAGTTAACACATTAGTGAAATCAATACTACAATCCTGAATTCTCAGGTTATACACTATATTCATCTCAGGATTCATTTCCAGGTTCACTACAGAAATCAAACCCACCATTCACATGTGAATCTCATTTAACATTAAATCATGAACCTCATTTAATATCAGTTTTGATTTAAACTTGGGGAGGGGCAACAGTTTTGGGCCTCCACGCCCTGTGGGCCTTCTTTGGGCCGGCTCATTTTTGGATGGGGCTAGCCCTCCCCTCGGAGAGCATCTCTTCAAACGCTTGCTGGTCGAAGCGAACAACCATCTGTTGCGTGGAGACAAGTTTAGCTGCGTCCGTTGCGTCACCAATTTCTCAGCAGTGGAGAAGTTAGTCCCCAGCAGAGTCGCCATCGTATTTGCCATTGATTGTCGTAGAACAGAACAGTTTTGGAGGACTGAACTTTGACTCACACAATTACAAACTCGCTTGTACAAAGAGAGCCTAGGAACAAAACCTAGGAAAAGTAATCTAAGTACAATTATTTAGTTTAGATTCTGGGGGTGACGGTAGAGGCTCGAAAAAGTTCTATCAACTCTGCCTTACTCCTTGGACGATCGAACGCACCTCGGCTCCGGTGAAGGAATGCTCTCTGTCTGCCCGGGGTGTGTATATCTCTCTGTGTGTCTTTCTGTATGTAAGGGAATAGCACCTTGCTATTTATAAGAATTCATGAGTAATGGGGTGTACAGCCACGTAGCTAATTTTGGGCCACATCCTTGTAACTGTGCCTCGAGAATGGGCAGTTGGGGATTGGTTAAGATTGATCATGATCTGTTTGTTGCACTAAATCTGAACTATTAAGACTTGGTCAATTTCTGCCACGCGTCTCAACTGCTACTCTGTCGCGAGTCGCATGAATGATGCATCCTGGCTGAGCCTGAAGGACTGTCCTATAGCCGAGCCGCAGAAGGATGTATCTTGGCTGGCGGCATGAAGGACTGTCCCATAGCCGAGCCATATAAAGAGTGTCTCATGACCGAGCCGCATGAAGGACGTCTCATGACCGAGCTGAATGAAGGACGTCTCATAAGCGAGCCGCATGAGAGACGATCCATGCTCGAGCCGCATGAGAGTTGTCTCATGACTGAGCCGCATGAAGGTCGCCTAGACGATCTGCATAAAGAATCTTCTTTGGAATTTGTGAACTGTGCCAGATATCATAATAATTTTCTTGTATTTTTAGGAGCATGCCACGTCTTGTCTTTATGTCAAGCCATCATCTCTGTCAGAGCTGTCGCCTTTATGTCAGAGTAATTATGGCCAGCTGCTTAGGCTGATTTCGAACCGCATAAGGTTCCCTGCTATTTGTGGGCCGCATGGAGCTTTCTGAGCCCATGAAGCTCCTAGTGATTTTGAGCCGCATGAAACTCCCCAGGTTTTGAGCCGCATAAAGCTTCCATATTACTTTTGGGCCGCATAGAAAATCCATGCTTCTACAATTTCAAGGTGACGAACGATCGTGCTATCTAGAATTTATCAGAAATTCTTAATTCATAGTATAATATTGATCGACTATTGAATATTTTGTTGTTTATTGATATGAGGGATTATAGATGTCATATGCCCTAGAGATCTGTTGGTAGAATTGTTAGCAACTAGTTTGAGACTATTAGATTTTAGTGACCGTATTTTGAGGAGTAGTGTGACCAAAGGTGGGTAGAAGTCCTCGAGGTTTCATAATTACAAATGGCGAGAAAGGTTATAGATATTTTGAGAAATTAAATATGAGGAGATTAAGGTAATAGTACTTTGAATTTTAAGGAATAGCTATGAATTTGAATTTCGAGGACGAAATTATTTTTAAGGTGGTAGATTTGTTAGCCTCCCTTCTCAGAAAATTTTTTGAAATATTTTTATTCTATTTATTTTTTAAATATGATTTTTAGAATTTTATAAATAATTATTTAGTTATTATTATGGTAGATGACTTTAACGATGGTTGAGTTTTGAAGTACCAGACAGCTCGGAATAGTGGCACGGATAGTGCAATGGTATGCGTCGACTAGTGTATTAGCCCGGTGTAGGGAAGGCCCAGCCATGAGTGTGTCCTAACTAGGAAACCAGGCCAAGTTGCAACTTAACCCCATACCGAAGAATTATTTATATTATTTTATTATTAAGTTTTAGGGAACCCGGTTGTACCGGACTAGTCCAGATAGGATCCAACCGAAGTCCATATAGTCGGGTAGTGCGTCCATAGACATCCGTGTCGATATATATATTTGAATGTGTATTTCGCATCCTATTATAAATGATCTAATGAATATTCCTAAGTATTCATTAATTGAATATCATTATTAGTTGATATTCATGACATTGGTATAAAATATGTCTTTTTATACTTTGGGATTAAGATGTACATAATGGTGTATACACCATTATTGATTTGTTGAATTTTGTTATGATTATTATTATTATTGTTTTTAATCAAATTATTGGGGTTATTATTATAAAATATCCTTTTATTATTATTGATTATTATTTTTTGCCAATAAATATTTAGTCATTAGGATATACACACACACACACACACACACACACACACACACACATATATATATGTGTGTGTGTGTGTGTGTGTGTGTGGTGTGTGTGTGTGTGTGTGTGTGTGTGTGTATATATCTTTTTATATATATATATATATATATATATACATATATATATATATATATATATATATATATATCACACACACCACACACACATATATATGTGTGTGTGTGTGTGTGTGTGTGTATAATAGACACACACACACACACACACACACACACACATATATATATATATATATATATATATATATATATATATATATATATATATATATATGTGTGTGTGTGTGTGTGTGTGTGTGTGTGTGTGTGTGTGTGTGTTATATAGTAATAAAAGATTTCGAATCAAATAAACTTTTTCCCCAGGCCAGCGCAGCTGAGCCCTGGCTGAGTTCCCACAAATTCACATCTCAGCCCAACTAAGCAGCCCAAACGGCCAAGCAGCCGAAATGGCCAAGCAGCTCATGCATGCCCGACCCTCAGCCAAACCCGTGCACTTTTTGCTTCCCCTGTATATAAGTATACGCGCACGCACCTACGTATTGGTCGAGACCCTAAATTCTACTCTACCTGACAGCAACGACCCCAACCGAGGTGGTTGTGCGTGTGCCCCCCCCGCCGCTGGCCGGCCACCGCGGGCGACCGTCGACCGGCGACAGAGCCGCGAACCGAACGATAGAGGAGATAAGCAACGGCAGCAGTGCAGCCTGTAGAGCCAACTTCGTGGCCAACTTTCTCCTTCCACGTTCCATCGATCTTCAAGCCAATTGCGCAGGTATACTCACAACCTATACGGCTTTAAATTCCTTCCAATAGTTTGTAGGATAAAGACCTAGGTTGCTCGATAAATCGATCGAAACATGGCAAAAAACCTGTCCGAAAACAATTAGAAAACTGTTGTAGACCCCTGATTTGGAAGACGGATTGTGAATCGAGAGATAGGAATTTCAGAAAACCATCTGAAGGAAGTTATAGACAACATATACCAGGTTAAAACCTATCTTATAGATCCTAATTTCATTGATTATACACGAAGTTATTTTATATCAAAAATCCAGGAAAAACTTAGTTTTTTAAATTATAAATTGAAAATCTTCCCGATACGACGTACGTCCCGTCAATCCGGACAACGTGGTCGCGCACCGTAAGTATCGAAAGGCACGTACGGATATTGCGGACATGTGGACTTTGACGGAATTCAAATTGGTCGCGTGTGCACGACGAATTTGATGCGTATCCGTCGAAATTTACCGTATCGGCCTCTATACAAACTTCTCAATTACTTTGTGCATGTTCGTCAGATCGACACAAAACTTATGCCAGCAGGACCGTATCATTTTTCTGGTCCTGTATGCCAAGTTTGGTCTGATTTCGAGATAGTTGATCGGATCGCCGTTTTGCGGGCCCTACGGTCCGACTCAACGGGTGATTTTGTGCACGGTCCGTCGGAATCCAAAATTGGACATACCGTTGGGTTCGTATCATCAAACCGGATCTGTAGACATATAGTTTGACGACTTTAGAGACCATTGACTCTGGCACGTTTTTTGGTACAAAACGGGTCCAACGACGGACACCGTTTTGGCCCAAAATTACCGTTTTGCCCCTATGTCCAAAATTGGACTTAAGGATAAGCAATTCTAGCTAATTTGACTATTCAGAGAATGTTGGCAATGTTATTTCAGCTTTCGAAGACAGTTGTGAGATTTGGACTTATTTGGCTTACCGGTTGACGGTTTATTGTTGGCTCTTCGTGCTACCACCAGGCAAGTATACCTTGCCTCCCTCTACAGTTTACTTTCATGCTTATAGTTCATCTATTTTAGTATGTTACCTTAGTTGCTATAGATTTATATGATACCATGTTTACTAGTTTATTGTCTTGCAGGTATATCTGTATTTCATGACTTGATAGCGTAGTTACACCAGGCTTGATTCACATTATGGTTCATACTAGAGTAGTCCTTACCTGTGTCATGACTGAGTTGTACCGTGTCGTCACCTATATCTTGACTGAGTCGTGCCTACAAGTATGTGTAATTGAACTGCTATTCCTGTATAGTTCCCACAACCTGCGAGTCCACACACGGGGCGAGGGTTGTCCTTTGCACCTGCGAGTCCACACACGGGGCGAGGGTGACTTGTCTTGAAACTGACCTGCGAGTCCACATTCGGGGCGAGGGTTGGTATTCCATTGATCTCTTATTTACTTATTCTTCCAGCAGTTTATTTATACATAGTTGATCCCGTATCCGTGTTCATAGTTACCTGTCAGTAGCCACTTGTCAGTCTAATGTCTAGTTCTTGTTTATACCCTTTTTATATTATTGCATGATTAAACTATTAGATAGTCATATTTTATGTATCTTGCTAGTCCTCTAAGGACCTGATGATCTCTTCAGGTTTAGAGACTGTATGGAGTTAGTTAGCGGCTCATGATGGTAGTGATTATACTTGCAGGGATACAGGTATTTGCTTGTGATATTTCTTTATTATTCTCTCGTGCTTTATATTCCATACCATGATATACTCTGCTTATTTATAGACTCATATCATTCTTGGAGTCTAATCGAACAATATGCTAATGGGCTGCAGACCATGACCCATACTTGTTCATTCTTGTTTATATGATTCCTGTGGATTGAGATATAGTTTAGATTAGACATGATACCCTACTCTGGACAGCTTATACGTACTCGTGTCGGGCTGGACTCCGCTCGATACGTAGCTGGCTTGCTCACGAGCTCGCATCCGAAAAGCGGGTGTGGGTCGTGACAGCTGGGATGGATATGATGGTGGATATGGAGGTGGATATGGGGGTGGAATCTGTGGTGGAAACTGAGGTAGATAGGGTGGCGGAGGTGGCTGGTACTCTTCTTAAGATATAGGGTTTTTGGAGCCTGTCTGTCCCACTTGGTGTGCCGGGGCTTATTGCTGAGTAGTGGGTGGTGTCATCACAGGCTGCAGTCCGGATGGTGTTGGAGTGGTAGGAGACATGGGTGGCTGACCCACTGGTCCTTCTTGAACAGTGGTGTGCCCATCAGTAATGGCGAGAGGAGTAGAGCAACCACTACGAAGATTCATCCTATTGGCACGAAAATAAAGATTACGTTAGGACAAGATCAAGCTAGATGCAAGACAAGCAGTCAAACGAGAATACGAAAATTTTGAAATCAAAGGAGGTGATTAAACATGTGGATGAGATTCCTAAACTCTTTTCTATATGCAGGCTTGCTTGGTACTGTAAAGTAGCCAAACAATTTTTTGAGACCTGCGTGGGCCACCACAAAATATGTAACGCCCCAGTCCCAATGTACGTAGGACTAGAAAATACGTACATGCCAGCTGTATACATACGCAGACTACTCCAATATATAGAATCTACGTGTACACACATAAGCTGTAATAGAAGAGCACCAGCTCATAATAATATAACATGGTCACAGGCAGTATCTATATCTCATCCACAATGATAAATAAGAGAAATAACAACCAAATGTCTCAACTCAAAATAAAGAGAAATATCTGTCGGGCAAAAACAAATCCACTACTGAGCTACTGAAGGAAATCAACTAAAATAAATATGAAAAAGAGTATCAACTACATAAGTCCATCAACTAAGAATATAATCAAATAGGCTCCGAAGGCGAGACTCCTCAGCCCAGAATCGTACTCCTCAGGATACTACTCGTCGTCTATACCTAGAGAGATCACCAGGTCCTCAGAGGGACGTAACAAGATACATGAAGAACATGCTAATATGAACTGTCAGAATAATAATAATAATATGCAAGACTCTCCTAGACACCAATATACCAAGGGAATTCTAACCATTTATTGTGCAATTTAGAGGACAACTTTCATGCGCATGGGTAAGATTTTAGGCTATAAGTACGCAACTAGCATCCAGTCATACGTATCCGACCGTAACGTCCAAAACGTCAGAGGGTATCTGCAAATATATATCGCCATAGTTCCTTTCGAAAACTATGGTTTACCTGTTTGGCTTTCCATACGCACTAGCGACTGTCCTCCCCAAATATTTCCTCCACTGACCAAGTCAAGTCCATAACTCGTCCAGTTTTGTAACTGCTTGAGTCTCTATACCCTAGTCATAGTAGTTACGATCATTTGTCCGTCACACGACTTCTTACATAGAGATAGCCAGTCAATATGCAAGCCGTGCCCCTATCAAGCTGTCTCAAACCGTGTAGTGTGAGTGTCATGGCCAATGGATATATAAGAATATCCCACAATAAGAAGGTAGTCCGCTAAAACTAGGTTGACATGCATCAAATAAAATAAAGCATTGGAAAATGACTGATAGAGTCGCTTGCACCCAAGTGTGGCTTGGACAGTAAATATAGCAAGGTATACTTGCCTGGTGATTGGAAGGTCTTTTGACGACGTCCAGTAGATAAAATCGGCAAGTGAGAAGAAGCTACAAGAGAGGAACCTCCGCAAACGTTCTCAGATGCTGAAACAAACATCAAAAACGTTTCCAGTGTAAAAGATATACCTAGGAAATGCCTGTCCAAAAGTTCAATTTCGGAACAGGGGCAAAATCGTAATTTCGGGTCAAAACGATGTCTGCCGTTGGACTCACTTTGCATCGAAAAGCATGCCAGAACATATGGTATCTAAAGTCGTCAAACTACATGTCTACGGATTTGTTTTGACGAAATAAACCCAACGGTATGTCCAATTTTGGATTCCGATGAGCCGTGTACAAAATCGCCCGTTAACTTGGATCGTGGGGCCCGTAAAACGACGATCCGGTCAACGGTCTCAGAATCGGACCAAACTTGGCTCACAGGACCAAAAAAATATTTCAAGTCCAATGGCGTAAGTTTCGTCACGGTTTTACGAGTGTGCACAAAGTAATTGAAATTTTTTGGAAAAGGCCGATACGGCGTTCTTTGACGGATACGGGTCAAATTCGTCGCGCACACGCGACCAGTTCAAATTTCGTCAAAGCCCACACGTCCGCGAATCTGATACGCACCTTTTGATACTTTTGATTCGCGACCACGTCGCCCGGTTTGGCGGGATGCACGTCGTATCAGGCAGTTTTATTGAAATTTTCAGTTTTCTAAAAAGGGTTTTTCTAGGATTTTGGAATCAAATATCTTTCCATATATTAGATGAAAAATAAATCTACAAGAAGGATCTTCATCTCCTATTTGTTGTCTAAAGGTCTGTTAAAAAAGTTTTGAAAATAACCTACATGGTTGGTCAGAATACGACTTCCAATATTGGTGGTTGGGCTATTTCACTGTTCCTAGTTTGAACAGTTTTCTCAGGGTTTTTACATCAATTTTTAGGATCGATGGATCGCCTAACCCCAGAACTAGTAGTGGGGACTTCAAGAGGGTTATGTAGGCTCTATGCAGGAATTTCTAGATCGTAATTGATTAAGCAAAGAAGAAGAAGCATAGGAGGAAAGTTAGCTTTCTGGTGAGCTGAAACAGAGGAGCTTCTCTGTTCCAGTGGTTCCCCGGCGATCACCAGCGACGATAGGCGGTGAGGATGACTCGAAGGGGTGCGCAGGTATCTCATGATTCAACTGGGGTCGGGAGTTTTCGAGTTTGGAAGAAAATAACCAAGATTTCGATGATTCTTATATATATACCTATGCGTTCGTTCCTATGTTCAATTCGATTTCTAGAAAAAATTGGATTTGATTCTAACTTGGATTCATTGTTATCTAGAGGAGAATTTGATTTGGGGTAGATTAGAAAAGATTTGGAAGGATTTGATTTAGGATTTGGTTGCATTCATATCCGGAATTTCAAAAAATATTACTCTGTTATCACAAAGGGCTCGGGACGGGCTTGGGAAGGTGACAACACTATTCACAATTTTTTTTAATGCAAAAGGGGCTGATGGGTTTTATGGGTTGAAGGGGTTGGTAGCTAATGGTGCTGCGGTCGGTCCCCTTGTGCCGACCACCACTGTTAAATTTTTTTTCTATTATATATATATATATATATATATATATATATATATATATATATATATATATATAAACTACTAAATGTCCAAAGTAGCTTAAAATATGTTAAAAAATATTTTAAAAATATATAAAAAATATCTACATTTACTAAATATATTTGATATATGTTTATATATATTTTTACTAACTATATTTTATATATGTTTATATATTTGATATATGTTTATATATGTATATATCTATATATCTAAAATATGGGCTAGCACATAAAAACTTATTCCTACTAAACATTTATACACTTCTATATTAATATTAATCATAATCATTCTAGTATAAAAATATTAAAATAATTAAAAAAACTATAGACATATATTATACCAAGGAAAAATTTGTATTTATTATATAAGAAATATCCTTTATATTTAATCAGTAAAATCCTTTGAGAAAATAATCTCTAACCCTCATAATATATACATAAATGAATCTCTCGCAAATATTTGTAGGATGGAAATTTTCATGTAAGAATCTATCATTAATATTATACAATCCCAAAAATATTTAAACAAGTAAATTTACAGATTATGTTAAAATAGTAAAATTTAATTTAAGCCAAAATAAAAATCCATAAAAAATTTTGGGGGTTTTACAGTCTCCTATGTTGTTCAGCCAGGAAATAGATAAAGTTGATATATACTCGGTAACCTATCATTATTCAAGTTATGGAGCCAAAAATTTATTGCAGTCAGGTGCACTCTGGCGAGACATGAATTTGAGGCAAAGTGACTTCGAATATATTTGGTTTCTGAATATTATTAAGACTATATCCATACCATGGTTGTCTCTTTAGCGCCATCAAATTATTCTGACTTTTGTCCAATTAGAGGATTTGTATTTCTAGTGGTTGTCTCCATTTTTAGAAATCTCTTATCACAAGCCAGAAAAAAAAGATTTACTATGAAATTCTACTTGATCTTCCTAGAACTTATTAGGACGATATCAATCTCTATTGGTTCAATCTCTTTTAAGGTTCAATTTTAGTGTGTCGCATATATTTTGTGGTTAGTTATATATTTTGTAGCTATATATATATATATATATATATATATATATATATATATATATATATATATATATATAGTTATGTGATAGTTATATGCCGAAAAAATCTAGATAGTTACCTAGCAACCTTATTATATTATTCCGGTAAGAGTATCCTTAGAGGATCGTTATTTTTTCCAATGAGATTAGATAGCTAAGGATAGAAAATGGTAGTATGAAAAGGCACATGGTAAGCAAGTTAGTCTGGGGAGAATTATAAATTGTTGTTCATTTAGGATAGAATCATTAGTGGTGCTTACTAGTGCTTGGGTATTGGATTTGAAAAAAATGAAGGTATTTGACGATTTTGAATTTTATGATTAAAGGAAGAGTTATGGAATGATAGATTCTAAAGAAGGAATAAGCAGTGAGAAATTGAGATAAGACCATTGGCATACAACTTTGGAAAGGAGCAAATGGGTTTGCAATTTCTACCAAAACATTGGGGACTCATATTGGTTATATGGTAATAATGATTGAGATTTTGGTGTTATTTTTACTAATGTGTTTGGATGAGAACGATTGATAGGTGCATGGTTAAATATTAAAATTTTGATTAGTTATTATAATTTGGTCAATTGATTTCAAGAATTGGAAGTTCTCAAATATAGGTCATGGATTAACTTTTAAAAAAAAATTCTTTTAAGAATTTACTATGACAAGTGAGGATCGTGACTTTGTGATATAGTCAGTTTTGGAAGAATAGCTGGCAATTGAAAATTGATGTCCGTAAAATAATTTAATCAAGAGAAATACTTGAAATTTGAAATATATTTGGTATACGAGTTACATGCAACGACATATGGAAATTTGATTTAGATGATTTATGATTCCAAATAGATTTTGTTTTAATACCTTGGCAACTGCCTTAGTTTTTGTAGATACTTGGAGTTCAGCTAGTTTAGCGAGTTAGAGATTGATTTTTGCATGGGTATTAATAAGTTGGTTATCTTGTAAGTCATTTTTCTGCTTATCCTATTTTCTGACCGTTGAAATAGTGATATGATATTCTTTCTATCCCCTTTGTGGACATAAGGTGTAACAAGTTAAGGATGTTAATCGTATGAATTGAATGGTACAAAAGATTATAAATCAGAAACTAGAGATAGAAGGATTGTAAATACTACAAGGTTGGGAGATGTAATAAGATATATTATTAACAGAAGAAAAAAAAAGTTTGGTCAAAATGATACAGTAAAATCAAGATGAAGGATTCGAGTTTAAACAGGATAATTAAATTTTATTGAGAATTCGGGATCAAATAGGTAAATAAGGATTTGGAATCAAGATATTTACATGTTGGTGAAAATAGATGTCTAAATAAATTATAGAGTGATCACATATGAATACAATAGATAAACAAGGAATGATAAGAATTTCAAAGATCATGACAAATTGGAGTATTGAAACGTGATGTCGGATTTTAAATGTGATATGGGGTTACTGAGGCTTGATACTAGAGTTTTAAGACAAGACGGAGTGAGCCAAATTATAATATTTTGGTCAAGAACGACTAAGATGTATAAGAACGTAATTGAAACACATGTAGGGGTATGACATAGAGTTAAATTTTGTTTATATTTTAGCAAGCTAAAAGAAGTACAAAACATATTACGGAAAATATTATATGTGTTTAGTAAGAAAAGGTGGAAAGATAAATTTTTCAAGGTTATGACGGTGATTGACAATTCAGGAATGAAAGCAGAAATCCATAATTGTGCATAGTGACTGTATTTCTAAGGAGAGAAGAATGTTATTTGAGAATAGTGGATAGATTGATGAAGATATTGTACTAAATAGATTTACTATGGGACAGTTAGCCTAGTTAGGCATGAGGCTGTTACTGGTTTGAGGCAAGATTGTACCCCGGCCCTTATATTTGAAATTTCGAGTACAAAATTTTCTAAAGGAGGAAAAGTTGTAAAACCCCTAAACTCTCACTCCCCTCTCTCCCACGTACAGCCCCCCCTCTTTTCCTCTCTATCACTCATTTTCCCCATTCCCTATTTCCCTCCCACGTTCCCAACTTCCCCCTCCCCAAATTTCTCTCACCACCACCATCTCACATTATTTCTATTCCCCTTCACTTCAACTACCACCACCTTTAATTCTCTTAAAGAGAACAGCAGCACCATCATTATCTTCATCCTACATCTAAACAGCAGTACCCCATCTCCTCTCTCTTCTTCTCTAACTCACCCCATCATCACCCTCTCCCTTTCCTTTTCCCAAACCCACAGAACCCTCTCGCTGACCATCGCCGACCGGCCTCCCCTTCGGCCGGCCCCCACCGACGTACAACAGCACGCCAGCAGCGTGCATTCATTGTGCATCCCGTGCGTTCCTACGCGCACTTCAGCGCGCATCCGCGCATGCGAGAGCGCGAACAACGCGCTGTCCGGCCGTCCTCGGCCGACCATACCAGAGCGGTGTCTCCCGTCGCTGTCCGCTGTCCCACGTCCCGTGCGTCGCCGTTTCCCGCGTACGTTCTGTGCCGTCCACGTGCTCGTGTCCGTGCCATGCCCGCGTGCTTTCCGAGTCCGAGGCATCCCCTCGGTGCTCCGTCACAGCCTTTGGTAACCCCGCAACGTTCTGTTAGTTTCACAGAACCATTTTTGTTCCAGGATAGCCAGTTAATTAGTTTCCTTTTTAGATTCGACAATAATTGTTAGCATTTTAGTTAAGATGATTAGCATTAATTGTTAGATTAACGATTTAGAATTATCGGCTACGTTTAATTATGAATAATGTCGTATTAAGTAATTTCAATTATTTTGTCACTTTTGCCATAGTTTCACTTTTATTTTTAAATGATAGATTTTAGTATCAAAATAATTAATTATATAGCAAAAACATATTTTAATATATGAAATGATATTATAGGCAAAAACCATATATAATTATGGTTTAAGTAAAAATGTGTATTTTTTGTATTATTAACCGTTAATTCTGTTAAATAAGTTTATGGATTGAAAACTATAATTAATAACGCATATTTTGTAATAAAACTGTAATTTTACTAAAATGTGGTTTTATGTAAATTATTATTAAAATGATTTTCTTAATAATTAGTATTAGTAAGATATTTCGTAAAAGTTATTTAGAAAATAATTAAAATTAGTTTTCTAATAATTTTGAGTTTTACGTGATATTTTTCTATTAAAATAATGTATGATAAAAACCGCTACTACTTTGATAGTGTTTCAAAAATACATTATTTTCTGCCACATTTACAAAATACTGATAAAATGGTTTTACCAAAATATTACATATCAAATTATTGTTTCTCTAATAAAAATGGCATTTTATTAAGTACTATTTAGCAAGTAAAAAATATTTTCCTTTTTGATAAAAAGGTTTAAAAATGTATTTCTAAAAAAATGTTTTTCGGTAAATAATTTCTAATTTATAAAATATATTTATTTTGGAAAGTCTATTTTCCCATTTTAGTTATTAACCTCTAAATACGATTTAAAAGTTATTTTCTTAATATTGATTTCGACAAAACTTATATTTCATTCAAAAACGTTTATTTTGTCATATTATTATTTTAGTAATAAAATCTACTTTTAAAATATATAAGTATTTTCCAAATTAGGTTTTCCAACCTACCAGACTTAGTCTCTAGTATTGTTCTTTAGAATTAATGCGTGGTTCTAGTTACTAAAAATCTTGTACTACGATCTTGTAGGTTCTGTTCCCTAAAACCCTAGCAGTTACCACTTGTTGTTGGCCACGCCGAGGAACAGTCTGAGGCAAGTTTCATATCTATTTCATGTCTATGTTTTTACTTTAATAATTAAATGTATGCATCTGTTGATATCATATAGTATCGTGACACTGATTCACCGTGGATCCCTCTCAGACTCCATATCGATTGACGGATTACTAGAGCGACTTATTGACTTATTGACTCATTGACTCATTGACTCATTGACTCGGGGATTGCTTGGGGGAGTAGTATAACGTTTATGACCAAAGCCAAAATTCTTGCTTGTATCTCTCGCGCTAACCCCTACCACACAGGGGGTTGAATCGTACCGTATACTATTCGTTTCGGCCGAAACGTTAGTATACATATTGCCTATATCCCAGCCGGGCACAGGCCCTGTTATATACTCAAAACACTAGATTAGCATTGCATCATATTTGACATTGAGATCATATTGCTTGTTGTCTTTACTAATTTTTTCAAAAACATATAAAGTTTCTTAAACTGTCTCGCATTTTCATTTATTATTAATTTAGAAATACTAGATGTGGAAGAAATATGTTTCTTGTTCACTCCTGAATGGAGACCCGACATTTTTAGGTGATTGCGATGAGGAGGAGCTAGCCTATTGTTCTTTCTACGGGCCTGACTTGGGTCCCGCAGATTCGGCTGAACCAGACCCAGGAACCCCAGAACCATAGATGTTAGAATAATTTTCTTTCCTTTCTTGTTTTATCTGAACTTTTGTAATAAATGAATTGTGCTATTGTAGTCTTGTTATTTCTATTCCAGAACCAGTTTCAATTTTAATAAAAATGTTTTATTTCTGTTAGATATTTTGTCTGTCGTGTTTCACTGCTTGATACAGTTTACTGCTGCCGTCTCACAATGGTGCAGGCTGGGCATGATGCGACTGGACCCATTATATTGGGATCGGGTCGTGACACACACCCCCACCATCCTCCTCCTTCTTTCTTCTTTTTTCTTTCATTTTCACCTTCTTCTCCAATCCAACCCAAAAATCCTAGAAAAATCCTACGTTGAAATAGTGAAGAATGCATCATGAAGGAAGGAAGTCCATCTGAAAGACACAATGTACGTTCTCTCTCCACCTTCTTTCTCGTTTGAAGCACTGTATGAGAATCGTTTAACCCACAAAAGAAAAAAAAATCGCGATAAGCACGATCAACACAGGTCGAACGGACAACTGTATGTTCGACCTGTGTTGGCCGAACGTTTCAAGTTATGTTCGACTGACAGTGTACAAACAGAACCATCATGTTCAATCCTAGTAAGATGAACGTATATAGGACTGTTCGACCTGTAAGGGTCGAACAGAAGAGATTTGTCCGTCTAGTTGTTGTCAAACAGTTGTTTTTTTATTTCATTTTTTTGTTCAGCTTATTAAGGTGTAGGTCTTTTTCTTTACAGGAAAACTGTGAGGACCCTGATTTTTGAGAATTATTTTTTATTTAATTTATAGTATTTCTATTTGTTAAGTTATATTGTATATTTAATTAGGATTATATATGTACTTGTCTGTGTCTTTGATTTTTGGAGCACAAGACGTGCCCATCTCTCAAAACATCCTTCATGATTTTTATAGTAGACAGGATGACCTTTAATTTGATATATTATATCCCAACCAAACTTATCCTCTAGCATTCTTTTGACTTCACACAACTTCGGGTCAAATTAAGCTAATTGACTATTTACCGTAATTCTAGACCTAACTTTCAACGTGAGTTCGGGACTCGACATAGGTCAAAATCATTTGACCCAATATATGGTTTTGATCCATTTTTGAGCCTACGATAACATGCCTGGGGTGTGCCACTCAATTGGGTCTCTATGTGCTATTTATTTGTGAATGACACAAGAGGCTCATTGGTTTACTTCCCGGGATCAATTTGACTAGAAATAAGTTTAGACCCTAACCTAACTAACCCCACTTTGTAGAGCCATATTAGGTTCCATGACTTAGTAGAATTATTATAAACTATTTTGGGATGCTATGCATTCAAATGGGTTTAAATACAATTTTGTATGTATATGATTATATTTATAATAGCCTAATATTATATATATGTGCGGCCTTAGTCATGGTTAAGTTTGGAGGTGCATATCGATTAAAAAATTTTGCACGGAAAGTGTAGTTATGTGCTTTGACTAGTATTTTAGCCAATCTAAGGAAGACATAGTCATAGCAATGTTCCTACTAGGAAAACCAGTCAAAGTTGTGACTTGAACCCTATAAATGGTTAATTGGTATTTATTAAGAAATTTGACTTTATAGGAAACTCGGTTGTACCAATTTAGCCCGGACATGACCCGAACCCAACATAGGCCCATGTAGATATAATATATGTATATGCATATATTTTGTAGTTTATTATAGGGACTAACAAATATTTTCTAGATATTTGTTATACATAAAAGTATAAGTGGTACTAATAATTATACGACATTTTAGAATATTTGCACCATTTCTGTAAGGTAGAAGTATAAGGTGTTTACCCAACACTATAACCATTATTGGTCCATTTTATTTTTTTATTATTTGTTATTATTTTTATTATAATTATTATAAAAGTATGAGAGCATAGATACGAAGTTTCGTTCAAACTGCCCACAACAAAAAGGACCCAACTGCCTCGTGTACACGGCATATTTTATGAAGTGCTTGATGATTAATCCCTTCGAAATACCAACAAGGGAAAATGACGATAAAATTCACAATAGGATTACAAAAGTTAGGTTGGCATGGGTTAAGAAGTTGCTTAAAAGTCCAAATGCAGATCATGAACACATTATGAAAATGACAAAGTCCTAAGAACTTTATATTACATTGTTCTGTATATATGAAAATGCAGTTATATTCTTCTGTGTCTGCGTCTTTTTGTTATATCTGCTCTGTCTTATATTCCATTGTTTTGCATATATAAAAATGCAGTTCTATATATATATCATTTTTGAATGACCATTCTGTGTCAAGTTCACAATGAGGAATGACCATTCTGTGCCAATCTCCGTGTTAATAACACGGAGAATGCCATTCTCCGTTGTTAAATTACACGGGAATGGCAGTTCTTCGTGTTATTGAATACGGAGAATGGCCGTTCTCCGTGTTAAATAACAAGAAGAATATTCTTTGTCCGTGTACTTTAGAACGAAAATGGCCATTCTTTGTTGTACTTATAGGAGAATGAATATTCTCCATGCTAAATAACACGGAGAATGGTCATTCCAGTTTTAAAACGCATGAGGATGGCCATTCTCCGTTTAATTTAATACGGTGAATGCCATTCTCTGTCTTGAATTACACGGAGAATGGATTTCCTGTGTTAAAACGAATGAGAATTCTATTATTCGTGTAATTTGAAACGGAGAATCTCATTCTACGTGTTAATCTAGCACGGAGAATGACATTCTAAGTCTTAAAACGCATGGAAATGTTCATTCTTTGTGTAATTTAAAATGGAGAATGTTATTCTCCGTGTCGAACTACACGGAGAATGGCATTCTCATTGTTAGAACGAATGAGAATGCTATTCTCCGTGTAATTTGAAACGGAAAATGACATTCTCCGTATAAGAATGATGGAGAATGGCCATTATGCATTCAAAAACTGTGAAACATTAGATATAACAGACAACAAAATAGCACCATTGATATCAAAATTGTGAGAAATATATTTTTTTAAAAAAAATTTATATAAAAGGAAAAATATACGTATATGTATTAACGAGGGGGCGCTGCCCCTCGACCACCGTAGAAGCACGTGGGGGAAGAGGGCAAGTGCTGCGATTGTGATTACCTAATTCAAGACAATTATGGAACCTCATCTTCCTCTTCTCTTTTCCCTTGTTTTCATAATTGCTCTTATAACGGTCCGTCTTTGGTCGGCCGGAACCCCGTTTCAGAACAGAGGGTAGGACCAAATCAGTTGAATTATTTTTAAACTATTTTCCAGAATCTGGAACTGGACGAATAGCACATGAATATAGCTTCTGGTAGAAATCTGATGTCCAATACTGCTCCACAAAATTGTAGACAGATTTACCTGAACCAAATCTGATGCATTGGATTGCATGGCTGTATGGGAATCCATATACCTTCCATCTACGACAACTACAATACCAATCAAGAAGATTCACCAAGTGGGAGGAAGTATCTGCCATCACCTCAAACTCGAAATTACCAGACCGATATACCCTATAAGACATGCCATCATCTGTAAGCTGCTTCAGCATATTCTCGGCATATGGAATCAATATGTTATTGAAATCATTTGCATCCTTGTGGCGATCCGAAATCATCTTCATCATCTTCACTCGGATGACATTTACAAGTGCTAAAATAGATATTTTCTTCTCAGCCTTTATCCATGAATTGAATGACTCTGCACAACTAGAAGCAACCTCGCCGTATCTACATCCCGGAAAGAATGCATTTGACCAATTTTCATGATTTTGTTTATCCATCCATTTCACAACATGACCACAATTCAGATCATAAATCTTCTTAGTTGCTTGTTTATACCCACCTTTATACAGGGAAAAAAAGTAATTAATAAAAATGGAAATCAAGGAACAAACACATGAAAAAATAGGGGCCATTCTCCGTTTAATTTAACACGGAGAATGTCATTCTCCGTGTATTTTTAAACGGAGACTGACACGGAGGGTGATAATGAAAGTGTTAAAACGCAAGAGAATGATCATTCTCCCTTTTAATAACACGGAGAATGCTATTCTTCGTGTTAAGTGACACAGAGAATGGTCTTTCCAAGTGTTAAAACGCATAAGAATGACCATTCTCCGTGATAGAAACACGGAGAATGCTATTCTCCGTGTTAAAATCACGGAGAATGGTCATTCCCCATGTTAGAATGCATGAGGATTGTATTCTCCGTTCTAAATACATGGAGAATAGAATTATCCGTGTTAAATAACACGGTGAATGCCATTCTCCGTATATTTTAAAACGGAGAACGAACATTCTCCGTTCTAGGCAACACGGAGAATACTATTCTCCGTGCTATTTGCATGGAGAATGTTCATTCTACTTGTTAAAATAAAGGAGAATGCACAGAAAAGTTGCATATATCTGTCTCATTTACACACCTGGAGTTAGAGCATATACTGCTTGCCTCCAAGCTTCAAGTAGATGCGGATATACTCTTTCATTTTCTTTCTCCTTCAGCGGTATATTATTCTTCATGTGATAATAGCAATAGCTACGGTAAGCAGTAGGGAACACTTTGGAAACTTCAGAAACTAAACCGGTGCCTTGATCTGAAAGAAAAACGATACGTCTACTACATCCAACAACATTCTTGAGATTTTTAAGGAACCATTCCCAATTGTCGCCATCTTCGCCCGAGACTATACCGTAGACAATATGGTAGAACTGTTGGTTACCATTCTTCGCTTTAGCAGACATCAAACACCCTCTAAACCTCCCTGTAAGGAAAGTCGCATCCAAATATAGCATCAGACGACAATATTGAAAGCATTCGACGCAAGCCCCATATGAAAGAAAAAGCTGCCGAAACCTCATTGACGTATCATCTTTCTGAAAGTCAATAATGGAACCAATATTGGTTTCCTTTACCTTGTCGACATACCAACACAAGTCGCTTTAAGCTCTAACATCATCTTCGTACATTTCTTTGTGCACCAACCTAATGCCATGGTATGCCTTTCCGTATGTAAGAGATAAACCGTAGTCAACCTTGAATTCATCAACAACTGATTTTGCCGACTTTTTAGGATCCATCCGAACAATTCCACTAACCAAACTTTTCACAAACTTTGCTGGAACAACTAGATTACCTTTATCCATATAGCCAGCTCCACAATTATGTTCCCCCACATACCTCTTCACCTCAAAATTTTGATTATCTTTTGAAATAGATGTAGCATGGAAGCTCCACAAACAAGCATGGGTCTTGTAATTCTTGCAGCAAATAGTGTACCTCCCTGGCTCAGATTTTAAAATATGGAATGGATGACGAGATTCAAAACATACCATTTTAACAGCGTGCCTAACTTCTTCAATACCATTTAGGAAAATCTGACCGACGCCTGTAATTGATCCAGGCCACATATCCGATTTCCTCTTCTTTACTGTCTCAATTGAGCCCTCATAAAATTCTACTACTCATTTATCCTTTACAGTAGGAGAATATCTACTACTCAAGGAACTAGAAGAGGAAGACGAAGGTCCCATAGGAATGCTTTGACAAGGAAAAGATGTCGATGAAGAACATGGAGGGTATACTTGCTCCATAAATAGATCAAAGCTCACGTCATGGGTACCATTGAAACCCCCAATCAAGGACCGAAGCCAAAAATCACTGTTAACATACAGTTCAGTCCCATCAGAATGCAAAAACTTGAAACGAAAGGAAAGTGGATCCAAAGAAGTCCATCGATCGCACACTTGATGCTTTAAAAATTCCACGGTACTTTCATGTGTGACACGACAGGAAACTATGTCTCTCTTGAAACAAAGATTAACTAAACAACTTGAATCCATCCCCCCCCTGATAACATAAAAATAGAAGAGATCACAAAATAGGACAACACATTTCTAATCATTCTCCGTCTAATACTAACGGAGAATGGCCATTTTCGGGTTAAAACTAACAGAGAATGATCATTCTCCGTCTAAAACTAACGGAGAATGATCATTCTCAATGGAAATGGTCATTCTCTGGGCAATACTAACGGAGAATGGTCATTCTCCGTCGAATTATAACGAAGAATTCTCTTTCTCTGTGACAATTGACCATTCTCCGTCATATTAGCCATCATATTCGCAAAAAAACAACGAGATTAAAGATCTCTATAATCGTTACTCAGTTAATAATCTTCATAACAAATTCAAATTCAGCAAAAATTTTGCGACTGGACGAAGATGATGAATGAATTTCTACATATCTAAACTCTCACCTTGTTTTGAGATCTATAAAAAGACAAGAATGTGATATTCTCTCCATAATTGACCTAATCGCCAAAAAACTTCCAATCACTCCACGAAGAAGATGATGATGATGATGATGATGATGATGAGCGATGATCGAAGTTCGACTGAAGAAAATCACAGTGAACAACGAACGATATTTACGATCTCTGCTGAAGATAAGAACAATAGAATTCAGATCTCTCGTGAAGAAGAAGAAGAATAAAATTGCAATCCAAATCTGAGTTTGTGAAATCAAAATCATATATATATGACCAAATTTGTGCGAAGGGGTATTTTTGGAACTATAAAAATGACAATAGAGCATCTAAAGGGAATCTTAGAATATTTAACGTGGAAATATATTATTCTGGACATTTGATAAAACCCACCCTGCGGGTGGGTTTTTCATAAAAACCAACCCCGAAATTGGGTTTCATAGCAATTTCCAGATATGATATTAGTATTTAATTAGTTGCTACGAGACAGTTGTATAATTGCAGAAGACAGGGACTACACATACATAATATCACATATTGTCTTGAGTCCGATATCATCATGGTGGAACTACAACTATACCTAAAACTGACACATCGATAGTCTTTTTCACATGGACCTTCATGGAGTATATTATATTAGTATATAGATAAATATATAGATATATGGATGCCTAGTAAATAATTATAAATGTATACTCTCAGTATTATTTATAAAATAAAGTATGTATGTATATAGGGTTATATAAGTATATACATGCGTATATACAAATATATTATATATATATATATATATATATATAAATATAAAGGTATATAGGTGTGTGTATATATATAGATGTATATGTATTAATATACGTATATACATATATACTTATAATAAAGAAGAAAAAAAACCAATCCCAGCCCAAGCCGAGCTCGGGCCAGGCCCACCTGCCGAATATCCCCAGCACAGTAATGAAACTTACCCCCCCTCGCTCGGCCAAAACGCTGAACCGAATATATATATAGGGAGTGTCGAGAAAGAGACGAGAGGAAACCCTGGCTCTACGAACCCACACAGCGTCGACCCCAAACGACCCCTCCCCATGCGTGCCACCGCCGTGCGCCGCCGCGAGCGCCGCCGGCCAGCCGCGGGAATCCGACCACGCGTGCGCGCACAAGCGCAAGATTGACAGCAGTATATGCGGGCACATGTATGCCCTTCCCATCGTAATTTCTTCGTGTATACTAGATCAAATCCGGATCCGTAAATTCTTGTACGATGCCTAGTTGACCCTCTTGAGACCCCAGTAGGTAGAATCAGGAATGGCTAACCCGATCGTCCAGAGATTTGGGATAAAGATCGACAAAAATATGTCAAAAATAGAACAATTGTTTGGGTTTTAACACCGTCTTGGAAGGCGATTTCCTGTCAGTCTATCGACAGTTATGGAAAAATATTTAAAGAAAGTCCTAGAGAACCTATACAGCTCTGCAACCCACTTTGCAGAAGTTGATGTGATCGACTGAGCGTCAAGAAATTGGCATCTCAAATTGACCAAAAACCCGTTTTTAATACAATAGAAAATCTAGAAAACCTTCGATACGACATGCGTCCCGCCAATTTGGGCGACGTGGACACGAACCGAAAGCATCGAACGGTGCGTAACGACTTCGTGGACGTGTGGGCTTTGACGGAATTCAAATTGGTCGCGTGTGCACGACGAATTTGATGCGTATCCATCGAAATTCACCGTATTGGCTGTTGTGCAAATTTTCCAATTACTTTGTGCACGCTCGTCAGATCGAGACGAAACTTGCGCCAACAGGACCGTATCATTTTTTTGGTCCTGTATGCATGTTTGGTCCAATTCTGAGACAGTTGATCGGATCGCCGTTTTGCGGACCCCACGGTTCGATTCAACGGGCGATTTTGTGCACGGCCCGTCGGAATCCAACTATGGACATACGGTTGGGTTCGTATCATCAAAACAAATTCGTAGACATATAGTTTGACGACTTTAGAGACCATTAACTCTGGTACGCTTTTCGGTACAAAGCGGGTCCAACGGCGGACACCGTTTTGACCCGAAATTACCGTTTTGCCCCTGTGTCCAGAATTGGACTTAAGGACAAGCATTCCTAGCTAATTTGACTATTCTGAGAACATTGGTAATGTCTATTTTAGCATCTGGAGACTGTTGTACGAGTTTTGACTATTGTGGCACACTGAGTGGTTTGGATTATCGGTTTCACCAGCAAAGGACCACAGGCGAGTACAGTTTATTGTCTGTTTCAATATTAATTTTCACTATGTTTCATTGATTGGCTATTGATTATGTGATTTTATATTCTATTATAAATTGTTGAGTCGAAAATGAGAAGTACCAAGGATGTGTGATCCGACCGTAGACATTGTTTATTTTCATGCAGTAGACCTCGTAGACATTGTTTATTTTCATGCAGTAGAACTCGTAGACATTGTTTATTTTCAAGCAGTAGACCTCGTAGACATTGTTTATTTTTTGCAAGTAGACCTCGTAGACATTGTTTAATTTCTGCAAGTAGACCTCGTAGACATTGTTTAATTTCTACAAGTAGACCTCATAGACATTATTTATTTTTCGTGCAAGTAGACCTCGTAGACCTCGCGGTGTAGTATCCCAGACTGATCACATATCAAAGGTACTTCTAACAGTGGGAAAAGTATTTTTGTCTATTGCTATTGATTTTTCGTCTTTTCTGTTTATTTTCAAAAACATGTAATTGATGTCTAACCTTTGTTGTATAGTCATTTTCATTTATTGAATTTGCATTTAGTGAATTGTGCTCGTTCCATTCCTGACTGGAAACCAATATTTTTCAGGTTAGTCGTGGATTCACTTAGCATGGAAGATACGGGGGTACTTGTATACAAAAGCCTAGAGACTAGCTAGATAGTTGAATTATAGTCATTCAAATATTTGTACAAGTTTATATTTTTTGCAAATGTAAATCTTGTGAATATTGTAAGTTAAATTAGTTTTGTGAATGAGCATTGTTTTATTTATTTGATCATCATGGTCGTGACAGCGTTCTACCGCCGACTCTACGGCGTAGGCTAGCTTGGACATGTCTCGTATCCGTAAAAAAAATGGGTGCGGGTCGTGACAAGTTTTTGTGGTGGCCCATGCATGTCTATTATTGCAAATCATGCGAACTCGTGATAGTACTTAAGTTAGTAGTACTATTGCGAGCCTGCGATAAGGAAATGCTCATTCACGAAATATGGATTAATTTAATTTGAGAGAATAACTAGGACTAGGAGTCCCTTGAATAAATTTACCGATGGGTAGTCTAGGCATGCAATTTAGATGAGGACTAGTTATTAATTTTGATAGTTTGTCAGATCCCTATAGGTACACTATTACCTATTGATATGACGATATGATCCAATGTGGATAGATTATTCATTTGGTGAGATCGGGCTTCCTAGGATTGATAATCTAACCTTGATAAATTGTTCAGTTCCTCCTCTTCACCTCTTAGATATCATCCCCATACCCTAGTCCTAATTGGCTATTTAGTTCCTAGTTGCCCTAAGGATTAGTATTTTTATATAATTTTTGGTTATGTTATCTATATATGAACCTCGAGTTAGTGTCGATTCAAAGTTTTTCCTCCATACACATGAAGTAGAGAATCGAATGTTTGTATTTCTTTTTTCTTCAGTTATTTCCTCCCTGTTCAATCTTTTATTTTCAGGGTTGTGACTGATAGGACAAATACTTACGCTTTATTTCAGGGCTAATTTGTTCGAATCCCTAGAAGCTCATAAATTTTTTGCAGATATAGTTAAAGGAATATTAATTAACTCATAATGGCAGGACAGCAGCGCACTGTCGCCATTTATTTGAATTATGGAGACTATGGATTCACTGCAGCCAGCAGCGCACTGGCGAGGCACGACCCCTAGAGTTGAAATTTGTTTTAAAAAAATATAGGTTATAGAATGTTACTAAAAACTATGGCTAGTGGTCCACTTTGACCGTAGTCACCCTTGTGTCAATATAAGGTAGCGTATCGGATAGCATATCACATCTGAATCACGAAACCAAGGATTTACCACAGCCATAGTATAACGGGCGGGGCATAATCCTCGGTGAAATAATTTCAGGCGTGATTACAAGTTTAGGGTACTATAGAGGATAGGACCGTAACCTGTATGTCCCATAAGACCAAAGCCAATACTATTGGGAGTTCTGTAGGTCGGGTAGCATGTCTCCTAACCTAGTATTCCATAGTCCTTGTGATCTATTGACGGGGTAATTGACAGACACTAATAGGTTTACCTAGAATATAGGATTTAGAGGTCATAACCCATTAGTCGACCAAGTCCTTGTAGATAAGAAGATAGTAGGAAGACTGTATAAGCAAGAACACCGAAAAGGGTTTTGATTCTCACAAAACTCGAATTACTTGTGCCTCCTTTCAAAAATCTCGCATACTTGTATTTTGACTATCTTGACCAACGTTGCTATTACAGCCTAGTTTTGCAAGCTCACTCTGTTCTCGAGCTTGATTCAAGACATATATTTAGTGGGGACGCCTACTAACATATTGTCTAATCAGAATCGATGTATTACGGTCTGATCAACCGCGGTGCACTCGGTTCGCTCTCTCTTCGATTATCCCACATGGATTGAGATATCAAGGTATCGATGATCTCGTCCGCAACTGCATTGACAATTCCTCTTGAATTATACATTCTCCTTTGAATTACGTAATTGTATTCAGTGACATCTCCCTTGAACTCTTTATTGTTTTTGTCTTTCACTGATTTGGAAAGACGAAAGCTCATAATTGGTAGGGAGATACAGAGTATCCCCATGGCTATGATAGTTGTATACACAAGTGTAGTTGCCATCAGCTAGCCATGTGACTAGAACCTTGCCTTGAGTTACTCATTCTCCTCTCGACCCCCAAACTGCTATTGGGACCTTCTAGCCATCTAAATTTGAGAATGATTAAGGTTTTACCCTTAGTCAAATGCCAACCTAGGAGACTATCTCTTCTCAAGAAACCAATTGTTGTGAGTCCCTAATCATTTGCTTGAAGCTTGCCTTAACTAGCAACCCTTAAGCCTTAACCCAACCTTTCCCTAAACCAAAACCTGCATTTTAGACATGAGATGAATAGAAACTCACGACTCAGTTGTTAGAAATCTTTTCGAATGATGTACCTTAGAGTTGGTTACCCTGTAGGTAACTCTTGTATAATATGGACGAGTGGATCATTCTATTTTATCGACCATGTGTCATGATACACACTCGTTTTCCAATTATTGAGGAACGATCCTTGACTTGACTTATATCTACCGTTTTTCGTTACGTCGTGCCTTATTCTTTATTAAAAAGAGTCGAAGTACAATACCTGGACTTTGAAATTCTCATAATCTCATTATTCCTAAAACCATATCCTAGCTTCTAAGGTGAGTAGACTGTAGGCCTCCTAAAATTTTAGGATATACGAGGTTTTCCAATTGATTAAGGATGATAATTAGTGCCCCGTGGACTCCCATTTACCCTTTAGATCATTTTGTGTCCCCGGCCGTGTCATTAATAATCGGAGCACGAGACCAGCTGTTACCGTCCAATAAAGTTCATATGCAAGATCTAGACGAGTCCTTCATCTAGGTATATCATGAAGAACAAATAGGCAACTCTAGAGGGGGGTGAATAGAGTTTATGACAATAATGTCAAATTAAAAATTAAACTCTTTCACCAACGGTAAATAATCAGAGTAAATGCAGAAATAGTAAAGAACGAGAAAGCATACGCAAACACAGCCGATTTTAACCTGGTTTCCCTCGTGGAGGACTAGTCCAGGTCTGAGAACTCTAGCTCAGGATTAAATCCACTATTTGTGAAATAGTAGTTACACCCCGTGCCTTTTCTTCAGAAGAGCACGTCAACTTCTTACAGAGATCGCAGTGGCGATGCTTGGAATTTTCCAAGCGACTTCTTGAACTCTTGCACAAACTCCTAACTGAAAATTACTGAGCACTTTGAGGCTTAGGGAGCTTGTGGCTAGTAGATAAGAAGGGTATGGCTTGTATAAGGCTTTAGAGAGAAGAGAAGAGAAGATTGGATGATTGAAAATGAGAGAATTCTTGGCCTATTTATAGGATATCAGATAGGCAGAATTCGGCCAGAATTCTGGGTCAAATATTTAAAAATTTGGCCGTTGGACGACTTGCATCCAGCCAACCCTAAAAATTAGGGTCCTAGATTTTAGGAGGCAGAGTTCGGCCCGAACTCTGTCTCCAGAGCACATAACAGGTCCAATGGGTAAATGGGCTTATTTGGATTTTTTGTGGAGCTTTTGATTTGAGGTATGGGTATAGGTTAAGTCTCAAATTGCTCAGTATGACTCAGGTTACATATGTCCAGACTCAATAAAAGTGTAAAATACAGACTTGACATATTTAACATAGCAGGTGCGAGTTGTCGTTCGTCTTGTACTGAGTTCAGTCTTTATGTGTCGTATTGAAATATTACAAGTATCATGTCGTTAATTGTATCAATATTTGGTTGACTGTGATTTTGTGTCAACAATCTCCCCCATATTGATAATTGACAAAATGATATTTGTATATTCAATATTCATACCTGGACACATTAACGAGCAGCATTAATGAGCAGTAGCGTAGCTCCCCCGTAATCAGTGCAGAGCTATCAATAGCTCTCCCGTAATCATTGCTCTGTTCCTGTTGTCCTGATACAAACATTCTTTCCCAAAGCACAGATACACAATGATATGAAGAATATAGAATATAGCAAAACATTTCTCCCCCTTTTGGCATTTAACAAACAACCAGAAATAATGATTGGCAAGCACACCAAAAATAATAATAATAAACTGTATAAACTGATAAATAGCATAATAAAATGTCTCAAGAGTCACATAGAGAGTGCTAATACAACCAAAGGGCAGAAACAAAAACAACTACATCAACTAAAAATGCAGAAAAGCATAAACTATGATCCTCAGCAGCAGCAGCAAATATAAATCCATATCCATCATCGAGCTCGTGAAGGCCCAGCGTCGTCGGATGGATCAGTGAAGGAACGACGAGGGTCCACGAAAGCCGCATCCGGATCCAGGTAGCGGATAACCCAAGGGTCATCGATACGGTATCCATCGTGAGCAGGGTCCCGCTCCATAGGAATAGGCATAGAAGGATGCCGGGACATAAAGTACCAAATATCGTGCAAAGAGTTGCTGATGGCACTCATTTGCAGGGTGGTCCGGTTGTCAAGCTGAGTCCAGCGATCATCCTCTAAAGTGAATCGATCACGGAGCATAGTCTGGAGTGACTCAAGAGTAGCAGGAGGAGGAGGCGCATCCTGTCCAAGAGGAGGTGCGTCGGGCTCATCGACAGAGTGCTCAGACACAACAGGTGAGCCAACTGCTGCCTGAAGCTGCCGTGCCTTAGAGAGCAAGGCATGGGCAGGAAGGAATTGGCACTCATCAAGAGGAACACGAAAGGCACGAAAGATCATAGGAAGATAAAGAGCATAAACCAAGGATCTTGGCTTCTTCCTTGCATTAATCATCCAGTCCATCATGGTACATGAAAAGATTAAAAGGAACATGAAAATGGAGGTGGTACAAAGCAGAGAATTCAAAGTATGTAACTTCATCAGTTGATCCTGCTTTGGGCAGAATCGTGTTAAAAATAATGCGATGAAGTTCATAAAAGTAAGGATTGAGAAACTTGGCTAGAAGCTTGCGAGGACGTGTGTTAGGAGTACACAAATCATCCTTAAAGCTTTCTAGGGATGACCCATCGGGGAATTGAAACTTGCGAGCTTCAACAAGTTTCTCCCATGAGTCAAGCTCCGGAAGTTCAAGGTATTCGGCCAAGTCAAAATCATCAAACGAAATATCAATGCCCACAACCCATGAAAATAGATGTGTATCATTGTGAGTAAGGTTGCAATAAAACATTTGGATGGCATTGAGATATATAACCGAGTTGGTAGTGACAAGTTTATCAAGACATAGATCATGAAATAATGCATCATATTGTGAAAAGATAGTGAAATTTATAGGATGACCCGCATACACAAGACGTGATCGAAAATCACTAAACCACTCATTGGAAGCGTCTAGTGATACAAATATCCGGTCATCATACGTGTCGGGAATGAGTGGACGAGGTGGGTTGAACAACGGGTGAATAGGTTATTGATTAGGATGTTCAACGGGTTGTTCAACACGAGGAGGGGAATTCGAAGAGGACGGACCCTCGGTTCGAAGTCTCTTCCCTCTATTGAACAACTTGGGAGCCATGAAATAATGAAGAAATTTGAGGAAATTTAGATGGAGAGAAGTGTGGAAATATACCTCAATTTGATGATGAAAGATGAAAGAGAATGGTGAGAAAATCTGTAAAACCCCTATTTTTTTATTATTATTTTTATTATTTTATTAGACTTAAAAATGAATTTATACAATTTATGTTTTTATTTATTTTTTAAAATGACCTTAGCCATTGTTGTGTTTGGAGCACAAGGCGACCATGAATTTTAGCACGAAAGATGTAGCAGTGTGCTTTGACCAGCATATTAACCATGTCGTGGGAGGCCTAGCCATAGTTCGGTCCGAACTAGAAAAACCAGGCCGATTTGTGAAATAGCGCATTTAAATTATTTTAATTAAATATTATTTTATATATTAATTTTTAAACGGCCCAGTTTGTCCAAACCAGCCCGAACTAGGGCCCAGACCGAACCCAATCCCATGTAAGCATGTAGTGTGACCAACTGTGGCCTCATAAGCATATTTTATATAGTAAAAATATTTTCTTGATTTTTTAGAATTTTACGTACAATTTCTGATTATTTAAATAATTTTACTATTATTGGTATTTTATTATTAAATAATATTGTGCAACACTTTGTACAATTTTTGGACCCGGATAAGGGTGTGCGGTATAAGTTCACCCATTGGAAAGATTTTATTAATTTATTATTATTAAAATTTATTTTGCGAAGATTTAATAAACATGTTGTCCTATTTAAATATTATTACTATTTTGAGTTGATTTATTAAGGATTGAATTTATATATATATATGTAGATATGTTCAAATATATTAAATAATTGGATAGTTGACTTTTAAATGGTATTTAGATTTTAAATAGATTTTTGGTGTATTTATGGATATATACATATATATATATATATATATATATATATATATATATATATATATATATATATATATATATATATATATAGATATTTATATATAAAGGAAAAAAAAAGAAAAAAAATATAAACTATATAATGTGGTCGGCCCCACCATGTGGGAACCGACCACACCATGCTAAATAGCAACCAGCAATATACTTGCTTGTGCGCCCCCTCCCTTTATAAGCAAGCAACAAGTAACAGCACCTATTTTGGCCGACCCATTATATATATATATATATATATATATATATATATATATATATATTTTATATATATATATATATATATATATATACACACACACACACACACACACACACACACACACACACACACACACACACACACACACACAGATAGATATATATATATATATATATATATATATATATATATATATATATATATATATATATATATATATATATATATATATATATATATATAGATTGACTCAAAAAGAAAACCCTAAACCAATCCTCTCTTCCTCCTTCCTCCACCCTCGTCCACATATCCCCGGCGAGCGCACTCAGCCTCGTACGCCGCAACGCAGCCACGCGACAGTAGTCCTGCGACGACGACATCAACAAACAAACAACAACAACAACAGAATCAACACCAAGGTACCTAACTTTACCGTGCGATTTCTCTCTCA
The DNA here is from genome assembly GCA_029216955.1 of Iris pallida. NCBI lineage: Eukaryota > Viridiplantae > Streptophyta > Magnoliopsida > Asparagales > Iridaceae > Iris > Iris pallida. The sequence goes on along the minus strand of JANAVB010006598.1, from coordinate 1,480,776 downwards.
ATTCTTGTTCGTTTTTAGATCCGTAAATTCGTGTTGAAAGCCCACATGACCCTCTTCGAGATCCCCCAGGTGGATTTTGACATAGCCATCCATCTTGCTCAAAATATCGAGACGAAGTTGGAGAAAAACCCACTTTTCTGAATATTAAAAACTATTTCAAAACATCAACTTGTCGGCTACTTTTCTCGTTGTCCGTTAAACTTTCGTAAAAACTAATTGAAGAAAGTTAAAGAAAACCTAATCGAGATTGTAACGCACTTTTTAGATTCACTTTTCATCTAGTATTTTGAAAGTTATACGTTGTTAAAGTTTCCTAAAAAAAATGTAAATTTTGTTTTCAAAAAGTGGAAAAACATCCGATACGGCGTGCGCCCCGACAAATCGGACGACGTGGTCGCTCACTATACGCATCGAAAGGTGCGTATGGATGTTGTCGACGTGTGGGAACTGACGGAACCCGATTTTGTTGCATGTGCGCGACAAAATCAGTGCGTATCCGTCGAGATATCCCGTATCGACCCTTTGTAAATTAACTCACAACTTTGTGCACACTCGTCATATCACGATAAAACTTGCGCCATTGGACTCAAAATATTTTTTGGTCCTGTGACCCAAGTTTGGTCCGATTCTGAGACCGTTGATCGGGACGCTATTTTGACGAGCCCACAATCCGACTCAACGGGCAATTTTGTGCAAAGCCCACCGGAATCCAAAATTGGACATACCGTTGGATTCGTCTCATCAAAACAAATCTGTAGATATGTAGTTTGACGACTTTAGAGACCGTAGACATTGGCACGTATTTCGGTGCAAAGTGGGTCCAACAGCGGACATCGTTTTGAACCGAAATTATGATTTTGTCCCTGTTCCAGAATTTAACTTTTGGACAGGCATTTCCTAGGCATATCTTTTATTCCAAAATCATTCTTGATGTTTGTTTGAGCATCCGGAGCTTGTGGATTTTGACTTTCGTGTTGACGATTCTGATTGTTGGATTTTGCTGCTTCTCGCACCACCCTCAGGCAAGACAACTTGTTATTTGCTGTTTACTTATTTAGCTCATATTTTATGCATCTATTCATTATTTTCTTTATGCAAGATAAACTGTGATACATGGCATAACTTGTTAGAACTTACTGTTCATTATAGTTCCTGCTATGTATTATTTTTCTTCACATTAAACCTAGATTTAAGGGACCACCTTGTGTGTTGCATTCATGGCCTTGACACGTTGTATTACGAAGTTGTGTGTCGCATGTAGAACATGGACATGCGTGACTGGCTGGCCACCGGTGCGTATAAGCCGTGCGATAGGAATAACCGCTAATAGAAATTGTATGCTAGTTTGACTTAGCGGTTATAGAGGTTTACTGTTGTGGATACAACATGGTAGGCATTGGGTGAAAAGAACAGCTCCTTAATGTATGGGTCATATATGCACTGTCTTAATTGCCGGTTATCTCCAGTGGGAGGTACGGTCCTGATAGCCGGTTATCTCCAGTGGGAGGTACGGTCCTGATTGCCGGTTATCTCCAGTGGGAGGTACGGTCCTGATCCCTGATATTCTTGATCCGGCCCATGCGTCAAAGGTTTGTTCTTATTACATTCACTATAATACGGTTAGGTACCCTATTGTAGGCATTCCTTATTTATTTGAGCAATATTTATTCAGTTTATATGGCATGATATTATGTGTCTTGTTACGTCCCTCTAAGGACCTGGTTATCTCTCCAGGTGTGTGTTCTTGTCTTTCGTAGGTGCTCTAGCTCTAGCTGTGACCATCTCTATTTCTTCGAGGATGATTGCGCTTAGATCATTTTCGCTTCGCTAGCCAAAATTATTCTTTGTATATCTTGTATTTCTTTTCATAGTTGGTAGTAGATTTGTCTCCGCCCAACTATATGTATCAATGACAATTCATTATCATTATATGACATCTTTTATTCTTATATTTCATAGATGAGATTAGATTACTCTTGGTTTACTGTATTTTATAGCTTATATATGTATATGAGGTTTCCATATATTGGAGTGTACTTCGTATGAATACAGCTGGCATGTCTACGTTCCAAGTCCTATGTATTTTGGGACTGGGGCGTTACATAATTTTGTGGTGGCCCATGCAGGTCGAGTTTGTCACTTCGGTTACGTAATTGTACCGATGTGAGCCTGCAACATAGGATTAGAATCTAGGAATCTCATCCATACCGCTTGACCTCTTCCCTTGGCTTCAAATTTCGAACTCTCGTTCGACTTCCTTGAATTGTATCTTGCTTGTTTCCTTTCTACCGTTGATTCTTATTTTTGTGCTTAGTGTCAACTAGGAAGATGACTACACTAGTATATGCTCATAGGTCAAACACATGGCTAGAATGGTTATATTGGCAATTGGAATACATATAAGACTTTAATTGAATTAAAAAGGTTTTTCTTTAAAGTGTGATTTAATGATTTGTAATTTGTAAAGTAGGATACTACCAAGGAAGGTTTTGATCTTGAGATTTCTAAATAGTAAACACCATAGGATTGATACTGCAGGAAGGAGAAAAAAAATGAATCTTTATACCATTGATTGGCTTTTTGAGATTTGATATTTATGATTTATTGGGTTATAGTTATAATTCTTTGCACAAGTATAAAATTGATTTGCTTTTCGAATTGTGATATTTATAATTTTTTGGGTGAGAGATATACATCTTGGAACAAATATAAAATTTATTTGATTTTCGAGTTTTGATGTTTATGATTTATTGGATTATGGTTATACACCTTTGAACGGTTATAAATTTGGTTTGAAAATGATCTTAGCTTTTAAAAATGGCCGTAGGAATTATTTAAATTGAGTTGTACAACTTACGATTTTTGTGTTTAGTAAATTTTAAATTTTAAGTGGAAGTAACGACGGTGAATTTTGGTTTAAAATATTTAAAAGTTATGAAAACAATTTTTGAGAATTTTTCTTTATTTTAAATTGTGTCCTATGATTGAGGATTTACAAATCTATTTAGATTTTTGCTAAAAAAAAGATTTTGACTGATAAGATTATTTAAAAATTTAGTTTAATGAAGGATTGCTAATATTAAAATTTTTTGGAAGAATTTCGAAGGATGTGATGGAAAGTTATTTTGATTGATTAAAGGAAGTACCATTTAAAAGTTGTGATTTTGTTGGAATAACTTAGCATGAATGGAAGTTAAAATTGATGAGAGCATTGAGCTTAATTTTTGAGATTGCTTTTAATATGCTAAGAGTTTTGTTATGAGTTATTTAAAAAATTTAGAGTGTTAAATTTTTGATTGATTGTGAACTTTTTATGGATTCGTAAATTATGAACTCTTGAGTTAAATAGTTGAATTTAAACGTTAATTTTGGAAAAGATTAGTAGTAACGTGATAAAATTTTGCTTTGAGATTTATGAGAGTGATTTAAATTTTTATGATGAAATTGAACGACTTGCAGTGAATACAATTTGTGGTTTATTTTGAAAGTTTATTTTTGAAACTTTTGGAGGAACTTGAGTTAAATTTTAATTGTAGGCCCCAAGATAACCCTACTGAGTATTCCACACTAATTGTCATGTCACCCATGACCATGATAGTAGTATATACACAAGTGTGGTTAGTCATCTGCCCAGCTGTGTGACTGTAATTCCACCTCGGCTTACTCGACCTTTCTTCAATTCTAGATCTTATAATTGCGACCTTCTAACCCACTTGCAATTTGCATAATGATTTAATGGTTCCTTAACTGTATTCATCTAGGAGACTATCTTCTTCCGGAATTGTGTTCCTAAATTATTATTTTTATTTAACTCTATTTCATGCTTTAACTTGATCTTCTTTATTTTGTGCATTAATTATCACCTCGTGAACTCCCACTTTCTATTTTTGATCTTTTGGCGTCCCCTACCATGACTTGTATATTTGGAGTACAACACTACACTTTTTCTCCCAACAAATTTCATATATAAGACCTAGACAAGCCCACCTTCCTGTAGACATATCATGTCCCACCAAAACCGATCTCCTTGTACTCTATTTCTTGATATGACCTTATGGTCAAAATGGCCAAACTATAATCTTTACCATGATACCGATATATTTTTGACCACGGATAGGGATTCAACCTCGACTCAATTCTTTCGACCAGATATGTGATTGTGTTCTACTAAAATCCTTAAATGCTTAAAATTGTGCTCTATCTTGTTTGCTTGATCCATTGTCCCATCACACTACTAGTTTAACTTTTGTAAGTTGGGTAGAATACCTCACGGCCCAACAAAGTCTTTGTCCTTGTGACCCATGTTGGTAAGTTTGCTCAGACTATAATTTCAGAGGACCCTAACTTAGCTAGTCAACCAAGCCAACTGTATAGGCCCACACTTCTGGCGAGCCTTGATTTTTAAAAGATCTTGGGCTATTTAAAATTCCTTCATCAGTACCTCTCCTGCTCATATTTTGACTATCCCATGCTGCTAATGTGGTTTCAGTTTTGCAAGCTTATTTCTTTACCAAGCTTGATCATGACATATTTTATTGGGTGCACCCACTAACATATTGTCTAATCAGAACCGGTGCATGATGGTCTGATCAACCTATTGTACTTTGGTTCGCTTTTCATGTATTATTCTACGTAGATGGAGACATAGTTAAACCTGCCTTAGAGTCTCATCCCGACAGCATTGGCATCTCTCATTTGAATTATTTACGTCGCCTATAAACCTCGTAATCGTACTCAATAGCCTCGTCTTTGAAACCTTTATTGTTCTTGTCTTTTACTTATTTCAGAAAGACAAGACACTGTACTTGATAGATAGACCCAAGGTATCACTTTAGTCCTGTGGCTATATCCACGCCTTAAACTATCCTTCCTATTCCTCAACCCTACCTACCCTATTAATCCAAAATTTCGAGGACGAAATTCTTGTAAGTTGGACAGGATGTAAAACCCCTATTTTTTATTATTATTTTTATTATTTTATTAGACTTAAAATGAATTTATACAATTTATGGTTTTATTTATTTTTTAAAATGACCTTAGCCATTGTTGTGTTTGGAGCACAAGGCGACCATGAATTTTAGCACGAAAGATGTAGCAGTGTGCTTTGACCAGCATATTAACCATGTCGTGGGAGGCCTAGCCATATTTCGGTCTGAACTAGGAAAACCAGGCCAAGTTGTGAAATAACGCATTTAAATTATTTTAATTAAATATTATTTTATATATTAATTTTTAGACGGTCCGGTTTGTCCAAACCAGCCCGAACTAGGGTCCGGACCGAACCCAATCCCATGTAAGCATGTAGTGTGACCAACTGTGGCCTCATAAGCATATTTTATATAGTAAAAATATTTTTTTGATTTTTTAGAATTTTATGTACAATTTCTGATTATTTAAATAATTGTACTATTATTGGTATTTTATTATTAAATAATATTGTGCAACACTTTGTACAATTTGTGGACCCGGATAAGGGTGTGCGGTATAAGTTCACCCATTGGAAAGATTTTATTAATTTATTATTATTAAAATTTATTTTGCGAAGATTTAATAAATATGTTGTCCTATTTAAATATTATTACTATTTTGAGTTGATTTATTAAGGATTGAATTTATATATATATGTAGATATGCTCAAATATATTAAATAATTGGATAGTTGACTTTTAAATGGTATTTGGATTTTAAATAGATTTTTGGTGTTTTTATGGATATATACATACATATATATATATATATATATATATATATATATATATATATATATATATATATATATATATATAAATAAAAAAAAAATATATATATATATATATATATATGTATATATATATATATATATATATTTATATATATAGAAAGATAAAACAAAAGGAAAAAAAATATAATCTATATAATGTGGTCGGCCCCACCATGTGGGAACCGACCACACCATGCTAAATAGCAAGCGGCAGCATACTTGCTTGTGCGCCCCCTCCCTTTATAAGCAAGCAAGAAGTAACAACACCTATTATGGCCGACCCATTATATATATATGTACACACACACACACACACATATATATATATATATATATATATTGACTCAAAAAGAAAACCCTAAACCAATCCTCTCTTCCTCCTTCCTCCACCCTCGTCCACCTATCCCCGGCGAGCGCACTCAGCCTCGTACGCCGCAACGCAGCCACGCGACAGCAGTCCCGCGACGACGACATCAACAAACAACAACAACAACAACAACAACAACAACAACAGAATCAACACCAAGGTACCTAACTTTACCGTGCGATTTCTCTCTCAATTCTTGTTCATTTTTAGATCCGTAAATTCGTGTAGAAAGCCCACATGTCACGACCCGCACCCTAGAATAAGGGCACGAGAAGTGGGTACGTCCAGCCTACGCCGCAGTGTCAGCGGTAGAATGCTGTCCTAGGTCTCATGCATCTAACAGTATAAGGCTAAACAGTTTATACTCCCCAAATGGGGGTGACATAGCAGAATGTAAACTCAATCACATCTAAGGTAGAGCATAATGGAAGATAGATAGAACATGAAATCCAAAAGAGATACAGCAGATAGAAGTCTAAGTTTCTAAGATACACCAACCCAGAAATACATCTCAAAGCTCAAATACAGTAATCCATAAAATAAACACAACTCAAGACAACTGAAAATAAGCTATAATCAAACCCTAACTATCTATACAACCTCTACTGTGTCTCCTCTAGGCTAGCAGGTAACCTCCAGGCTATCTGTAAAATTTATCAACAGGTCCAGTCAAGACGGGAACGAGCACATATCTCTCAAACAGTTCATAGCAGGTTAGGAGTATAAATCATGCAATAGAGTAAAATACAGGAAGTGCTGAATGGAAGTACGAGTAAACAGGAGATATTTTGTAACTGAAAGTAAATACATGATAGTAGAGACTGTAAGTGGCTACGTGATTTAGAGTATAATATGGTTATGTAAACGGCTTAGGGGCACATGAATACAACTAAGGAGGCACATGAATATAGCTACTGGGGATAGTGTTCACATAACCAATTCTACTCACCCCGCCCTAATCAATACACAAGGATCCGTTCAAGTTATGTTATAAGCACATGAATACAGCTAAGATACGTGAACTCATGTAATGAGTAGTACATGAGGCACATGATAAGCACATGAAAGCACATGAAGCACATGAAAGCACATGAGAACATGTAAAAACATGAACTAGTACGAGTATAAGGAGTACCTGATGCACATGATAAAGTACATGAACATGAAATACCCGATGCACCCGTAGAGGGATAACATCTTAGGAAAGGATCCATTTAGTACTAATCCGTGAAGATACGTGTCAGCATCATATAGAGTAATCTAGAGCAAGAATATAGTCCAGACATGTATGAAAAGATCAGAGAATGTACTCACTTGGTGTCTGAATATCCAAAGTAAATATACTGTCCGAGGAGAGGTGTCTGGCTCCTAATCAGAACAGCACAAGTCACAACAAGTCCAAAATGGCAATATTAAGTTATACTATGCATTCTACAAGATTCTAGGTCCATCTAGACCAAAGTCAACTCTTGATCAACTTGGTCAACCCTGAAAGTCAAACCTAGGTCAACTATGGTCAAACTAGGTCTAACAAGTCTAAATTAGGTCAAATAAGTTATTCTAGGTCTAAACAAACTAAGTATATGCAAATCAAGTATCCAAGATAGCTACTAACTCATAGCCTAAGTCACTTGCTAAACCAAGCACAAAACTAAACCATAAGCTAACAAGGCACACAAACTTAGTCCTATAATGTATATATATTATTCACATTTATATATTTATATACATAGATATATATAGGAAAGCTATATATATAGGCACATACATATATATAGAGAGAGAGAAATAGAGGTAAAAGAGTAAGTGAGTATGTGTGTGTTTGGCATGTGTGTGAAAGGATATGTGTTAATGTTCTAAAATTTAGTGATAGGTAGGTGTATGTGACATGGGATACATGATGTCAAAGGGTGTATGAATGCATGTGTGTAAAAGGTTATAGGTTAACTCAGTTTATAGAAATACATACATACATACTTACCTTGTATACATGCATACATACATATCATGTATATTACATTTACATGATACATACATGTATACTTGTATTATATTATACTTACATCCATGCATATTAGATACTTGTATTTATATTAACATATTGCAAACATTTATTTCATTCATGCATTTATGCATTACCTACATATTTTATACATATGCATATATTGTATATTCATATCATTTCATACATTAACATAGAGACATACAAACATGCACACATCATATATTTCATACCTTGCATTACCCTACATATCATGTTATATATTATCATTCCTTTCATATATTACATTCTATATTACCTATATACATATATTTCCTCCATTCATTCATACTTGCATCATATACTCTACATTACCATACATGTTATCATTATATATTGCATTACAATATTTATACAATATGCATTCATATCTATCATTACATATATATCTTGTTCATCTCTAGCATTCATTATATACTTTCATGCATACATTGTATATCATTCTTTCATTCATACATTGCTCATATGCATTATATTAATTGCATTCCTACATGCTTGCATTCAACCATATATATACATTAATGTAAAGAGAATATATATCATATATATATATTATTTCATTCATCTAACATATCATGCATTACATACTCTATATTTATTTAATATCCATACTACATAGGCTCATAGGTTACACAAAATGCATATATCGTATAGTCACTCTTCTACTTAAAACCAATACTGTACCAATTGGGCATTCACTAAATTCTAGGATTAAAGTATGTCGTAGTCCTTCGTGTTAGCTTTCCGAAACTTCAAACGGATCGCATTTTCGTGTCCGAAAGCTCCCGGAATCGCGAAAATACCGAAACGCGTTCGTCTTTCGTACAGCTGACACTCAAATAATTCTACAGAAAGTTACAGAAAGGGCTTATTAAAATATATATTGGAAAGCTAACTTCGATACGGTTCTTTTAAAAAAAATGGGAGATAAATCGGAGTTTTAATCTAAAAGTTATGACATTTCTAAGTTGCTATTGCTACTAAAAACGTGGATAAATATTATGACGAATTTAGGTAGTTTGAGACAAAAGAAACACAAGTATATAACATAATATATCAAGAACTCACTCTCTACACTAATATATATATATGAGACACTATAGAACACATCTCCAATACAAAAATATGAGATTAAACATGTAATAATTCATTCATACATAACAACAACACATAGTGTGTCCAAATTTGGGGTTTTCCCACATGGACACAACCACAACACAAAGGACACTCCTATGACCTCCAAATGGACACGAAATGGACACAAATGGAGATAAAACAATGGGGGTCATTCCTATGGTTTCAAAATATTTCTATATGCATGTAGGGATGAATTAGAGGAGAGATTATACCTTCCGGGAGACAGATTCAAAAGAAAATCCTTCCGACACGACACCGACACGTAGAGATTCTAAAAGGACACGAACGAGCTCCGAATCCTCCCAAACTTGGCTAGTACCCTCTAACCATGGAGTAGAGGAGAAATGAAGAAGATTTGGTGGAAGAAAGGTTTGATTTAGAGATAAAATCAATGGAGGTTCATCTCTAAATTAATTTAGAGAAGAACAAGAGAGAGAAAGTGGATGAAAACAAATGAATGAAGGAGTGACTCACTCCTTATCCCCCCCCCCATAGGTGGCTGCCCAAAAAGGGTGAGGTGTCCCCTATTTGAATGTCTAAAATGCCCTCCACTAATCTAAATTAGGAATGGGTTAAAGGTTGAGGTCAATTTAGTCTAGTTTTAAGTCTCTAATTAAACTAAACCTATCCATAAATAATTAGTCTAACTACTAACTAAAATTAATATCATGTGGACTAAAATTAATATCATGTGGGCCATGCCTAACTAGTGTGTGGGTCCTACTAGAGTCAAACTACCCCCCGGGGTCCCCGTTTCAAGTCGGATTGAGTTGAAATTCGAACCCGACTCAAATAACCCCAAAACAATATCATAAATAATAAAATAAATTTCAAAAATATTCAAAAATGTAAAATGACAAAAATACCCCTATTTCTGAAAACTGGGGGTTACAAATCTATCCACCTTAAAAAAATTTCGTCTTCGAAATTAAAACAAAGCAATCACAGAAAACACATGCAGAAAATGATCTCATTCAACTACTTTTCAAAAAAAAAATCAGCAATAAAAAAATCTCTTTGAGACACATCAAACATTTGTAAATAAAAACTGATACGTGTCCGCTACGGACACAAAACCATCATAAAATCACACCTATCAAAGGTCAAAATCAACAATCACCAACGCAATAAATATCAAAATAATTCAAAGAGGTCAAATACAAAATATCCTTAGGCCAGAAACGACATTAAAATATCCTAATCACATGGTTAGGCTCTAGGTCAAACAGTCTCTAGGGTTTCACTAACAAAATATCAAAATCACAAGTCATGATTTTAAATAGTTTTAAAATGATTTAAAAATTACCAAAAATCATATCATGATTTAAATGTCAATTCAATAAATGATTAAAATTACAAAATTTCAAAATTACCCTCATTTTAGAAAATTGGGTGTTACAAGTCTACCCACCTTAGAAAAATTTTGTCCTCGAAATTAAAATGTTCATACTCCTTCTAGGTCAAACCCCCCCTCCCCCCCCACAATCAAAGTCTCAGAACTTAAACAATCATACGATTTAAAAGGATGACATACAGGGTCATGGCATACGGTGGTAGTGAAAGTCTCATCTAGGTATACTAGTCATGCTAAACCAAAATGGTCATAGGGTATCAAAACACACAAGCAATCTAGGGTGCTAAACTAAAAAGGATACAGAAATAACAATTATCAAGACTGTAAGGGAGTCTACCATCCTATATGAAAACTGGTACTTATCAAAATAAAATAAAGTTAACTACCATTTATCTAATAAGGGGTACTATTCAAGAAAATCAAAATCAAAAGTTTAAGAATGAAAGCCAATTGCATGGAAATCCAATTGCATGGAAATCCAATCACAATATATTTATATATATAGCGTTAGAGAGGGAAAAGCTAGCATTATGTACAAGTTATGCAGTTCGTGTGTGTATGGGTGTATGTGGACATGTTCATATGGTTAGATAATAGGCGTGTGTGTATGTGAAATATACATAAAAGTGCATAGGAGGATTTGGGTTTCAAACAATAACTATCAAGTTACACTAATCATGACATATTGGTTAAACAATCTACAATACACAACTCATTTGCTCATAACATGCATGGCTAACCATGTATATATGTATATATAAAGAGGTAGAGATTTAGTTATGTATCTATATACATTATAACATGTATGCATAAACTCTATATATATCAATATAGATATATGAACATAACATAGAGAGGAAGGGTTAGGTTACATGGCAGTGTATACTATGTTAGAGTGTGGGTATCACTATACAAGGTTATAGCTTTAGTAATGAAAGGTTAGACCCAGTTTTAGTTCAGCATTTACATATAAGAATCTGAAATAAGCTAACATTTAAACCAGTATAATATTAACCAACCCAATGTTTATCACAACCTAACATGTAAGAGTATAAACCTAACATCATATCCCTACATACAACAATGTACATAGCTTCCAAAATATTACATTTTTTTAAAAAATAAAGCAGCAATTGAACTAAACATTTGGAATCCAGTATTAAGGGTTAATATGCACACAGTCTTAGATTTGACAAATTCAAACACAAAACTCAACCAATTTTTTTGAATTGAAACCCTATATATAACATACATGTGCAGTGATGTAAACATAACTAATAACATGAAATTTATATTTGAATTACAAATTTTAACTGGAAATGCAGAGAACCAGTCTCTGTTACTGTACTGTATCAGAAATATTGGAGTTTTGAAAATTTAAACATCAACAACATATTAATATGTATTTAGATAGGTTGGAAATCAAAGTGTAGCATGCATACGTGTCAGGCAAAGAGTCTGTGTCCACTATATATATATTCTCATGTCCCAATATAAAAATTAAATTCTACATCAAGACCAACATTTAGATTCCTACCAAGATTGCAAAGTAGGTGATTGACGTAATCAAGACAATTTTATTATTATTATTTAATACAAGAATAATAGCAAGAAAGTAATAACGATAAAATCTGTTTTGCTTATCTGTTTAAAGAAGGAACCATTTTGAAACCCAGAACTATAATATCAATTATAAGATAAGGTCTAGCAAAATCATCGGTTCATTGTATTAAGAAGAAACTCATAGCAAGAAGTTACACAAGAGTTTATAAAAACAACTAAACCTACTCCTAAGTTAAATAATGAGAAGCAAAACAAAACAAACAAATAATAATTTTTTTGAAGGACTGGAACAAAAGTAGAGAAAACATGTTCAAAAATATTTAAGGTACAATCTGATAATCATATGCGTCTATCCAAAATCATGGTACTCTAAATCCTCGTCATACTAGTAAGCAAGGCTACGATAATCACAGAGTCCTCGACTTAGGCACATACCTCTAGAATCATGGTATTTAAAATTTTTGCGATGCCGCTAGCTTGGCTGCGAAAACCTTAAATTCCCACACCCGAGAAATATATCCAAAATTAGACTATATGTCCTCACCATGCTGGCTAATGTGACTGTAGAAGACTAAATTCCATAACTTAGATGACCTAGCCTATATGATTTCATCTTGACAAAAATTAAATTAAATCAACAATGGATACCCAAAAATCAAATTTATCAACGAACATCAAGATTCAAAACTGAACAATAATCTATCAAATCATATAAATACAAACTCGGATGCAACAGCTAACATCAAGATTCAAAACTCCACAATCATCATCAAAATCAAGTTCAACAACAGAAAGTAAAGATAAATCAAATCAAGGGAAGAAAAGTTTTTCAAATCGAAGTTAAAATAAGATTCTCAAGGGTCGTCCCAGGAATCTCTGAAGAAATCCTAACTGTGATTGAGTACCTTCAAAAATATATCCTAATTCTACTGCAGGCTGTAGTGGTACTCTAGTTCGAATACCACTACACAAACTCGACATGCATGGGCTACCACTAAAAACGTGTCACGACCCACACCCTAGAATAAGGGCACAAGAAGTGGGTACGTCCAGCCTACGCCGCAGTGTCGGCGGTAGAACGCTGTCCTAGGTCTCATGCATCTAACAGTATAAGGCTAAACAGTTTATACTTCCCGAATGGGGGTGACATAGCAGAATGTAAACTCAATCACATCTAAGGTAGAGCATAATGGAAGATAGATAGAACATGAAATCCAAAAGAGATACAGCAGATAGAAGTCTAAGTGTCTAAGATACACCAACCCAGAAATACATCTCAAAGCTCAAATACAGTAATCCATAAAATAAATACAACTCAAGACAACTGAAAATAAGCTATAATCAAACCCTAACTATCTATACAACCTCTACTGTGTCTCCTCTAGGCTAGCAGACAACCTCCAGGCTATCTGTAAAATTTATCAACAGGTCCAGTCAGGACGGGAACGAGCACATATCTCTCAAACAGTTCATAGCAGGTTAGGAGTATAAATCATGCAATAGAGTAAAATACAGGAAGTGCTGAATGGAAGTACGAGTAAACAGGAGATATTTTGTAACTGAAAGTAAATACACGATAGTAGAGACTGTAAGTGGCTACGTGATTTAGAGTACAATATGGTTATATAAACGGCTTAGGGGCACATGAATACAACTAAGGAGGCACATGAATACAGCTATTGGGGATAGTGTTCACATAACCAATTCTACTCACCCCGCCCTAATCAATACACAAGGATCCGTTCAAGTTATGTTATAAGCACATAAATACAGCTAAGATACGTGAACTCATGTAATGAGTAGTACATGAGGCACATGATAAGCACATGAAAGCACATAAAGCATATGAAAGCACATGAGAACATGTAAAAATATGAACTAATACGAGTATAAGGAGTACCTGATGCACATGATAAAGTACATGAACATGAAATACCCGATGCACCCGTAGAGGGATAACATCTCAGAAAAGGATCCATATAGTACTAATCCGTGAAGATACGTGTCAGCATCATGTAGAGTAATCTAGAGCAAGAATATAGTCCAGACAGGTATGAAAATATCAGAGAATGTACTCGCCTGGTGTCTGAATGTTCAAAGTAAATATACTGTCCGAGGAGAGGTGTCTGACTCCTAATCAGAACAGCACAAGTCACAACAAGTCCAAAATGGCAATATGAAGTTCTACTATGCATTCTACATGATTCTAGGTCCATCTAGACCAAAGTCAACTCTTGATCAACTTGGTCAACCCTGAAAGTCAAACCTAGGTCAACTATGGTCAAACTAGGTCTAACAAGTCTAAATTAGGTCAAACAAGTTATTCTAGGTCTAAACAAACTAAGTATATGCAAATCAAGTATCCAAGATAGCTACTAACTCATAGCCTAAGTCACTTGCTAAACCAAGCACAAAACTAAACCATAAGCTAACAAGGCACACAAACTTAGTCATATAATGTATATATATTATTCACATTCACATATTCAAATACATAGATATATATAGGAAAGCTATATATATAGGCACATACATATATATAGAGAGAAAGAGAGGTAAAAGAGTAAGTGAGTATGTGTGTGTTTGGCATGTGTGTGAAAGGATATGTGTTAATGTTCTAAACTTTATTGATAGGTAGGTGTATGTGACATGGGATACATGATGTCAAAGGGTGTATGAATGCATGTGTGTAAAAGGTTATAGGTTAACTCAGTTTATAGAAATACATACATGCTTACCTTGTATACATGCATACATACATATCATGTATATTACATTTCTATGATACATACATGTATACTTGTATTATATTATACTTATATCCATGCATATTAGATACTTATATTTATATTAACATATTACAAACATTCATTTCATTCATGCATCTATGCATTACCTACATGTTTTATACATATGCATATATTGTATATTCATATCATTTCATACATTAACATAGAGACATACAAACATGCACACATCATATATTTCATACCTTGCATTACCCTACATATCATGTTATATATTATCATTCCTTTCATATATTACATTCTATATTACCTATATACATGTATTTCCTCCATTCATTCATGCTTGCATCATATACTCTACATTACCATACATGTTATCATTATATATTGCATTACAATATTTATACAATATGCATTCATATCTATCATTACATATATATCTTGCATTCATATCTAGCATTCATTATATACTTTCATGCATACATTGTATATCATTCTTTCATTCATACATTGCTCATATGCATTATATTAATTGCATTCCTACATGCTTGCATTCAACCATATATATACATTAATGTAAAGAGAATATATATCATATATATATATTATTTCATTCATCTAACATATCATGCATTACATACCACTACACCATAATAGGCGATTACCCACGGTTATTACCGTGACAATTATTTTTTGTCACGGTAATAACCGTTACTAGTGGGGCGTGGTTAATATTTAGTCACGGTAATAACCGTTACAAATATTTATTTTGGTCACGGTTATAACCGTGACAAATAGTTGTTTTGGTAACGGTTATAACCGTGATAGAAGTCCATTTATGTGACGGTTGTAACCGTGACCAATATTCTATTTGTCACAGTTATTAATGTTGCAGTTAGCTTGTTTTGTCACAGTTTTTACTGTGACTACATTATTTTTTTCGTTACTATTCTCCACTAATTGTCACAGTTATAACCATTACAATTGGACTATTTTAATTAAATAAAAAAAACTACATTCAACTGGTAACTAAACGATAAACAACACATATCCAATTTCATAATATTTCACTTTCATAATATTTTAATAAGAAAAACATTCCATTGTTGGTTTCAATGACAACATGAAGGTTGGTACACTTTCCCTCTACATCTTTGTGTTGTAATTTATGAAAACAACAATGGAATGAGAATGGGGCTGGGGATTGTGGATGGACTGGCTGGGACCTGGCCTGATCTGAGGATGGGGCTGGCCTCCTGTTTGTTGAATAGGAGGGAGGCGAGCATCATCCTCCTCTGCGATATGCTTTGCAAGCTCCTGCTCCTGTTGCTGCCTCTCCCTCCTTTTCTCGTCACTTTCTTTCTCCTTCTTAGTGTTTGGTGGGAATCTCAGCACCTTCACTGCTTCATTGTGCATGTTAAGGCAGAAGGCAATCCTCGTATTGAACGCAGACTGAGGCTCGTTTGTGGAGTAGATGTCTCCAGTCTCTTTCGACACCATCCATCCATTTGCATGATCTATTGTTGCATCAATCGTACCATCTCTGATGGCCTTGGCAACAATGCTCTCGGCATCAGCAACAGGATTATACGAGTCAAGCCTAAGCTTCTTGGCAATATCAGGAAGGGATATCCGGGAGTAGGAGATGCTGATATTACGAAGCCCCGTTCGTATAACATTGTGTCGCAGCCTCACAATCATATTGTGGGTCCCATCTGAATCGAATGTGCGAGAAAACTTGTCTACGACATTCCTAAATAGCTCCAGTTCCCCAATTCTCACAGCCTATGTTCCAGGAGGAAAAGGAAAGTATTAGATGCTTCAAGCCACAACTTTTGGGAGTAAAGCAAACATACTCACATTTGTAAGCTCGAAATAGGGTGTCAGAGACTTTTTCATGCCATTCTGCATGAAAACAGTCCTCTCAGGAATCTCTCCAAGAAGCAGGCGGACTATAACAGCCCACTTGTTGCACTGGATTCTGAAGCCTCGAGCTGCAACTGGTGCCTTCCGAGAAGCTTGAAGAAGGCTTTCTTTGGCATCTGTGTACTCCAACTGAATTGTCCTAATCTTTCCGAGGTAGAACAAGTAGCGGCAGAACTATAAAAGAGAAAGATTGTGTTAGAAATTCAAGTGACTTTCTACATCGTCGTCAATGTCTCTCCATACATGTAATTTTTTAAGTTTACCAAATAATATGGGATGTACGAAAAGCTGGAAGCAAGATTATTATGTCATCTTCAGAGGACGAGAAAACCTACTTGTTGATTTGAGTGTGCCTCGAAACGTGGTGCCTTAGACCTCAATTTCTCTGTTTGATCATATAAGTTGTAGTGAAGGTAATTACGCATTAGAAGGTTGAGAAGGGTTTCCTGCACCACTTGAAATGTATAAGCATATGTACCACATTGTAACTCTTATCTAAACAAAAGGCTTCAGTAACTAACCTGACCCAGTTCATCACGCCTTAAAGTTGCCATTTTGTGCAAAGAAAGGAGGTTCCTGGCAGGGAAAGGAAATCGATATTTAAGATAGTAAACACAATTAATAAGGAAATGGGACAAATACACAAAATCTTCCTCCAAGTTTTTTTTTTGCTTTACGAGAATTTGCAGTGACTTTTTAGCTTATAACTCACCCACGGATTTCAGCAAGACTGTTTGTGAGTTCATAGCTGTATGAATAATAGAAGTACAGCCTCGATGCTAGAACATCCACAGTTCTCCTATTTATATTCTTTAGGCGAGCAATTCCAGAAGAAGAACAAGTTTTTGCCTAGTTCAGCAGCAAAAGAAAATGGAGCATATTACTCTCATGTCATATTAAAAGAATAAAAAAATGTTAAATGGTACAAGAATACCTTATCGTATTTCTTCTGGTCAATCAGAAATATGAGCACAAGCAAGTAACAATAGATCTCGAGCTCCGGTACCGTATGTTTGGCAGAAGCAGGAAGTTGTTCACCTGACGTTGTCATGTCCACATCCATCTCACAATCATCTTCCTAAAGATGGCTAATTCTAATTAGATAAATTAGTTGAAAAGAACAACAAAAAGACAGAGACCACCATAAACTAAATCAGTTTTTGTCGCTTCGCCATCTCCTCGTGTTGCCTTTGTTGCTGGCACTTCTTCTTAGTCTGGAACTCGTGTGAAGCTTCATACTTCGGTAAGCTGTCAATAGAAAGGGGCCCAATATAAATGTTACAAAATTGAACTTGACTATTCTCCATCGCGACTGAATGCAAGAGATTACATAAGGAAAAAGCTTTTAAAGGGGGCCTAACAAAGAAAGAAACCTTTTAGGATCGCATGGTAATGGGTCATTCCAGAAATACTCCACGACTCACATCATAGACAACTACTCTCTTCGACCATTATGCCAAAATCAGCTAAAAGACATACTCTTGTGTAAACATGTTTATTTTTCCTTTGGACTGATATTCAAGAAGAAAATGATGGACACCACATAAACATAGGGTATGCTTAGTACAGAATAGCATAGCCTTCATTAGTGAGGGCAAATGATTGCTATATGTGTTTTCAACAAGCATCATATATGGGGGCAACAGTTAGTCTGTACAGGATCATGAGATAACCAAAAGGCAAGAAGAAAAAGTTATTTGAATTTCTTAGGAAATGGTGTTTATAAAGAAACAAGAACAGAGCGTCCTAAAAAGAGGATTAACCAGTAATTGAAAGAACTAGTATAGGGTAGTAAATCTGATTAACTGATTTTGCAAGTGGCCTCAAATTGCAATTAATTGACCACAAACTCCACAATTAGCTGCTAAAACCCTTTTGTGGACCACATCAATAAAGCAGATAATGTAACAACAATATTGATAACAGATCCAAAAATCAAAAAAAGGAATAATGAATGTAACTATAAGAACTTGAAAGTAACTATAAACTATATTAGACATATAGAAGAAAGGTATGTGGATCCTTTATGAAAGGTTTTAAGTATCGGCCAAAATCTCGGCCATTTAGAATCGGAATTAGCGTCAGAAACATCTGAAACCGACTGATTTAAAACCCCCAAAAACTTCAGAAACAGATACTTATAGGAAGGCTCTGGAACCGAGTTTATGAACTTTGCTTTTATTATAACAAAGGCAGCTAGAAAACGAAGAATGAAATACTATAGCCAAATAATTAAATGGTACACTTGCAAGAGAGTATTTACTAACATTAGTTGCTTACCTTAGAAGGCGTAGGAGAAAAACCAGCATCTGTGTCTGCAACCAAAAGAAAGAAAGAGAGTTTGTTGAAAGAACAATACAACCAATAAATAACACACAATCAAACCTAGTAGATAGTAGGCACAGATATGGTAAATCAGTCGAATAGAAACAACACATTACCCACAAAGCATTTAACCCTCTGGCAACACCTCCTTAGTAATTGACCTTTATCGCCCTTCTTTTGTTTAAACTCCATAAAAGGAAGCCCTCGCTGTGGATAATTACAACAAGCCAGCAATTCATATTAAATTTGTGGAATTTAGCTGAAAAATAATGATCACCTCTAGTCTAAAAAAATTCCAAGAAATTTAGGAGTAACCAAGTATAGGTCTTCCATATAAGATAAGAAAAAAGTGAAGGACAGTTCCTAGGAAGTTTGTAGTATGAAAGTTCATGAGAGAAATTCCTTGTTTGTTGTCTAAATAAAATTCTGGTTTAAACGAAGCTCGAAGAAGACTTTGACAGAAAAACTAAATCTTGAGGCTATATATACTTATGTTTCTTCCTGCAACCAAGTACAAAAGGATGATTCTATAGCGATCAATAAGAAATAAGTGCCAATTGGCGATGCTTGAAAAAAATAAAATAGACAGTGTTGCTAGTGAGCATGTGAATGAATCTGGTGACAAATAGAAATAGTAAAAGTTGGCGATACTAGTAGTGGTCAGATATTCAAAGACCTTTAACTGTGACAATTTAGTATAACCAAATGTAGAATTGTCAATTACCACAATCGAAGAGTTGTTCTTCAAACTAGCAGATAAAGGTCTAGAATAAAATAAACTAATATTGTATCCCTCTAGTAGTTCCCGACAGTATAGCTGAATCATAAGCCATGTATAGAGATTATTACTTCAAGAAAAAAATTCTAAATATCCCTACATTGTAATTGCACGAAAAAAGGAAAAAAAATCAAAATTTGCAACAAACCTTCACGTACCCCAAGGATATGGAATTTTTTTAACATGGAACACCATCTGCACTTTAGGAAGGTTGTAGTATGCCTTCGAATACCTAGCAGTGCATAGATCATAGGATATCTAATGTTGAGTACGAATTTAGGTTAGATATTAAAAAGCAGATATCTCTCCATTACAAGCAGTTGTAATAATTTGTGAAAACAACATTATATGCATATATGAGTATACCTCAATGTGTTGTCATCTATGAGGATGCAGATACCATAATTCACAGTTGCGAACAGCCGCACTCACATCAAGTGTACATTGAAAAATTGTTGCAGAAGTTTCATTAGAAGGTGGCATAGATAAAACTAGAATTTTCGTACCTCCTACATAGTTCCAGATTATAGAAATTATAAGAATATAATGAAAATTATAATGAAATTGCTATGATGTTAGTTTACAAAATTTTGTTCTCAAGTCAAAGCCTGGAAGAGGAGATTGGTAGTGGCATTACTTTCCCCATCACCTGTAAAGTGTGACAGAGCATGCACAGCGAATCCACGGATCTCAGGGACTTTCTTCTCTATAGCAATCTACTGGCACAACATAATAATAAAAAATTGATTACTGTCCTAGATCAGTTTTTACATATTTTCATGGGTAAGAGGAACATAAAAGTTAGAACCTCACAAATTCATGTTGGGGTCAATACTCTGGGACTAAAAAAATGCAAATAACTCATATATGTGTAGTATATTTGTTAATTTTATTCCCCATAAAAAATAGGCCGAGAATCAGACATTAGTTGTAGCAACAAATGGAGGCATGTGTTTGATAGTGGAAAGAACTCTTATGACCTAAACTATAAAGCACATGTGAAATATAACACAAGCTTATTGACATAGGCATTTTCTTGTCAAATTACCTCTAGTAGGAGATAAACCTAACGTTTGGGCAACCCAAATCGGATCTACAATCTTTGTAGAGTTGTGAGCTAGCTACTTTCTTTATACTGCCAAAAAATTGACAAATCTTTTACTAAAGAAATGCAATTACTAAAAAAAAGACAAATCATTTAATCAAGAAGTGGAAAGACTACCTCCCCTATATGAAACTGACCAAAACCTGCTTCTCGTAGAAGGACCCCATGTCCGAGTCCTCCATAGAAGATAATAGGACCAAACTTGATTTCGGTATTTGTTATGTACCTGATTTCCTACAAAATCAAATCATGGTATCTGTTATTTACCTAATTTTCCTAAGAAACAATAACATATTAGAACCTGAAGGACTAAAAAAAAGACATCCATAAGGGAATCTTTGAATTCGAAAAATAACATAAACCTCTGAAGTGTTCAAACAAGCCTATATTTCCCAGATAATATCCAGAAGCTAGAAAACACAAGAGAAGTTTGAAAATGAATCAAGGCCATCATGCAAAGCATGGTTTCAGCTGTAAAACTATATAAAGTAAGTACCTCTTTGTGATGATTTTTTGAAAATATGTAATTAATAATTTAATCACAATGTGCCAACAAATAATAGTAAACATCCATCATGGCAACTCTCATGCATGTCTACAACATTTTCACAAGTGCTATCAGCCATGTGACTCTGTATACTTGGTATTCTTGGCCATCCCTGACTTCCTCTCATGCATGTCTACAATATTTTCACTTCTAAAATGGTGTTTCCTGATATCTGCACAACATTTTCATGCTATGTAGTAGTAGTATGGACAAGTGTAGTAACATTTGAAGGACATAGATACATCTAGTATGGACAAGTGAGGAGCAAGACTTGTTTACCTCTTGGGGAAGTCGATCATTAGGAATGACTCTGTGATAAGGGAATCGAGAAAGAGAGGAGATATTATCCTCATGTAACTTAAAACAAGTCAAGATAAAGTACTACTAAAATGTAAGGTTGAGAGTTACTAACTCAATTCCATGGCATCTATCGTCAAAACACTTTGGGATATCAAGCTAGCCTATCAGGTCTCCACTACCACCTCCAAGATAAGGTCTATTTTTTCCTCAACCTGAAAGCAGAAAGGGATTGGTTGTGGTTAGTTCACCAAACTCGTAAAAAAGGAAAATTAATGGACCAAGAATCAAACTTATATGTATATACAATGACAATTTTTTATGAATGGATCACAACCTTGGTTGATTGCGTACACACGGACACAGTATATATTTGGGATGTTTCATTTCTAGAAATTTTGGGGTAGGGGGATACAACATAGATACAGTTCATTGATTTAATATAGTCACATAATATCGATACTCTAGGAAGAGTTCACATATACTATAGTTTATGTTTTCCGTCTTTCCACTTTTATCCATGGCTCCTGGATACATATATCTATGCAAGATCTCATAAAACATAAATGTGTGAATGGCATTGGCAAGATTAAAACTCAAAAGTTCATACAGTGTTAATTAGCAAATTTTGCCTATCTAATCACTATATTAACAGAGTAACCTCATGTTTGCAAGGAAGTCCTAATATAATAACAATTGATTTCCCACACAGACAAGGATTCCAAGATGCTGACAATTATGGTATAAACCATCAGTTGGAAAATTCTCCTACAGACAAAACTTTTTTTTTCCAGGAAATCATCTTTATGCACATTTGTAAACTTGCCAAACTCCGAAGAGAATCTACCAATCATCATGTTATGCTAGAAAGGTAGAATAAAGGTTGAAAGTAGCCATATTATGCTACATTATCTAGCAAAAGCATTTGATTTTATAGGTTAACTGCTTTTAAATAAATTATAATATTCTAATAGATAAATTATAATATTCCAGTATATAAATTATAATATTCCAGTAGATAAATCCTTCAAGAAAAGAAAAGAAAAACACTGGTTCTTTCAGATGACATTAACCAAGGGAAAACAAGTTGATGCTGCCATTAACAGAAATAAGCATTCCTTCAGGTGATGAGGTGCACAGTATTAACATCTATACACGGAAATTCATCAGCAGTCCGAGCACAACTTTTATCTTACATAAGTAGAGGATGTCATACTTCCCTTACTAATAGTGGGGCATCATAACAAGCATATGTATACTAAGAAACTAACATTTTGAGGCAAGGATTAAATAGATGGAGCAATAATGCAGTGTGCAAATTCGAATAGTCCAGCATCTAGAGGCATAAAAGTCGGATGCTAATGGAAACAAAGTTAATCCTTTTTATGAGCATGCACCAGCCCTGCAAATTATACAAACCCTTCTTTTTGAATTTCTCAAAATATTTTATTGGTGCTGATGTCGTACATTTAAACCTGCATCAAATCTTCTACCACCACTAAACTTATTGAAGAATTATGATGTAAGGACACGATAAAATGGTGCATGTATGCATCTTGTCCATATTCATATCCTTGAAAATGTTTGTATCTGTATATCCACATCGTGTTGTGCAGTATAGGGGATTACAAATTTACCTATTTGAAAATGTTCGTATCCCGTATCCGCATCATGCCCTTGTTCGTATCCGTATTTGTGCAACATAGTTGAACAACAATAGGAAGTAATAAGAGGCAAATAATTAGCAATCAAAATAGAAGCTTTACTGTTGGAAGTAGTATAATTAATTTGATTTGATTAAATAATCATGAAAACAAGTACTAGCAAAGTTTTAGAAGTGTATTACACGAGATGTTTGATTACCCAATATGTTATGTGCCCACTTAGTTTCTAGACTTCCAAAAATGAAAAGAGAAAGAGTCATGAGATTACCATCTTAGTTTAGACACCAATTAGCTCATTTTCAGAGTTAGTCTAGCAGCACAACATATGAATCAGTCTCCATCCAGTTGATCTTCCCATCATTTTTACCATGCCCTCTATTGTTGTCACATTGCTCCAGTTTTTCCTATCCCTCGTTGAACTAACATTAAGTGATAAGGAAAATAATGGTCTTCTGTTGCTATTGTTGTATAATGAATGACTAACAAGCTGAAAATATATTTTTAAATTTTATAATTGTCTAGAATGGGAAAAAAATTAATTAAAACAAGAGATAAAAGCCCTGTGCCCCAAGAAAATAAATGGAGCCACTGAAGGACCAGAAAGACCACAGCTTAAGAGTAAATATAGAGCTAACCCTACTGAAACTCCCTTAAACAAATTGTTGTGCTAAATACAATAATAATAATCAAACAATTCCTTCCGTGCGTACCAAATTTTCCTTAGCGACACCAACGGATCTGACATCAACGATAACGACCTCCTCCTTGGGGACTTCATCAGTGTGGCATCGGGGTTGATCCGTTCCACCTCCTCCTCCATAATCGGATCAGTTGATTGGTACATCGTTGTCTCGTACACCTCATTTTCCTCCAATAAATATTCAACAATCAATGTCCAAAATATAAAATTTTACAAAACCCTAACAATTAATAGGAAATTTCACCAAGGAAAAACCTTCAGTAACACTTTGAGGAATTGGAAATCACAATCGCGAAAAACCATCAAAAAGTAGATCTCATAATTGAGAAGAAATTAGAGAATAAGAAAAGGATTTTAGAAGCTGACATAAAAATGAGAGGAATCAAAAACATCAGAAGAGCTTTGAGGCTGGAGAAGCTCGAGAAGAGGGCTGGAGGAAGCTCGAGAGAGGATAAG
Organism: Iris pallida; assembly: GCA_029216955.1. Taxonomy (NCBI): domain Eukaryota; kingdom Viridiplantae; phylum Streptophyta; class Magnoliopsida; order Asparagales; family Iridaceae; genus Iris; species Iris pallida. Next base: position 1,456,029 of record JANAVB010006598.1, on the reverse strand, counting down.
AGAGAGGGCTAGAGGAAGCTCTAGAGAGGGAAAATGAAATCTCAAGGAGGGAAGAAGAGGGAAAACGAAATGGGTGCGGGAGATTTGGGAAAGAAAATTTTCTTTGCTTACTATGTCATGTGACTTGTGACGGTTTTTAATGTTATAAAAATTAATAAAAAATAAATATATGTAAAGTTAAAATGTTAGTGATGTTTTATTAACTATTGTAACGGTTAATATCATTACAAAAGTGTCACGGTAAAAACCGTTACTAATTATAAAAAAATTATGTTACAAATTACGTGTTATGGTGTAGTGTACTCTATATTCATTTAATATCCATACTACATAGGCTCATAGGTTACACAAAATGCATATATCGTATAGTCACTCTTCTACTTAAAACCAATACTGTACCAATTGGGCATTCATTAAATTCTAGGATTAACCTATGTCGTAGTCCTTCGTGTTAGCTTTTCGAAACTTCAAACAGATCGTATTTTCGTGTCCGGAAGCTCCCGGAATCGCGAAAATACCGAAACGCATTCGTCTTTCGTATAGCTGACACTCAAATAATTCTACAAAAAGTTACAGAAAGAATTTGGCTTATTAAAATATATATTTGGAAAGCTAAGTTCGATACGGTTCTTTTAAAAAAAATGGAAGATAAATCGGAGTTTTAATCTAAAAGTTATGACATTTCTAAGTTGCTATTGCTACTAAAAATGTGGATAAATATTATGACGAATTTAGGTAGTTTGAGACAAAGAAACACAAGTATATAACATAATATATCAAGAACTCACTCTCTACACTAATATATATATATGAGACACTATAGAACACATCTCCAATACAAAAATATGAGATTAAATATGTAATAATTCATTCATACATAACAACAACACATAGTGTGTCCAAATTTGGGGTTTTCCCACATGGACACAACCACAACACAAAGGATACTCCTATGACCTCCAAATGGACACGAAATGGACACAAATGGAGATACAACAATGGGGGTCATTCCTATGGGTTCAAAATATTTCTATATGCATGTAGGGATGAATTAGAGGACAGATTATACCTTCCGAGAGACAGATTCAAAGGAAAATCCTTCCGACACGACACCGACACGTAGAGATTCTAAAAGGACACGAACGAGCTCCGAATCCTCCCAAACTTGGCTAGCACCCTCTAACCATGGAGTAGAGGAGAAATGAAGAAGATTTGGTGGAAGAAAGGGTTGATTTGGAGATAAAATCAATGGAGGTTCATCTCTAAATTAATTTAGGGAAGAACAAGAGAGAGAAAGTGGATGAAAACAAATAAATGAAGGAGTGACTCACTCCTTATCCCCCCATAGGTGGCTGCCCAAAAAGGGTGAGGTATCCCCTATTTGAATGTCCAAAATGCCCTCCACTAATCTATTTGATTTAAATTAGGAATGGGTTAAAGGTTGAGGTCAATTTAGTCTAGTTTTAAGTCTCTAATTAAACTAAACCTATCCATAAATAATTAGTCTAACTACTAACTAAAATTAATATCATGTGGACTAAAATTAATTTCATGTGGGCTATGTCTAACTAGTGTGTGGGTCCCACTAGAGTCAAACTACCGCCCGGGTCCCCGTTTCAAGTCGGATTGAGTTGAAATTCGAACCAGACTCAAATAACCTCAAAACAATATCATAAATAATAAAATAAATTTCGACCTCAAAATAATATCATAAATAATAAAATAAATTTCAAAAATATTCAAAAATGTAAAATGACAAAAATACCCCTATTTCTGAAAATTGGAGGTGACACCACATGACCCTCTTCGAGATCCCCTTGGTGGATTTTGACATGGCCATCCATCTTGCTCGAAATATCGAGACGAATTTGGAGAAAAACCCACTTTTTTGAATATTAAAAACTGTTTCAAAATATCAACTTGTCGGCCACTTTTCTCGTTGTCCGTTAAACTTTCGTATAAACTAATTGAAGACAGTCAAAGAAAACCTAACCGAGATTGTAACGTACTTTTTGGATTCACTTTTCATCTAGTATTTAGAAAGTTACACGTTGTTAAAGTTTTCTAAAAAAATTGTAAATTTTGTTTTCAAAAAGTGGAAAAACACCCGATATAGCGTGCGCCCCGACAAATCGGGCGACGTGGTCGCTCACTATACGCATCGAAAGGCGCGTATGGGTGTTGTCGACGTGTGGGAACTGACGGAACCCGATTTTGTTGCATGTGCGCGACGAAATCAGTGCGTATCCGTCGAGATACCCCGTATCGACCCTTTGCAAATTAAGTCACAACTTTGTGCACACTCGTCATATCGCGATGAAACTTGCGCCATTGGACTCGAAATATTTTTCTGGTCCTGTGAGCCAAGTTTGGTCCGATTCTGAGGCCGTTGATCGGGACGCTATTTTGGCAGGCCCACAATCCCACTCAACGGGCGATTTTGTGCATAGCCCACCGGAATCCAAAATTGGACATACCGTTGGATTCGTCTCATCAAAACAAATCTGTAGACATGTAGTTTGACAACTTTAGAGACCATAGACATTGGCACGTATTTCGGTGCAAAGTGGGTCCAACGACGGACATCGTTTTGAATCGAAATTACGATTTTGCCCCTGTTCCAGAATTTAACTTTTGTACAGGCATTTCCTAGGCATATCTTTTATTCCAAACTCGTTCGTGATGTTTGTTTCAGCATCCAGAGCTTCTTGTAGATTTTGACTTTCGTGTTGACGATTCTGATTGTTGGATTTTGCTGCTTCTCGCACCACCCTCAGGCAAAACACCTTGCCATTTGCTGTTTACTTATTTAGCTCATATTTTATGTATTTATTCATTATTTTTTTATGCAAAATAAACTGTGATACATGGCATAACTTGTTAGAACTTACTGTTCATTATAGTTCCTGCTATGTATTATTTTTCTTACATATTAAACCTAGATTTAAGGGACCACCTTGTGTGTTGCATTCATGGCCTTGACACGTTGTATCACGAAGTTGTGTGTCGTATGTAGAACACGGACATGCGTGACTGGCTGGCCACCGGTGCGTATAAGCCGTGCGATAGGAATAACCGCTAATAGAAATTGCATGCTAGTTTGACTTAGCGGTTATAGAGGTTTACCGTTGTGGATACAACATGGTAGGCATTGGGTGGGAAGAACAGCTCCTTAATGTATGGGTCATATATGCACTATCCTGATTGTCGGTTATCTCCAGTGGGAGGTACGGTCCTGATAGCCGGTTATCTCCAGTGGGAGGTACGGTCCTGATTGCCGGTTATCTCCAGTGGGAGGTACGATCCTGATCCCTGATATTCCTGATCCGGCCCATGCGTCAAAGGTTTGTTCTTATTGCATTCACTATAGTACGGTTAGGTACCCTATTGTAGGCATTCCTTATTTATTTGAGCAATATTTATTCAGTTTATATGGCATAATATTATGTGTCTTGTTACGTCCCTCTGAGGACCTGGTTATCTCTCCAGGTGTGTGTTCTTGTCTTTCGCAGGTGCTCTAGCTCTAGCTGTGACCATCTCTATTTCTTCGAGGATGATTGCGCTTAGATCGTCTACGCTTCGCTAGCCAAAATTATTCTTTGTATATCTTGTATTTCTTTTCATAGTTGGTAGTAGATTTGTCTCCGCCCAACTATATGTATCAATGACAATTCATTATCATTATATGACATATTTTATTCTTATATTTCGTGGATGAGATTAGATTACTCTTGGTTTACTGTATTTTACAGCTTATGTATGTATACGAGGTTTCCATATATTGGAGTGTACTTCGTATGAATACAGCTGGCATGTCTACGTTCCTAGTCCTACATATTTTGGGACTGGGGCGTTACAGAATTCTTCTCCTTGAATTTTGAGAAGAAAGATGTACTAGGATGGAAGAACTAGGGTTAGGGTTTGAAGAAAACTAGTTTGAAGAAGTTTAGATGGTGGCAATAGAGGAGAGAGAAGAGGGGAACCCGATTTTTAGTGTAAGAGTTCGAATGGTCGGAGCAAATGTGGACCATTTGATCATATTCTGATCAGCGGCTGCGGCTGCTTTTGGTTCTCGAACAGCCAGACCGAATTCGGTCCAAACTCTGGGTAAGGCAGAGTTCGGCCCGAATTTTGGTTTCTGTAACCAGAACAGAAATTAGGCTAAAAAGAAGTTTGATCAAATAAGATAGACTAAAGTGAGTATGATAAAGAGTATATGCATATGTAAAATGAGAAAAACCAAGTAGAGTGTAGCAAAAAAATCAATGCTGAATCAAAGTAAAGTTTGAAAATTTGAATTTTAGCATGTGATAAATAAAAGTATACCGTGTAATAAACAAGGAAATATGCCACAATTCAATATTTTGAAGCTGCCATGGGGTAGCTGCAGGGGCCGGATCCCAGCTAGCGGTAGTCCTGAGGACTAGTGCACCGTGTCCTTAGGCTTTTACGCCTTGTTGTCAGAAGGACCCTTTCGGCTTGTACCCATAGCAATTTCATCATAAAGAATCAAGACATAATCGATATTTACGCAGGTTACTTTAATGAATAACAGCTTCATCCAAAATTTCTAGTTCACGACAAAGAAAGTTAAAACGCTCTTCAAATAGTGGTTTGGTAAAGAAATCTGCTAGCTGATGATCAGTGTCAATAAATTCTAAGTTAATAGTGCCATTTTGCTGGTGATCACGCAAAAAGTGGTGACGTATTTCAATGTGCTTCGTGCGTGAGTGACAAATGGGGTTCTTAGTGAGATTTATAGCACTAGTGTTGTCACAAAGAATAGGAATGTGCATAAAAGATAAGTTATAGTCTTCAAGGGTTTGCTTCATCCACAGAATTTGTGCATAACAACAACCAGCTGCGATATATTCAGCTTCTGTTGTGGATAGTGCGACAGACTTCTGCTTCTTGCTAAACCAAGAGACTAGAGCCTTTCCTAATAAATGACACGTGTCGCTCGTACTTTTACGATCGACCTTGCATCCGGCAAAATCAGCATCAGAGTAACCAATGAGGTCAAATGATGTTGATTTGGGATACCATAGGCCCACTGTAACCGTACCCTTAAGGTATCGAAAGATGCGCTTAACGGCAAACATGTGTGATTCCTTAGGATTAGCTTGATATCTATCATACAGACAAACGCTAAACATAATATCAGGGTGACTAGAAGTTAAATAAAGTAGACTGCCTATTATACCTTGATACTTACGTTGATCTACCGGTTTGTCGCTTTCATGTGGTTCTAGTTTAGTTGTAGTAGCCATTGGAGTGCTGATTGGTTTGACGTTGTCAAGGTCAAATTTCTTCAGCATGTCCTTTGTATACTTTGACTGACAGATGAAAGTTCCATTTGATGTTTGTTTGACTTGCAGTCCAAGAAAGTAATTGAGCTACCCCATCATGCTCATCTCAAACTCGGTCTGTATACACTTGGCAAAATCTTGACAGAGAGTTTCTACGACCAAAATATATCGATTTAGCGACAGCCAGATCTGTCGTCCGTCCGTCGACAATTTGTATTAGCGACCGATCACTGACGGATCTTAGCCAAAATAATCCGTCGACAATCAGCTCGTCGCTAATAACGGCCCGTCGCTAAGTAGTCGTTAAGGGACGAAATAGCGACAGCTTTTCGACTTCACAATACGAAGCATTAGCGACGACTTTCCGACGGGCTTTCGTCCATTTCAAGTATTAAATACTGAACTGTGTAGACACTAGCGACATAATGGTCCGTCGGTAAACCGTCGTAATAGCGTATCAGAGTGTATCGTTCCGTCGCTATTCCGTCGATCGCCGTCGCTAATAGAGGACGGAGTAGCGATGGAATACTGACGGATTATTCGTCGACCATGTTCTGGAAATGCTTGGCATTTCCAGAACCATGGCGACGGATGAGTCGTCACCATTCCGTCGAACTATATACCACCAGAACGTTGCCGACGGATATTCCGTCGACCATCCGTCGCTACCTGGAAACATTTTCAAATCTCCAGTTAGCGACGGATATGCAGTCGAACAGTAGTCGAAAACTGGAAATATCCGTCGCTAACCGGTCACTAGTCCGTCGCTAAATGAGATTTTTTTGAAAAAAAATTGCAGCACTTTTCCGGTTCGTAAAAATATACATAAACCAAACCAATATATAATGCACACCAATTATCCAACAATCACATAGACCAAATATATGATGCACACCAATTATCCAAGAATCACATAGACCAAATATGTACATACGAATTTAATGCACACCAATTATCCAAGAATCATATAGACCAAACCAAATTAATATAAAATAGACATCAATTATCCTGAAGAGTAACCTAATTTTCGTCGTTATAATCCGATCATAGCACAAATATTCCAAAATTCCTACAAATATTCTAAAATTCCCACAAATATTCCAAAATTCTAAAACACATAGGAAAATTGACTTTGGCCTCAGCAAAGACCGTAAGTCAGACGATGAATCCTCACAGCCAGGGATCATAGTTGCGTTGAGGCATGTACCATTCTATCAGACACTTTACATACGAAGGCTCAATCTAGTTGAGGTCTTCTGTAGGGATAGGAGGGTCGGTCCCGATGCTACTACTCTCTGACGGTGGCTCCTCCTAAACTTCAACCTTGGGAGCAATCTCTTCTCTGATGGTCATCGGTTCTTCCTTGACCTCAACCTTTGGTAACACCTCCTCCTTAACAGTCACCGGCTCTTGTTTGACGACAGGGACTTCCTCCGTGTCGACCTCCAAGGGTTTCTTGCCTCGGTCCCTTCCTCGACTAGCAGCACCACCTCGACGAGTTCTAGGAGCCATCTCTCTGACAACAGAAATTTTCATATAGGGTAAAAAAATTTACTCAAATTATAAAAGTTGCGACGTTGGTTTTTTGCGTTCATCATCATTAGAGGGAGCAGCACTGGAAAAGTTGTGACATTGGTAGCATGAGAGAGTAAAAATCTGTATCATAAGACTAACAGAATTACTATGTAATCATGTACTCACCAATAACCGGATATAACTGGAGTTGTTGGGCCTATCGTGCAGTAATTGGTAGATCCGCTGGTATAGGCCGGATGTACTTAGTATCTAGTGTATCAGATTAGTATCGGTCTATCGGTTTGGTATAGGACGTATCAGATTGGTATTGACCTTAACAAATTGGTATCGTCCTATCCGATATGTACATGTATCGGCCGTATAGCTAGGATTCATATTGGCCTTATCAATTTGGTATCGGTCATATCCGATAGGTATCGGCCGTGTTGGATTAGTATAGACCATTTCGGATTAGTATCGTGAAAGGTTTAGTAACAACTGTACTTGGATTTCTCTCTTCTCGAGCTAGAATACCATTGCAAGAGAGTCACCAGATCGTGATTGGCCAGTTACAGTAACATACATGCTTCCTTTTTCATCAGGAAAAGTGAGATTGAAAAGGAAGTATGTATGTTCTGTAACTGGCCAGCTACGCTCTCGTGACTCTCTTGCAATGGTAATCTAGCTCTAGAAGAGAGAAATCCAAGTACAGTTGTTACTAAACCTTCAACGATACTAAACCGAAATGGTCTATACTAATCCAACACGGCCGATACCTATCGGATATGACCGATACCAAATCGATAGGGCCAATATGAATCCTAGCTATACGGCCGATACATATCGGATAGGACGATACCAATTCGCTAAGACCAATACCAACCGATACGGCCCATACCAAAATGATAGATCGATACTAATCCGATACGGTCAATACTTATAAGTACCTACGGTCCAAGAGGTTGATCCGCTAGCACATCCATGTACGATCAACGAAGTAACGATCCATTTCAATTTGGATGTAAAAATCTGTATCGTAAGACAAACTAAACATAATCAGTTCTATTTCACATACTTAATTGCCAAGTATGGAAACGAATGGCTCAGAACACAACCAAAAATTATTCTAGCATACATTAGTGTAAATCATCTATGTTCTGTACATATGGTGTAGTATATGTTCTTATCGTATCTAGTATCTGAAGAATGTAACAGAATTAAGATGAACTCACATAATGTAATACTAAGACATCATCTACTACTACATAAGATATAGTGATAGGTTGTCATATCATTATTGCCGAGGGATGAGGGTCGGAGGACAAATACCGCTCGAGTGAGCCAAAGGCATGCAGCCACTTCCCTCCCTCCATTCACCCTCACCCTCTCTCATGCTATCAACGTCACAACTTTTCTAGTGTTGCTCCCTCTAATGATGATGAACGCAAAAATCAAAGACCCCCCTTTCCTTTCTCACTCTTCACAGTTCTCACAACAGGAATGATCAGTTCTTTCTAGTTCTCTTTCATCCATCAATTCCTCCATTCTGATCAAGCATCTTCTTTCTTCTCTCCTCCACCATGGCTACATAGTTTTTGCCTCGCCAGTCGAATGGCTGCAGGGACTATGTCCTGATCACCATGTCGTAGTCCAATACACTCCAGTGATTGACACAGTACTAATTCATATATGTAGTCCAATACAAATAGTCTCAACCCAATACAAATAGTCCAATACAAATAAGTACTAATAGCTAATGAGAACCACGCAGCTCACGCAAACGCTCAGTAATACGATCACGCAACCACCTCGAATAAGCGGGATCTTTGGCGTGAGGAGCGATGTAGTCCCTTGCAAGTGCTGCATGAATAGAACTCCCGGTCTCACTAGCTACCGATGCTGGATGAATAGAACTCCCGGTCTCACTAGCTACCGGTGCTACTTCCTCCTTAACAGTAGGAGGAGATACCTCAGCATTCACTATTTTCCTCAAACGACGTGCCGCTCCTCGGGTCATGGGTGCCATCTGGTAAGATTGATATTCACAAATAATATAATTGTAACATAAGCAAGCTAACTAAAGGAACCATCATATAATTTGAGTACATTTTCGAAAGCAGATAAAGTACAAAAAATTCGATTTTTTGCCAAGTATGAGAACGGATGGCTCAGAACACAACCCAAGATTCATTCTAGCATACATTAGTGTGAATCATCTATGTTCTGTACATATGGTGTAGTATATGTTCTTATCGTATCTAGTATCTGAAGAATGTAACAGAATCAAGATGAACTCACATAATGTAATATTAAGACATCATCTACTACTATATAAGATATAATGATAGGTTATCGCATCATCATTACCGAGGGATGAGGGTCGGAGGACTGTCAACTTTATCTACGGCTACATAGTTTTTGCCTCGCCAGTCGAATGGCTGCAGGGACTATGTCCTGATCACCATGTCGTACCATAGATTAATACAAATGGAGCTGGAGCTGGTGCCAAAATACAGTACTACTTCACCATGTCGTACCATTTTACTCTCTCACTCTCTCTCCTCCCTCCATCCGGCGCTCTTACTCTCTCCGGCGCTCTCATACTACTAATTCCTATGTGTTTTAAGTGTGAGAACGGATGGCTCAGAACACAACCCAAAATTTATTCTAGCATACATTAGTGTGAATCATCTATGTTCTGTACATATGGTATAGTATATGTTCTTATCGTATCTAGTATATGAAGGATATAACATAATCAAGATGAACTCACATAATGTAATATTAAGACATCATCTACTACTATATAAGATATGGTGATAGGTTGTCGTATCATCATTGCCGAAGGATGAGGGTCGGAGGATAGTCAACTTTATCTAAGGCTACATAGTTTCTGCCTCGCCAGTCGAATGGCTGCAGGGACTATGTCCTGATCACCATGTCGTACCGTAGATTAATACAAATAGAGCTGGAAAAATCCGTCGCTAACTGGTCACTAGTCCGTCGCTAACTGAGATTGTCATATCATCATTGCCTGCCTTCATTCCTCACTCTCTAAAGCACACATACACATATGTATATCACAGCTAGATGTATAGATATATACATCTATATAGAAGCACACATACACATATGTATATCACAGTTAGATGTATAGATATATACATCTATATAGAAGCACACAACTGATACACTCTAAGGGTCGGTTTTCCAGGAAAAACTTCACTTATTCAGTGACTTTGGTGAAGCGAATGTCCCAAGGATATTCTTAACAAAGAAGGCAGATGAAGAACTCGCACTGTCCTTGAGACAGTGAACATACACCATGAACCCAAACTCCATATTCATATTTACTAATCCAAACACCACCAAACTAATGGATAACACCCAATATTGATAACACATTATTTAGCCGATATAAACACCTAATTAAAACTAGAATTTGAGAAGCAAAGCCCCCCGCCGCCCCCGACCCAAGCCCGCTGCCCCAAGCCCGCCGCCCAGCCTCCGACGCCTCAAACTCAAGCCCGCTGCCCCCCGCAGCCCCGCCACCTACAAACCCCCGCCCACTGCAGCCGTCCAGCCCCCGACGCCCCCGCCCCAAGCCCGCCGTCCAGTCCCTGACTCCCCCGCCCCAAGCCCGCCGCCCAGCCTCCGACTCCCCCGCCCTAAGCCCGCCGCCCCCCGCAGCCCCGCCACCCACAACCCCCCGCCCACCGCCGCCGCCCAGCCCCCAACGCCCCCGTCCTAAGCCCATCGCCCCCGCTGCCACCCTCGAAATCCGTGTAACGTATTTTCGTATAGGTGTACATATTTTGGGTCCGTATTTTTATTAGTCATGGTTAGCTAGTCATGATTTATTTTTAGCATGTTGCATTGGCATGGTTATTTTAGCATTTTATTGGTTATGGCTTAGCTTGGTTCGGTTTAGCTTGGTTTGGTTTGCTTTTGGGTTCATCATGAACCAAAAGAAAACTCCTACCTACCACCACCATCATCATTTAAAACCCAACCCCTTCTCTCTCATCTTTACTTTTCATTTATTTTTTCATCTTCTTCCTCTTAACTTCTCCACCTACCAAGAGAAGCTTAGGCAAGTGCAACTTGCTTCATGGAGAAACTCCATTTTTGTTGTTCTATTGTCTTTCTCACGAGATTCTAAGATACTTTAGAACTTGGCATTTTCTATTTTTATGGATGTTTTCTTGTAGATCTAAGTTTATATTATTTTTGGTTTTTTTTGGATTTTGATCTATTAAAATTCATTATTTTTATGTTTTGATTGTTCCATGTTGGAGAGAATTCGATTTTTACCCAAAATAGACCTTTTAAAAGTCGGATTTCGACTTGTTTTGAGGAAGTTATGGCCAAAAGCATTTTTGGCCATTTCTATGTTCATCTGTGCTAATTTTGGCAGGGACGATGAATAGTGCTGTATAGTGCCCAGTCGCATAAGGGTGCTGCATAGTACCGCTTAGTGTCCAGCCGCATAAGGGTGCTGCATAGTGCCGCATAGTGCCCATCCGCATAAGGGTGCTGTATAGTGCCGTATAGTGCCCAGCCGCATAAAAGTGTTGCATAGTACGGTATAGTGTCCAGCCGCATAAGGGTGCTGTATAGTGCCGCATAGTGTCCAGCCGCATAAGGGTACTGCATAGTGCCGCATAGTGTCCAGCCGTATAAGGGTGCTGCATAGTGTCGCATAGTGTCCAGCCGCATAAGGGTGCTGTATAGTGCTGTATAGTGTCCAGCCGCATATGGGAGTGCCGTATAGTGCTGAATAGTGCCGTATAGTGCTGAATAGTGCCACATAGTGCTGAATAGTGCCGCATAGTGCCTATTTTGGCTGTTTTTGGCTATTTCAAGTCCTATTTGGCTGAATTGTGGCCAGAATTTCTTCTAACTCCCAACATGAAAGTTGTAGATCTTTTTCTTGGCTTCAAGAATATGTTATTAGTTATTTTATGCAAGTTTTTCTCATTCATGATAATGTAAGAATAGGACACGATAGTGGCCTGCTGTGGCGCACTTTTGACAAGTAAACTGACATGATATATCCTGACATGCTGTTACGACAGCTAGTCTGACATGACAAATATAAAAGACCTGGACACCGTGGACAATTGTGTTTGTACAAATAAACAAATACTATCTTGCATCATGTCTAGGATAGGGATCTCTGAGTACCACGGTCAGGGATACCTACTGCAATTGACTAAGGCTAATAAACTAGAATAATTCAGTAGACATTAAGAGATTCCCAGCTACAGGCAATCTCATTATCTAGGCGCATTAAGTGGACTTGTAGCCTACCGATGAGTAGGGCACATTTCCAGCACACTGTCACGTGTTGCATCCTTCATAAACGGACATTCGACCTGGATAACCGGATGGTCTGCAGGGCTTGTGGCTATTGGGATAATCTCATTGCATTTTGCTAGTAACTAGGCCTGTGATAACCCTAGTTAGTTAAAAGTATCAAGCCGTACTCTTGATTGGCCGTGATTGATTGGATGGAGTTTATTCCAGCTTAGTCTTATCCTGATTCTGTGCAAAATTGTGACATAACATGATTATTGATGCTTGCCTTAACAATAACGATCGGAGGTCCAGTTCTGTTCATGCGAAGGGTTACAACCCCAGTCTTTATTTGGTTTAAGGGTTGTAACCTGGCTCCTAGAGCAGTTCTGTGTCCTCTTTTCGTTATTGTCTTATTGCAACCCCATGCCATGTTTGTCATGTTTACCTTACCTTAATACCATGATTATTTATACTGGCCTTAGCAATAAAGATCAGGGGTCCAGTTCTGTTCAGGCGAAGGGTTATAACCCCAGTCCTTGTTTGGTTTAAGGGATGTAACCTGGCTCCCGGAGCAGTTCTGTGTCCTCTTTTCGTTTATTGTCTTTACTGTACCAATAGTATTTGAGATGGGTTTCTATTCAGGTGAAGGGTTACAACTCCGGTCCTTGTTTGGTTTAAGGATTGTGACCTGGCTACTTGAATGGTTTCCTCGTACTCAGTTTACTGTTGTTATCTCTATTATTATCAGTTCTTTTTTTATTATCTTTAATATTCTATTGTGATATGCTGGTTTTAGTTTCTAAGTGAAGCCTCCTTGTGGTACTTGCTCTTTATGGGGTCTGACCCAGCTGGCTTTGTACGGCCAGATATCGGAGCAGCACCAGAGGATCCACCTGTCTTCCAGCCAGATGGTGACCACCAGGCGTAACCTTGGCAACGAGTGGGTTCTTTTTGTCCTTCCACTTTATTGTAAAAATTATTCTTTTTAGACGTTTAGCCGACGAGCACGTGTTAGCTCGGTTGCACCTTTACTTACTGTCTGCCTACGGGCCGTAACATGATTGACAGATCCTAGGGTTGATCATGTATGACTGAACTTTTGCTAGTCTTGACATTTTAGCTTCATGATCATCTAATATGTAATGTATGGGATGCCTTGCTATTATATATTTGGTGCTCTGACATCTTGAAACAACTATCGCTTGCTTGAGATTGAGACAATAGGCTTGTTCATGACCATAGGAGCCTGTTGGCTTGTAGTTAAACCCTCTTGTATCTAGACAGCCATGACCGTATAGCGAGGTGGGTTGCACTTCAATATACATAGCTGGCTATCTACGCCTCTGCTCTCCAGTATTCTGGTTCTGGGGCGTTACACCCGCTGCCCCTACGACACCGCGAGAGAGAGATCGAAAGAGAGAGAGAGAGAGAGGATTACCTTTGGGAGAGAGACAGGAGAGGATGCCGACGCCGATCATCGAAGCTGCGGGAGAGAGAGAGAGAGAGAGAGAGAAAGAGAGAGAGAGAGAGTGAATTTGGGGGGAATACGAAAAGTTCCCCCCGTTGTTTCAATTTAAGTCTGGAACGTATATTTAGCGACGGACTAGCGACGGATTTGTATCCATCGCCCGTTAGTCGCTTTTTTTGATACTTGCCGACTGAATATCTGTCGCTACGTAATCGAAGAACTGTCCCGCCAATTCTCCCCACAATTCCTGCCAAATAATCGACTGTATAGCGACAGCTAAATATCCGTCGCTATATCTCCGACGCCTTAGCGATGGAGGAGCGACCTTTTTTCCCCCTAAAAATAAAATAAAAAATGTAACGGCTTATCTTCGGTACTCCGTCGGCTAGTTGCCACAAAGCCGTCGCTAACGCCGATGGACAATATCCGTCGCTAATGTTCTGTCGCTAATTTACTGTATTTTGGTAGTGTTCATCAGTAGAACCAAATATAATATCATCAACGTAAATTTGCACTAAGAGAATAGTGTCTTTAAAAGATTTTATAAAAAGTATAGTGTCAACTTTCCCTTTTGAAAAACCTTTTTCAAGCAAGAAATTTCTTAGCCGTTCATACCAAGCTCTAGGGGCTTGTTTGAGGTCATAGAGCGCTTTCTTGAGCTTGAAAACATGGTCGGAAAATTTGTAATTTTCAAAGCCAGGGGGTTGTTTTACAAAAACTTTCTCCTTAATAAATCCATTCAAGAAAGCACTTTTAACATCCATTTGAAATAATTTGAAATTTTGAAAGTTAGCAAATGCGCAAAGCATCCGAATGGATTCTAATCTTGTAACAGGAGCATATGTCTCATCGTAGTCGATACCTTCCTCTTGGTTGTATCCTTGAGCTACTAGACGAGCTTTGTTGCGTGTAACTGAACCATCTTCATTTACTTTGTTTCGAAAAACCCATTTAGTACCAATAATCGAGTGATTTACCGGCCTAGGAACAAGTTCCCAAACTTGGCTCCTCTCGAACTGGTTGAGTTCTTCTTGCATGACAGAAATCCAAAATTCGTCATTAAATGCTTCTACAATGTTTTTCGGCTCAATTTGTAAAATGAAGGCAGTACTAGCAATGGAGTCTCTTAATGATGATCTAGTACTTACTCCGCGTGAAACCTCACCTATAACCAAATTTTTTGGATGTGACGGCTTGAAAGAGAATTTCTTTGGCAAGCCCTCCAGAGAATTGGTCTCAGTGGTGGTATTCATCGAAGTAGACGTTGATGGCTCAACATCATCATCAAGAGTAGTTACTGCACTGTTATCTTCATCAAAAGTCACATTGGTAGACTCTTCCACAATTAATGAGCGTTTGTTGAATACTCTATATCCCTTGCTGTTGGCCGCATAGCCAAAAAATATACCATCGTCAGCTTTGGCATCAAATTTGCCTAAGTTGTCTTTGGTGTTAAGGATAAAATATCGACAACCCAAAACTTAAAAATATAAAACATTTGGAGTTCTTCCAAACCAAAGCTCATAGGGTTTTCTTCGTAATAGGACGAATAAGCACCCTATATGGCACGCTGTACTGACAGCTTCAGCCCAAAATATTTTGGAAGTAAAAATTTATTCAACATGACTCTAGCCATATCGCCAAGAGTCCTATTCTTCCGCTCTACAACACCATTTTGTTGAGGAGTTCTTGGACAAGAAAACTTATGATCAAAACCATTTAAATCATAAAACTTTTCAAAATCAGTATTTTCGAATTCGCCTCCATGATCACTTCGGATTCGAGTAATCATGTAGCCTTTTTCGTTTTGAACCTTTTTAACAAAAATTTTGAAAACTGAAATGGCATCACTTTTGTTTGTAAGACAGAAAATCCAAGTAAATCTAGAAAAGTCATCAACTATAACAAAAGCGTAGAGTTTTTCACCAAGGCTGGCTACTCTACTACGGCCAAATAAATCCATATGAAGTAATTGCAAGGGCCTAGTAGTACTTACAGAGTTTATGGAATGAAATGAGGACTTGGTTGCCTTATTCAATTCACATTCGGCACATACCGTGTCCTTTTTGAATGTGATGTCGGGCAAGCCTCTAACTAGCTTCTTAGTCGATAGCCTGGATATAGTAGTATCCATATTGGCATGACCAAGACGCTGGTGCCATAGTAATCTTTCATCCTTGTGAGCATAGAGACATCTTCCTGCACTGTTAGTATCTCTAGATAGATAGAAAATGTAAATGTTATCCTCTCTTATCCCTTCAAAAGCAATGTCTCATGTTGACCTATCATAAATGTAGCATTTATTTTGTCCAAAGTTAATATCATATCCATGATCAGCAAGATGACTTATGCTGAGCAGGTTATGCTTTAACTCGGTCACTAGGCAGACATCCTTTATTACAGGAGAAGGAGGATGACCTATAGTACCATTACCAATAATATACCCTTTTAGGTTGTTGCCGAAGGATACATACCCTTCCCTCTTCATCAATAGTGATGCAAAAAGATTTGAGTCTCCCGTCATATGTCGCGAGCATCCACTATCGAGAATCTACTTACTCTTAGTTGAGGAGGGAAGGTCCACCTATATCAAGAGCAGATGTGACCTTTGGTACCCAAGTTCTTAAGGGTCCTGAAAAGTTAGTTTTCGGCAACCATGCATATATATTTCTATTTACTAATCTCCTAACTCTACATTGTGGTGAGATGTGTCTATGTAATCCACAATAAGTACAAATAGCATTCCTATTTATGTTAGGAGCATGTTGATGATGTCTAAATGTAGAGTGGTATGGAGTGTCATGATGATGATATCTATATGTAGCATGGTAAGAGTGGTGTGGAGAAGCATAATGATGACTGTATGTGGCTGCAGGATGATGTTTATATCCATAAGCAATATGATGGAGATTTTGTTTATGTGCAACATAGTGATGATTGTATCTATGTGTAGCATGGTGATTATGTGTCATATGAGAATTATTTCTACGTGCATGTGGTTTGTGTGCTTTATGAAAGTGAGTGTATATGTAAGCATGATTACGTGTTGCAGGTGGATGACATGTTTGACTAGTGTGAGTAGTGTTGTGCTTTGTGTGTGTCTCATGAGATTGGGTTTGAGGTTGAACAACCTGTTTTCCCAATCTAGTCTCTAATTTCTTAGAGACAGTCTGCAGTTCATTAATCTTAGTATTCAAACCATGAATCTTAGTGATAGAGATCTTGTGTCTATTTTTTCTTCAGCAATCTCAGTGTTGAGTGCTGTGATCTCTTGTGTTTGATACGTGCTTCGGCATCATGTAGGCTTAATTTAAGGTTGGACACCTCATTTGTGACTTCCGTGGGTGAAGTGTCTCTAATATTATCAAGCAATGAAAAGAGTCTTTGAATCTCGACTTCATAACTTTTTATCTTCTCCTTGGCGTGTTTATATTTACTAATGACTTTCTTGTGGTCATTGAGTAAATCATTGAATACATCGCCAAGTTCGTCAAAAGTAAAATCATCGAGAGTTTCGCTAGTTACCTTGTCGGATGTAGCCATTAGGCAAATATTGGCGGTGTCTTGAGGAGAGTCATTTTCTTTCTCGGAATCACTAGCTTCGCTTTCATGCCAAATGCTTATGTTGGCATATTTTTTTGAGGAAGCCTTCTTGTATGGATTCTCATATCGGTTGCTCTTCTTTGCGAATGGACAGTCTTTTCGGACGTGTCCAGTCTTCTTGCAACCGTAGCATGTTGGCTCTTCTTCGTCATCGTCTTGCGGTTCCTTCTTTATTCTATTGAAGTGAAGAAATTTCTTGAAGTTGCGGACAAGAAGAGCTTGATCATCACCTTCCGAGTTGTCGTCATCCGTCTCTTCAGGATCAGCCCTTCGTCGGTGAGCTTTAAGGGCAATCTCCTTTGTCTTAGGAGCAGGCTCTTCGAAGTCTTTGAGGTCAAGCTCATGAGTCATCAGCTTTCCCATCAAAGTCTCCATGGACATAGTCGTGAGATCATTTCCTCTATGATGGTTGTCACCTTAGGGTTCTAAATCTTTGGCAGCCCCCTAAGTAGCTTGCGGGTCTTCTCGTAATTTGTATATGCTTGTCGAGAGAAGACAGGGGGTTGATGATGTCGAAGAATCTTGTAAATATTTGTGTCGTCTCATTTGTCTTTATCTTGAATGCCTCATATTCTTGAGTGAGACGACTTTTTTGACTCCTTGACTTGAGTGGTTCCTTCATGCGTCACTTCTAGAAGTCTCCATACTTCGTGAGAGGTGGTGCATGTTGAGACCCTGTTAAACTCATTCCTGTCTATAGCACAGAATAAAGCATTAATAGCTCTCGCGTCTAGACTCGTCTGTTTCTTTTCCTCGTCAGAATATTTGTCATGTGGTTTCTCAACGAGATCACCATTGACAACTATCCTGGCGAGCTTTTTGTAACCATCGGTAACAATGGTCCACATGTCGAAGTCTAGCGACTTGAGATAAAAGCTCATCCTTGTTTTCCATTAGGTGTAGTTTGTCCCATCAAATAGGGGAGGCCTATGAGTGGACTGCCCTTCACCGTGATTGGAAATAATGGATTGTGTGGTTGCCATGGATCAGCTCTAGGATGTTAGTCCTTGTTGAGAGAACAGAGCTCTGATACCAATTGAAGAACAAATAGGCAACTCTAGAGGGGGTGAATAAAGTTTATGACAATAATGTCCAATTAAAAATTAAACTCTTTCACCAACTGTAAATAATCAGAGTAAATGCGAAAATAGTAAAAAGCAAGAAAGCATACGCAAACACAGCCGATTTTAACCTGGTTTTCCACGTAGAGGACTAGTCCAGGCCTGAGAACTCTAGCTCAGGATTAAATCTACTATTTGTGAAATAGTAGTTACACCCCGTACCTTTTCTTCAGAAGAGCACATCAACTTCTTACAGAGATCGCAGTAGCGATGCTTGGAATTTTTCATGCGACTTCTTGAACTCTTGCACAAACTCCTAACTGAAAGTACTGAGCACTTTGAGGCTTAGGAAGCTTGTGGCTAGTAGATAAGAAGGGTATGGCTTGTATAAGGCTTTAGAGAGAAGAGAAGAGAAGATTGGATGATTGAAAATGAGAGAATTCATGGCCTATTTATAGGATATCAGATAGGCAGAACTCGGCCAGAATTCTGGGTCAAATATTCAAAAATTTGGCCGTTGGACAACTTGCATCCAGTCAACCCTAAAAATTAGGATCCTGGATTTTAGGAGGCAGAGTTCGGCCCGAACTCTGTGTCACGACCCGCTACCCAAATTGTTGGGCCGGGCCGAGTCATGTCCAGCCTACGCTTGAGATAAAGCGCAGTAAGCTGTTCTAGAGATAATAAGATAAGACTAAATGTGCTAACAGTTCTATAAGTGAAGAAGTTTCATAAATGCTCCAAACACAAAAGTCATCTCATAATAATAAGTCCAAGTACAAGTCCGAAAAGTAAAGTGGATACAGGTCTAGTTATAAAATACGTAGTCTAATACATGACTACACTAAATATTCCGAGCAACTACACAAACTAGACGAGGTTCCCCGCAGGTACATCCTTGTAAGACAAAGCCTGGTCCTCAGCAGTAACTCCATAATATGAGTCACATAGCAACTCCTCCTCAGTAAGTATACCTACAAAGTTATCCTGTCAGGACGGGAGCAAGTACTGAATCTAACAAACATATAATACTGATCATGTGATGAAAAGAAATGACATATCATGTTTGTTCAGTTTTAGATACATTTTATCATGGCAATAGATATTCATTTTAAAGTTTAAAACTGTAGTAGGTGAGTGATCAGTCAATAGGTAATCAGGATGTACAGTGGTACATATCAATTTTTTGAAGCGTACATACATACCCTTAACGGCATCGGTGTATGTCCATACACAAACGCGGGATCAGACATACGACAAAGTTACAATAGAATGTAACAGTGCTCGGTAAATACATACGGAGAAGGGGGTCATGATCACGTACGCTACTAACAGTTTTCTCTTAACCCGTTATTTAAACATGTGAGAGATATGAAAACTGTCCTAAGCATGGTAGATACTGAAAGTAATACAACATGTAAAGTTTTAACTTGCTACCCCAAGGATCAGCATTTAACATGGTTGAAAATTCGCAGTTTATGGTTAAAGCAGTATGTAAAGTTTGTAGAAAGTACTTGCCTTTAGCAAAATAAGGCAGCGATAAAATGCTATAGATGCCTGGTAACTCGTCACTGTAGAAATAACACATAAACTTAGTTTTTATACTAAGTTAAACACTAAGACACTAGTGGTGCAACACGACTTTCTAACTGGACACCTAGCCAAATAGTGACTTTAACATAGGAGACCAATGTGGGGTGACACAATACTCTAACTAACTTTCTAGGGTCTTTACACTAGTGCGGGGTGAGGTTCAATACGACTAAAACGCAAAACAACACAAAAAGTTGCAAGTCGTAATTATTCAATAATTAAATCAACTGTACACTATGTTCCAATAATTTTTGAGATAGACAAAAAGCTCAATTTTACATAAATTAAAGTACCAAAATGATCCTTGTTAATTATAGAAATTTATACTAATTTTCCTGGAATTTATAAACCCTCATAAATATTTATTAAAAATCAGCAAACATAAATATACTAAAAATGAGTCATGTTTTCCTATTTTTACAAACTAACAACAGCACTTAATAAATACTGGAAAAATTATAATAAATTGTCTAAATTAACATAGTATTTAAATACAATTTTTCCCAGATTTTTACAGCACTTAAAATATATATAAAAATTCAAAAACAGCAAGCAACAGTTTCTGGAAAATAATTAATTAATTATTTACTATTTTTGTCCATGTATTCGAATTGAACCGAAGTCCAGATACAGGACCCAGAGCCATGAATTAAGTCCAATATGACTTGTATAGACTCTGAATGTATTAGACACAATTAGGCCCAAAAACCCATGCTAGGTTTGGACATCAATTGGCCATAACAAATAAAATACAAAAATTTAAATAATAATAATATATTTTTAAAGTGGTAAAAATATACAAGTCACAAAATATATAATAAATAATCTTGTGAAATTCTACATAACAATACTTTGTACAAGGTAGAATTTCAAACACATATATAAATATATAACTACATATTTATATATATACATATAATATATAGATATTTATATATATATAATGGATATATATACATATATAACAGAAATACTAAATATAAATATATATACATATACAATACTGTATACATATATATAAAACGGTATATATAAAATATATATATATACATAAAGACAATACATATATATATACATATATATATATATATATATAATATATATATTATATATATATATATATATATATATATATATAAACATATAATAATAACCAATAAAAACAAAAACAAATAAAAAAGAAAACAACAAAGCAGGGGGGTTCGAACTCGGCCCAGAGGGGTCGGGTTCTTGGGTTTAGTCGGGCTGGCCAGGGGGTCAGCCCGAGCTGTGTGTTAGGGGTTGGGTTTGGTTTAGTGTTATTTAGGTTTTTAGGTTAACGGGTTTAAACCCGATAGCCAACTTCGTGTCCTGACTATTTGGGACACAAAGAAATGGTCGAGTCCAAGTGTCCTAACTACGCACAACACGCACGCGTCGAGTTGGACGTGGCCAGACTTACCACTAGGTTCGTTAGGACGCGGAGAGTCGCATATGTAAAGATGAGTTGTGTCGGGGAAGGAAAAAATGGAGTGACACGTACGTGTCCAAGTCGAGCAGGCTGTTGGGGCAGCGACTGGGCGGAGGAGGCGTCGGCGTCGCGGCGCTCGGGTGGCGCTGTGCTCATCTCGGCAAAGCGGACTCGGTGGTGGTGGTCGGAGGTGGTGATGGTTGCTAGGGAGGTGGCGCTGGGGTGGGGAGTTAGGGTTCAGGCGTAGGGAAATGGGCGATTGTGGGTGGCTGGTGTCACGCCCCGATCCGGGAAATCGCTCGTCCTCGCTAGATTTTACCCGAATCATCATCCTCGCTGGGGCGTGATGCCGCACGAGCCTGGATTTACGCTCGTGCAAGGCAAGATAACAGGTTCACACAGAACTATCTCAATATGATACATAAGCAGCGGAAGGAAAACAGAGTATACAACAAGAATCTCTTTTATTCATAATGAACTGAAGGTTACAAAGGCACTGAATAGCCCAACTTAACATGCCAATTGGCTACAACGCTCATGATCTCTCTAGCTCACAAAGGATTACATTGTTCCATATTATGTCCCTTTATAGCCACCAAGTAGTCTTTGGCCGAACATCTCTATGTCGCAAGTCCGAACGCCTATAAGGTGCTTCTCTTGAACACCAAGGACTCCATGCCTCGGCACGTCCAAGCCAAGCTCCGCCCCGAGCCAATCATAACATGAGCCTGCACATAAACTAGTGGGGGATTAGTGCTTTCGTCCTCGCTTCGCACTGATCAAGACCCGCTCGTACCCAAACCAAATACTTAATCATTTAGTGAGCATGCTCTTAATTTGTGATCTTTCTACTTAGCCTTAGGATCAGTTTCATGGCAATATTCGATGTATAGCAACATATCGTAAATGTGTCCCACACCGTGTTCCCGCAGCAGATACAGTTAGCCATAATATGAACGTAAACATAGTGTTCGTGCTCATTTCCGTCCCATATTGCCTAGCATGCACGGGTTAGAACTTAACATAGAATCATATCATTCACGCAACAACCAACCATAAACTTAGACCATGCATAAGGGTCGCAGGCCCTACGCCTGCACCCAACTCTCATCTCAGCCCACCGGCCCTATCTATATGAAGGTCACGGTGTTTCACACCGTAATAGACTTGGCATCTCTTATGTGTAAGCCTACAATCGCTTCGATACGGGTTGCTAGCCCAATATCCGAAGGATCCCAAACTTACGGATATCATAGCTTATCATAGCACTGGACGGTCGCAATCCGTCCGAATATTGTGCACCATAAATACCACACATAATTCCCTCCTAGGCCGAACGGTCCCGGCGCCCCGACATAAACGTTCAAGAAAAGCCGTACCCGTGCACGGGCCATCCGAGTCCATTGACCATGCAATACGCGCCATAGCAAACACACATAACAATCCAACCAAATCTTTCGTTGTATAAACATAGTCTCGTTCCATAAATGGTTTCCCGTGCCATAAACGGTTTCCCGTGCCATAAACATAATCCACCATTTATATGGGGAGCTCCATCGGCGTTATGCCCCAACACATCTATATTGATGCACGACGCCCAACGGCTTAGTCATCTCATACTCGTATTCACGCGTGCCATTCGTAATTTATTCTCATAGCATAATTCCGTATTACTTAGTCTTTTCGTAACATAAGTGCCCGAAGGCACGCTCAGCACCGTATTCAATGTTCTACGCCTAGTGTACAATGTTCTCGGAGCCGTGCACATGATGCACATCTTAAAATCGTCTTTCAATGTTCTACCATCATTGCCCTACCGCGACTCGTACACTTGATGCATGTCGCTTCAATTGTTCGATTGTTCAATGTTCTACCTTAGTGTTCAACGCATACTTAGACCCGTAATCCGTCGCCGAGCCACGCTCGCTAACTCGATAACATCTTACGCATACCATAACTATTTTTTTAGACGTGAAGGAATAAGGAGAGAGAGTCAAGAACCCGCCCACCTTAAGCCGATACGCCTTGCCGTTTCGCTGAGTTGAAGCGTCTCGCTTCCATAACTCGATCGCATAGTTAACTCCCAGACTTAGCCCTTCATTTGAATTACTCGGTTGATTTGGCCTATCGTGCCCATACCACGATCCGTAATCCAGCTTAAAGGCATAGCCTGCACACCAGATCAACTAACATTAGCACTTGCTCAAACGGAACTTATCCTTTGCCTCGATTCGATTCATAGATTCCAACCGACTCAAAGCTTACCTTTGGACAACGTAACTCTAGCATTGTTTCGCATCGATACTTCATCGGGTCAACGCAACTCTTCGAGTCAACGACTCATCGTAATGCACCGAGCGGAACGGGACATTACATAATATACCACTCAAAATCAGGTTCGTCCTCGAATCGAAACCAACACTTAATCCAAGTGCCTCGCTAGATCGTTTTACGATCTCGTACTACTATCATTGGAATCATACAACTCAGTCTGGATCATACACATATTTTAGGCGTCCCACCAATATGTATTTCAGCCAAGCTCAGTTGTAGGATATCGGGACAAGGCTAACATGCTCAACTTAAATCCTCAAGCACCCATCGTTCCGTACTCGACTCAGTCAAATCTTAGCGCCTATTCTTAAAATACTTCTCGTATGCATATCCATAACATGCGATCATCTTCCAACATCTTGCATAATTTATTTCAACCATAACTTCGATCTCATAAGTTTCTCGTCGGCCACCTAACGCGTGCATTGTATTAAGCCGTTGCGCTTCCGATCGCAATAACTCTCCACAATGCCTACTCGTCCAACCGTTTGCCTATCTCTCATATAACTCAAGTCTTTTATCCAATCATTCATAACACTTGGCCTCTACGACATGGACTACGTCCACATGTCTCAAATTCCTTTGCCTACAACCCGTACTAAGTCTCGCACACAACTATCCCAACACGATCTACATTTTTGAGCCATATACGTATCGCGTTTGGGGCTACCCCGCTAGATAACTTATCCAGACATCATACTTAATCTCTCCCGACACAAGAGGTCAACTTGAGTCTACGATGCTCGAAGGCAACAATCTTTCCGACCCAAGGTCTCTTACGATGTGCCTATCTCCGATTCTCGACCAAGTACTACTCAATTCTCGAATCAATCCGACTAATTTGTTTCGTAACATAAATCGCGCGCTCAACACACATAGCCTAACCGTTACTCAATCGGTCTGCGACACAACTCTTAAGGTCGTTCTTATTATTCATCGCTCTCGTACATTGCAAAATCCTTGCAATCGCCTTACCGCATCGCTATGCTAAGCATGTTCCTCGACATCTATTCGATCCACAAACTTCTTTTGACCATTGATTCTAGTACTCGCTAACTTTTGAGACACGATACTCACTCGCTTAGACTTATCCTCAACATGCATTTCCTCATTCCTTATCCTTCTTACGCGACTTCTTTAGGGTCATCCTACGGGACTTCAACATTCACTTGATTTGGCGGTCAAGTCTTCTAGGGTCATCTGCCCCGAAACTACGCTCGATAATTGAAGATCATACGAGGGACACTTACAACGAACCATGCTATATCCTATCGCAGAGCCAAATCAATTCCCGATAATTCCTATGGGACTTTACCCAATCCGACATACCAATCCATAATTTATCTACCCCCGCGCAACTGATGCGCCGTTAGCTACTCGAATCATCGTGTATTACCGTCGACTATCTTTGCTAGTCGCATGACATCTACTCGCCTCAAGTTCGAGTTTACCTAGTGATCATAGCTCGACGTATTTGTACTTATCAAAACCATCCTCGAACAACTTTCGCATCAAACCACAAGTCCATATCAAATTTGCCATGCCTCGCAAGTTCGATCATCCCCGCTGGATGAATCACCATACCAGCGCTCAGCAGAATGATCGTTCTAATTTGATGTGACGCATGTGCGAGGCTGGTGTTGTGCTCGCTCAAGACAAGAATGTCAACATAGTGGTGATCCGCGAAACAATCCAGACACTTTCATTTTCATCCAAGCAATATCCATCGACTCTCAAATTCTCCGAAGCGTTCCTACCGTTATCATCCAAACTGCCATCAACTTAACTTGCATCTTATTCATCCAACAACAATGCTCAACATAATTTTCATTCATTCGATCAGAGTATCCTCGAGTTATTGCATATCGTCTTTGATACGCCGCAATACCATCGTCGATATGCATAACTAGAACATCTTCCTTTCTCATAAGCTTAAATTCGTTGCAATCACTGCCGTTATCCGAACTCGAATACGAATCAAGTCTTGTACACATCAAGATCCATTCGTTGTAACTACTTAAGATCATCGCGACACAGTTTCAAATTCACATATCCATTCTCATATCCCTAACTCGCACTTCCAATCGTGCTACCGACTCATCGTGCTAACCCAAATTCGTTTGCACGATTTCCTCGTACCTACTTAGCTCATTCCGAATAAGTTCCGTACTAACTCACGTACGTTCGACCAGGTCGACTATTTCCTCAACGTAACATTCTCCGCATATGCTCGGCCTATCGTTCAACTTATACTTAACGAATCTTCGTCCGGCGTATCATCCATAAGTACGACTTCGCACACAATCGTTCGACTCAGTTCATCGTAGCATACTTGCATCGATTTCTCTCAAGTCAGTCCCACTCGAGTCTCGGCACTACTTCGTCCGTTGAGGACAAACATATCGTAACAACATAATCGTTTCGACAAAATCTATTGCAAGTCACCAACTGGCTTAACATAGCTAGCGTTAAGTAGTATTCCATATACCACTCAGGATCGAGCCTAGTTATCGATACAATACTTCACTATACTGATCGCATAATTGGTATTGCATATACCACTTGAAATCGAGTCATTACTCGACATCACATTCCGCATAGGTCCGACATCTATCTTCCAATCAACTATCCCGTATGGCGATCCTTCCGATCCTAGCTCTAGCGTTAGCTCAAGTTTGGCACACATTCCATCTAACCGTACCATGGCGATCGTATCGATCACATCCACAACATTCGCTTATTCAAAGCTCAATGCGACATTCGGCCAACATCTATGTTCGCCTACTCACTCGACTCGTTCAAATCGCATCCACGATCTTCCAATCTCGCCCGTTGCAACTCGTACAACAATTTACTCTTAATACTTAAGGTCATTTCTCAATCTCGTGCAACGTATCGCTATCCATCCGCATAGCCATACAATACGTATCATACCATACCGACTCGTTGCGCTGATGCAACGAACGATTCACGACTTGCTGCACTCCGTGCAACAACAACACCTAACCATTCGCGTAGCCACATAATACGCATCGTCTTACATATCGATCCGTTGCACTTCGTGCAACCAACAACACATATTTCCTCGCACTTCGTGCGACCAACAACACATAACTCCTCGTACTTCGTACGACCAACAACACATAACTCCTCGTACTTCGTGCGACCGATAACACATATATCATTGCACTTCATGCAACCAATATCACCATATTCGTTGCACTTCGTGCAATCAACGACTCATAACTTTCTTACACTTCGGGAAACCACAATCTCGTAATTCGTTGCACATCGTGCAACCAACACTCCATAACTCGTTGTATCGCGTGCAACCAACGTTCTCCGATGGCACCCGGAGATAGCGTAATAGTCACGACATACTTGTGGCTGACGTATGCACTTAATATAGACTTATTGTATGGAACATCCAAATAGCGTCGAGCAGATCCATGAGCCATGCGGTTACGGAAACAACTTAGAGTCAACTGAATTCGATAGCGAAGCAACTGAGGGTCAAAGAGATTCACGCACGGTCCAAAGGATGGAACCGCTTGATACCAACTTGTCATGCCCCGATCCGGGAAATCGCTAGTCCTCGCTAGATTTTACCCGAATTATCGTCCTCGCTGGGGCGTGATGCCGCACGAGCCTGGATTTACGCTCGTGCAAGGCAAGATAACAGGTTCACACAGAACTATCTCAATATGATAACATAAGCAGCGGAAGGAAACAGAGTAACAACAAGAATCTCTTTTATTCATAATGAACTAAAGGTTACGAAGGCACTGAATAGCCCAACTTAACATGCCAATTGGCTACAACGCTCATGATCTCTCTAGCTCACAAAGGATTACATTATTCCATACATTATGCCCCTTTATAGCCACCAAGTAGTCTTCGGTCGAACATCTCCATGTCGCAAGTCCGAACGCCTATGCGGTGCTTCTCTTGAACGCCAAGGACTCCATGCCTCGGCACGTCCAAAGCCAAGCTCCGCCCCGAGCCAATCATAACCTGAGCCTGCACATAAACTAATGGGGGATTAGTGCTTTCGTCCTCGCTTCGCACTGATCAAGACCCGCTCGCACCCAAACCAAACACTTAATCATTTAGTGAGCATGCATCTTAATTTGTGATCTTTCTACTTAGCCTTAGGATCAGTTTCATGGCAATATTCGATGTATGCAACATATCGTAAATGTGTCCCTACCGTGTTCCTGCAGCAGATACAGTTAGCCAAATATGAACGTAAACATAGTGTTTGTGCTCATTCCGTCCTATATTGCCTAGCATGCACGGGTTAGAACTTAACATAGAATCATATCATTCACGCAACAACCAACCATAAACTTAGACCATGCATAAGGGTCGCAGACCCTACGCCTACACCCAACTCTCATCTCAGGCCACCGGCCCTATCTATATGAAGGTCACGGTGTTTCACATCGTAATGGACTTGGCATCTCTTATGGTAAGCCTACAATCGCTTCGATAGGGTTGCTAGCCCAATATCCGAAGGATTCCAAACTTATGGATGTTACAGCTTATTACAGCACTGGACGGTCGCAATCCGTCGAATGTTGTGCACCATAAATACCACAATAATTCCCTCCTAGGCCGAACGGTCCCGGCGCCCCGGCGTAACCGTTCAAGGGAAGCCGTACCCGTGCACGGGCTATCCGAGTCCATTGACCATGCAATACGCACATAGCAAATACACATAACAATCCAACCAAATCCTCCGTTGCATAAACATAGTCTCATTCCATAAACGGTTTCCCATGCCATAAACGGTTTCCCGTGCCATAAACATAATCCACCATTCATATGGGGAGCTCCGTCGGCGTATGCCCAACCATCCATTGATGCACGACGTCCAACGGCTTAGTCATCTCATACTCGTATTCACGCGTGCCATTCGTAATTTATTCTCATAGCATAATTCTGTATTACTTAGTCTTTTCGTAACATAAGTGCCCGAAGGCAGCTCAGCACCGTATTCAATATTCTACGCCTAGTGTACATATTCTAGGAGCCGTGCACATGATGCACATCTCAATATCGTCTTTCAATGTTCTACCATCATTGCCCTACCGCGACTCGTACACTTGATGCACGTCGCTTCAATTGTTCGATTGTTCATGTTCTACCTTAATGTTCAACGCATATTTAGACCCGTAATCCGTCGCCGAGCCATGCTCGCTAACTCGATAACATCTTACGCATACCATAACATATTTTATTAGACATAAAGGAATAAGGAGAGAGGGCAAGAACCCGTCCACCTTAAGCCGATACGCCTTGCCGTTTCGCTGAGTTGAAGCGTCTCGCTTCCATAACTCGATCGCTTAGTTAACTCCCAGACTTATCCCTTCATTTGAATTACTCGGTTGATTTGGCCTATCGCTCCCATACCACAATTCGTAATCCAGCATAAAGGCATAGCCTGCACACCAGATCAACTAACATTAGCACTTGCTCAAACGGAACTTATCCTTTGCATCGATTCGATTCATAGATTCCAACCGACTCAAAGCTTACATTTGGCCAACGTAACTCTAGCATCGTTTCGCATCGATACTTCATCGGGTCAACGCAACTCTTCGAGTCAACAACTCATCGTAATGTACCGAGCGGAGCGGGGCATTACATAATATACCACTCAAAATCAGGTTCGTCCTCGAACCGAAACCAACACTTAATCCAAGTACCTCGCTAGATCGTTTCACGATCTCGTACTACTATCATTGGAATCATACAACTCAGTCTGGATCATACACATATTTTAGGCATCCCACCAATATATGCATTTCAGCCAAGCTCAGTTGTAGGATATCGGGACAAGGCTACATGCTCAACTTAAATCCTCAAGCACCCATCGTTCCGTACTCGACTCAGTCAAATCTTAGCGCCTATTCTTAAAATACTTCTCGTATGCATCATCCCATAACATGCGATCATCTTCCATATCTTGCACATAACTTATTTTAAACCATAACTTCGATCTCATAAGTTTTTCGTCGGCCACCTAACGCGTGCATTGCATTAAGCCGTTGCGCATCTGATCGCAATAATTCTCCACAATGCCTACTCGTCCAACCGTTTGCCTATCTCTCACATAACTCAAGTCTTTCATCCAATCATTCATAACACTTGGCCTCTACGACATGGACTACGTCCACATGTCTCAATTCCTTTGCCTACAACCCGTACTAAGTCTCGCACACAACTATCCCAACATGGTCTACATTTTCAAACCATATACGTATCGTGTCTGGGGCTACCCCCGCTAGGTAACTTATCCAGACATCATACTTAATCTCTTCCAACACAAGAGGTCAACTTGAGTCTACGATGCTCGAAGGCAACAATCTTTCCGACCCAAGGTCTCTTACGATGCGCCTATCTCCGATTCTCGACCAAGTACGAATCCTTTACTCAATTCTCGAATCAATCCGACTAATTTGTTTCGTAACATAAATCGCGCGCTCAACACACATAGCCTAACCGTTACTCAATCGGTCTGCGACATAACTCTTAATGTCGTTCTTATTATTCATCGCTCTCGCACATTGCAAAATCCTTGCAATCGCCTTACCGCATCGCTATGCTAAGTACGTTCCTCGACATCTATTCGATCCAACATAACTTCTTTTGACCATATCGATTCTAGTACTCGCTAACTTTCGAGACACGATACTCACTCGCTTAGACTTATCCTCAACATGCATTTCCTCATTCCTTATCCTTCTTATGCGACTTCTTTAGGTTCATCCTACGGGACTTCAACATTCATTTGAATTGGCGGTCAAGTCTTCTAGGGTCATCTGTCCTGAAACTACGCTCGATAATTGAAGATCATCAACGAGGGACAGTTACAACGAACCATGCTATATCCCATCGCGGAGCTAAATCAATTCCCGATAATTCCTATGGGACTTTACCCAATCCGACATACCAATCCATAATTTATCTACCCCCGCGCAACTGATGCGCCGTTAGCTACTCGAATCACTCGTGTATTACCGTCGACTATCTTTGCTAGTCGCATGACATCTACTCGCCTCAAGTTCGAGTTTACCTATCCGTGATCATAGCTCGACATATTTCGTACTCATCAAAACCATCCTCGAACAACTTTCGCATCAAACCACAAGTCCATATCAAATTTGCCATGCCTCGCAAGTTCGATCATCCCCGCTGGATGAATCACCATACCAGTGCTCACGCGGAATGATCGTTCTAATTTGACGTGACGCATGTGCGAGGCTGGTGTTGCGCTCGCTCAAGACAAGAATGTCAACATAGTGGTGATCCGCGAAGCAATCCAGACACTTTCATTTCATCCAAGAAATATCCATCGACTCTCAAATTCTCCGAAGCGTTCCTACCGTTATCATCCAAACTGCCATCAACTTAACTTGCATCTTATTCATCCAACAACAATGCTCAACATAATTTTCGTTCATTTGATCAGAGTATCCTCGAATTATTACATATCGTCTTTGATACGCCTCAATACCATCGTCGATATGCATAACTAGAATATCTTCCTTTCTCATAAGCTTAAATTCGTTGCAATCACTGCCGTTATCCGAACTCGAATACGAATCAAGTCTTGCACACATCAAGATCCATTCGTTGTAACTACTTAACATCGTCGCGACACAGTTTTAAATTCACATATCCATTCTCATATCCCTAACTCGTACTTCCAATCGTGCTACCGACTCATCGTGCCAACCCAAATTCGTTTGCACGATTTCCTCGTACCTACTTAGCTCGTTCCGAATAAGTTTCGTACTAACTCACGTACGTTCGACCAGGTCGACTATTTCCTCAACGTAACATTCTCCGCATATGCTCGGCCTATCGTTCAACTTATACTTAACGAATCCTCGTCCGGCGTATCATCCATAAGTACGACTTCGCACATAATCGTTCGACTCAGTTCATCGTAGCATACTTGCATCGATTTCTCTCAAGTCAGTCCCACTCGAGTCTCGGCACTACTTCGTCCGTTGAGGACAAACATATCGTAACAACATAATCGTTTCGACGAAATCTATCGCAAGTCACCAACTGGCTTAACATAGCTATCCTTAAGTGGTATTCCATATACCACTCAGGATCGAGCCTATCGTTATCGATACAATACTTCACTATACTGATCGCATAATTGGTATTACATATACCACTTGAAATCGAGTCATTACTCGACATCACATTCCGCATAGGTCCGACATCTATCTTCCAATCAACTATCCCGTATGGCGATCCTTCCGATCCCAGCTCTAGCGTTAGCTCAAGTTTGGCACACATTCCATCTAACCGTACCATGGCGATCGTATCGATCACACCCACAACATTCGCTTATTCAAAGCTCAACGCGATATTCGGCCAACATTCATGTTCGCCTACTCAACTCGACTCGTTCAAATCGCATCCACGATCTTCCAATCTCGCCCGTTGCAACTCGTGCAACAATTTACTCTCGATACTTAAGGTCATTTCTTAATCTCGTGCAACGTATCGCTATCCATCCGCATAGTCATACAACACGTATCATACCATACCGACTCATTGCGCTGATGCAACGAACGATTCACGACTTGCTGCACTCCGTGCAACCAACAACACCTAACCATTCACGTAGCCACATAATACGCATCGTCTCACATATTGATCTGTTGCACTTCGTACAACCAACAACACATATCTCCTCGCACTTCGTGCGACCAACAACACATAACTCATCGCACTTCGTACGACCAACAACACATAACTCCTCACACTTCGTGCGGCCAACAACACATATATCATTGCACTTCATGCAACCAACATCACCATATTCGTTGCACTTCGTGCAATCAACGACTCATAACTTTCTTATACTTCGGGAAACCATAATCTCGTAATTCGTTGCAC
This sequence comes from Iris pallida, assembly GCA_029216955.1. Lineage (NCBI taxonomy): Eukaryota > Viridiplantae > Streptophyta > Magnoliopsida > Asparagales > Iridaceae > Iris > Iris pallida. Next base: position 1,423,467 of record JANAVB010006598.1, on the reverse strand, counting down.
TTCGTGCAACCAACACTCCATAACTCGTTGCATTGCGTGCAACCAACGTTCTCCGATGGCACCCGGAGATAGCGTGATAGCACGACATACTTGTGGCAGACGTACACACTTAATATAGACTTATTGTATGGAACATCTAATGTAGCGTCGAGCAGATCCATGAGCCATGCGGTTGCGGAAACAACTTAGAGTTAACTAAATTCGATAGCGAAGCAACTGAGGGTCAAAGAGATTCACGCACGATCCAAATGTTGGAACCGCTCTGATACCAACTTGTCACGCCCCGATCCGGGAAATCGCTCGTCCTCGCTAGATTTTACCCGAATCATCGTCCTCGCTGGGGCGTGATGCCGCACAATCCTGGATTTACGCTCGTGCAAGGCAAGATAACAGTTTCAATCAAAACTATCTCAATATGATAACATAAGCAGCGGAAGGAAAACAGAGTATACAACAAGAATCTCTTTTATTCATAATGAACTGAAGGTTACAAAGGCACTGAATAGCCCAACTTAACATGCCAATTGGCTACAACGCTCATGATCTCTCTAGCTCACAAAGGATTACATTGTTTCATACATTATGCCCCTTTAGAGCCACCAAGTAGTCTTCGGCCGAACATCTCCATGTCGCAAGTCCGAACGCCTATGCGGTGCTTCTCTTGAACGCCAAGGACTCCATGCCTCGGCACGTCCAAGCTGTAGGAACGATATAGTAAAGCGTAATACTCTAGAGGGGGGGTGAATAGAGTTGGCAGCGGAATAATGCTAATTAAAAAATGTTAGCAACACAATCACAGTATATAATCACAGTTGAAATAATGTAAAGGCAGAGTTCAGAAAGCAAACGCAAAGACAGCGATGTATACTGGTATCCCTCTGTTGAGGACTAATCCAGTCGGTAGAACTCTTGCTACCAGTTGAATCCACTATAGGAAAAACTGCAAGTTTTCTTACGAAGTCCTTGCAACTTCTACAACGCGAGCTTTGATACGAAGAACTCGTCCACTTCAAATGTGAAGAGGTATTCTTCAATCAAGCCTTCTGATTACAATCTCTCAGAAACTTCTAGACCGTACCGCACTGGCAAATCGACTAGAGGATTGTAACTGGCTTGGGATCTGAAAATGAAAGCTCTAGAAAACTCTTTGGAAGGCAGAAAGCTTTTTAGATAGAGAGAAGATTGAAAGTGAATGAGTGAATTGAAATGATCGAAATCCATCTCTATTTATAGGAATTCCAAAGGGAGAACTCTGTCAGAATTCGGGCAGAATTCGGGCAGAACTCGATGAGCAAATCTCGGTCAAATCCGCAACTGCAGGAGGACCAAGTTCCAGAGAATTCAAAAATCAAACGGCCACCAACCGAACTCTGGCCGAACTCTGGCCGAGTTATGTCAGGGTTAGGTTAGGATTTTAAAATAGATTTTTGGTGATTTTTGAAAACCTTTTTGAAAACCTTTTTGTAAACATTTTGATAGGTCATTTTAAAAAAATTTGAACTATTTTGGGGATAGCTATTTGCCAGTACGACTCGGTGTACAACGTATTCCTAGACTCAAAATAAAGTAAAAAATTATATTGCATAGGAAGTACAGACTCAAGTAGGCAAACAGATCTTCAGTCTTGAACGGAGTGAATATCCAATCTTGCTTATGTCCAAGAAGCTGAGATATCCCAACAAGCTTCGTATATCCAGACAGAGTTTTGATCAATTATTAAAATCAGGTTGACCATATGACCAATGGGCCAACAATCTCCCCCATTTTGATAATTGACAAACTATGAATGATATAACATTAAGCTTGTTCACGCTTGTTCAAAAATATCAAAAAGTAGAAATTGTTCATAACCTGTATTTAACTCAAAAAAAATGTTAGAATCATTTTTAATTTTCTCCCCCTTTGTCACTTAGCAAAATAATTGCACAAGAGAAGGCTCCCCCGCAGTAAATGCAGAAGACTCCCCCGCAATCAATGCATAGGTAACAAATAGCGAGAAAAACAAATAAAAGAACATGTAATGTTTCTACAAATAATCATCACAGGCATGTATTGCTTAAAAAACACATAAAAAAAATCTCAGGCATGCTATTTCACAGGCAGTTTAAAATGGAGAAGCAGTATAAAGAGATAGTGCTTAAACAAAATGCTGAAATAAACTGAGATGTCATAAATGAAACATCAAAAATATGTCCATGAAGATAAAAAGTACTGATAGCAAACTACAAAGTACTGATAAAAAGTAAATGATAAAAACTTGGAATGTCGGAGCATTTCCAAGTATACAATAGAATATCACTAATAATCAAATCAGATCTCATCATCACTATCCTCATCAATATCATCAGCAGCGTGGCCAGCATGACCGGAAGTACCAGCACCAGAAGTACCAGCGCCAGTAGGATGAGTAGGGGCGCCAGCATAGAACTCACCAACGTAATCTCGAGGTGCACGATACCAGTCATAGGCGTTACCTGGCTGGAAGTAGGCATGAACAGCCTCATCCTCACAGCGGTAACCCAAAAAGCTGGATCACGAGGGATGGAAGCAGCAGAGTGACCAGTCTGGGCAAAATGCAGATCGGCCAAGGAGTTTGCCATCGCCTGGTAACGGGTGACATCGCGGAACTCTCGCTCGCGAGCCATGTCCGTCATCGAGACGTACAAAGCTGATAAATGCTGATGTATGCCCTCAAAAGTCATGGCATACGGCTGATGTGGTGAAGATGGTGCAGTAGGAGGAGCAGGAGGTGGAGCTGAAGCAGTCCGACTGCGATGAGAAAGCTGGAGTAACTTGGGCTCAGAGTCCTGAGTACAAGTCGATAAATCGATCTCGAATCGCTGAAAGATACGAGGGAGAATCATCGCGTAAGAGAGATTTCGATCTCTAGCACGACATCGTCCCATCATCTGAATGATTGTCTTAGGGGCAGAAAAAGGAATCCCCTTGATAAGATGGTACATGGCGGACAGCTCAAGCAAAGTCACATCATCCTTGGAAGTGGATTTTGGAAGAAGAGTAGAGTAGATGATGCGATGCAATTCGTAGTTAAACAAGTTCAGGTTGTTAGCCTTGAACTTTCCAGAACGTACTCTGTCAGGTGCACAAAGTTTCATTTTGAAACTCGTGAGTGTAGTGCCTTCGGGGAAATCGAATTCCGTGATATCAACTAGCGGTTCACCTTCATTGGGAATACCAAGAATCTCTGCTAGAAGGACATCATTGAAGTCAATGTCTATGCCTCCAACACGTGTGCTCACGTCAAAAGTGTTAACTACGAGATTGCAATAGAACAATCTAATGGCATTAGTAGCTATTGGAAAGCACAGTTTAACAAGTAAGTGTAACCCTAATGCCTCAAATAAGTGACGATGATCAGGGAATACCGTCCATTTAACCGGAGCGCCGCTACATATGGAACGGGTGGAAAAGTTACCGTACCATAATAAAGCTTGATCGAGGGTTTGAAAGAAGAACCCATCGAAAGCGCCGTCGCTCTTTTGGACCGGCGAAAACAAAGAATCCGTGTGAGGATTCGAAGAGGACCCTTCCTCACTAGGAGTGGTCTTCTTCCTCTTAGACGGATTAAATCTAGGTGCCATTGAAATAAAAAGCACTAATTTGAAAGGTGGAGAGAGAGGGAGTTATACCTCACGAAAATTAGATATGTTGTAGAGAAGAACGATCTCCGCACGATTCCAAATTTTGGAAGGATTTCACCAAGTAGATTGGAAGCAATAGATTGGTGAAGAACTAGGGTTTGGAGGTCGGGGTCGGCTGCTGCTGCTGTTGTAATTAGTTTGGAAGTAATGAAAGAGAAGAAGCTCTCGGGTTCTGTATATATACACATACACCCTCAACCGAACTCGGGCCGAATTCGGTCAGAGCTCTGGCCGAATTCGCCTAGGGTTCTTTCAAAGTTGATTTGTGCTACTTCTTTTTCATTGACTCGTTACAAATATTTAATTCAAAGATTAGTTATTTTAGTCTTCAAATAACATAATTAATAATATTTTATGAATTAAATGTCATTACACAGCGACTGTCTCAGATTAGCTGTAGGAGTACTGTCCCAGCTGGCGGAGGTTCACCGGGGAACTCTTAAGTACCGCTTCGCTTCAACCATAGTTGTGGTGACAGACAGACTCTTTATTAGCTTGTCTCTAACACAGTTTTTGCATAACGATATATAATCATAAAATAAAATCAATTAATATTATTGACGTCCAAAATTCCTAATTCTTGACGTAAATAATTGAAATGATCTTCCGCTAGAGGTTTAGTGAAGATGTCAGCTAATTGATTTTCAGTATCTATGTACACAAGGTTTATATCTCCATTTTGATGATGATCTCTAAGAAAATGATGTCTAATCTCGATATGTTTAGTACGAAAATGACATACAGGATTCTTAGTCAAATTAATGGTGCTCGTGTTATCACAGAAAATGGAAATATGTGTGAAAAATAAATCAAAGTCTTCTAGGGTTTGTTTCATCCACAAAATCTGAGCGCAACAACGTCCTACGGCGATATACTCAGCCTCTGTTGTTGATAAGGCTACAGAATTTTGCTTTTTACTAAACCAAGAGACTAGAGCCTTGCCTAAGAAATGACATGTACCGCTGGTACTTTTTTTATCAACCTTGCATCCAGAAAATCTGCATCCGAATAACCAATAAGGTCAAAGGATTTAGTTTTGGGATACCACAAGCCGACAGAAGAAGTGCCCTTAAGGTATCGGAAGATACGCTTAACTACGGTCAGATATGATTCCTTTGGGTTAGCTTGAAAACGTGCACACAGGCAAACACTAAACATGATATCTGGACGACTAGCAGTTAAGTAAAGTAAACTATCAATCATACCTCGATACTTACGTGTGTCGACTGGCTTGCCTTGTTCGTCAGAATCAAGCTTTGTTGAAGTTGCCATCGGAGTGCCAATAGGTTTGACATTGTCCAGATCGAACTTCTTTAGCAAATCTTTTGTGTACTTGGCTTGATTAATGAACGTCCCATTGTCGGTTTATTTGATTTGCAATCCGAGAAAGAACTTCAGCTCTCCCATCATGCTCATCTCAAACTCATTCTGCATACACTTAGAAAATTCTTGACAAAGAGATTCATCAGTGGATCCAAATATGATATCATCAACATAAATTTGAATTAAAAGCAGCTTGCCATTAAAAGATTTAATAAATAGTGTAGTATCAACCTTTCCTTTTGAAAAACCGTTGTCAAGTAGAAAAGAGCTTAGACGGTCATACCAAGCACGAGGGGCTTGTTTCAAACCATATAAGGCTTTCTTCAACTTGAAAACATGGTCAGGATTTTTAAAATCCGTGAAACCCGGAGGTTGTGCTACAAAAACTTCTTCTTTTATAAAGCCATTTAGAAAAGCACTTTTTACATCCATTTGAAAAAGTTTGAAATCATGAAAACATGCAAATGCACATAACATTCGAATGGATTCTAATCTCGCAACTGGGGCATAAGTCTCATCGTAGTCGATACCCTCTTCTTGATTGTATCCTTGAGCTACGAGTCGAGCCTTGTTACGAGTTACTAAACCATCCTCATTTAGTTTGTTTCGGAATACCCAACGGGTGCCAATGACCGGATGATCAATAGGCTTGGGAACAAGTTCCCAAACTTGATTCCGTTCGAATTGGTTCAATTCCTCTTGCATGGCATCTATCCAGAAACTATCACTACATGCTTCATCAATAGATTTAGGTTCTAGCTGTGAAATAAATGCAACACTAGAAACAATATCTCTACTGGATGATCGAGTACTTACTCCTTTGGTAATGTCACCAATTACCAAATCTTGTGGATGATCAGCTGTGAATTTTAACCTCTTCGGTAGACTCTGTAGGTAGCTGGTTCCTGGATCTCCTCTAGGGGGTTCAGCTAGTGCAGAGCTTGGTTCAGGTTCAGCTGATGTTGAACTTGATGTAGGCAGATCTTCATCACTGTCATCGAGAGTCATTTGGTTCATTTCATCAAAAGTGACGTTGATTGATTCTTCGATGATCATGGTACGTTTGTTGAAGACTCTGTACCTTTTGCTCTTGGCCGCATAACCTAGAAATATACCTTTATCGGCCTTTTCGTCAAACTTTCCCAAGTTTTCTTTAGTATTAAGAATAAAGCACTTACAGCCAAAAATCTTAAAGTAAGAAACTGAAGGAATTATATCAAACCATAACTCAAATGGAGTCTTCTTCGATTTGGGTCGAATTAGAACTCTATTGAGCACAAAGCAAGCTGTATTGACAGCTTCAGCCCAGAAGTATTTGGGTAGGCTAAATTGATTTAACATCACTCTGGCCATTTCGGTTAGAGTTCTGTTCTTACGTTCCACAACTCCATTTTGTTGTGGAGTTCTAGGGCAGGAGAACTCGTGTATGAAACCGTGTGTGTCACAAAATTGCTCGAAATCAGCATTTTCGAATTCGCCTCCATGATCGCTTCTAATTCGAGTGATCATGTAACCTTTTTCATTTTGTACTTTCTTGCAAAAGGCGACAAATTCGGATAATGCGTCATTCTTGCGTGTCAAGAAATATACCCACGTGTATCTAGAAAAATCATCTACAATAACAAATGCATATAATTTACCTCCGAGGCTAGCAACTCTGCTAGGATCGAATAAATCCATGTGTAGCAATTGTAGAGGTCTAGTAGTACATACTGCGTTTACAGACTTGAATGTGGATTTGGTAGCCTTGTTCTTTTCACATTGGCTGCATACCGAATCCTTCTTGAATGTTATGTCTGGTAAACCGCGTACTATCTTTTTTGTGGATAATCTTAAAATTGTATCCATGTTTGCATGACCGAGTCTCATGTGCCATAGATGACTCTCATCACTTTTGGCCATTAAGCATCTACCTGAAATGTTAGCTTCTTCTAACAGATAGAAAACATATATATTGTCTTCCCTGATTCCTTCAAAGATAGTACTACCAGTTGAGCTATCAACTATAGTATATTTGTCTTTGCCAAAGTTGATACCATAACCATGATCAGCTAGATGACTTATACTGAGCAGATTATGTTTTAACTCGGTAACCAGACAGACATCTTTAATCACGGGATAGGGAGACTTACCAACATCACCGATACCAATAATATACCCTTTCAAATTATTATCGAAGGAAACATAACCTTCCTTCTTCTTCTTCGACAGTGTTGCAAATAGGGTAGCGTCACCGGTCATATGCCGTGAGCAACCGCTGTCGAGGATCCATTTGCTTCTAGCATGTGAAGGGTGTTCCACCTACAAAACAGTTTGCAGATGAAACCTTTGGTACCCATTTCTTGTAGGGTCCTGAATTGTTAGCTTTAGGTATCCAAGCATAAACATTTAAATCTACAAGCTTTCTTATTCTACATGCAGATGATATATGACCAATGAGGCTACAATAATGACATTGTGCATGTCGAGTGTTGAAAGCTGAGTGGTGTGCATGGTTGGTAGGTTTGGGTTTTCTAGTATAGAAGAATGCATACCTATGATCATGTTTGGGCTTAACCTTTTGGGGTAAAGATTTTATATGGTTTGGTCTGACAGTATTTGGCTTGGAAATGTTCCGAATTCTCGGTAAGTGACACGTGTTAGGATAGGAACCAGCAGGCTCAGGCTATTTTCCTAACCTAATTTCCAACCTTTTAGAAGTGTCATATAACTTAGTATAATCAGAAGTGAGTGATTCCATTCTGATTTGTGCAGATTGAAGACTTTTCTTTTCTCTAGAAAGATCTTCTCTCAATTGGTCTATAATCTTGTCTTTCTCTTCGGATGACTGTTTACTCTCGTATAATAAGAGCTTTATAGAGGAAAGCTCACCAGACTCACTAACATTAGCTCTAACCTCAGCTAGTAGGTCGGTAAGTCTTCCTATTTCTCCTTTGTACTCTTTGAGTACCTTCTTAGCGGTCTGATATTTACTACACAGTTTCCTGTAGTCAAGCATCAGGTCACTGAAGGCATCTCCTAATTGCTCAAAGGTGAAGTCATTATATGTTTCTACAGGTTCAGTAGGTACCTGATCGATTGCCATGAAGCAGATGTTTGCAGCGTCCTCTGAATGTTCATCTTCTGAGTCGCTAGCTTCACTCTCATGCCATATGCTGGTGTTGGCATATTTTTGAGACGTTGATCTTTTCAGGTTGCCTTTTTCATACCTGTTGTTCTTCTTGCTCGATGATGAGTTGATGGGACAGTCCTTCTTCATATGTCCTTTCTTCTTGCAGCCATAGCAGACAGCATCTTCTTGGTACCAGTTGTTGCTGTTGTTCTCTTTGACTCTCTTCTCATGTCTTATGAATCTTTTGAACTTCCTTGCTAGGAGAGCTTGATCTTCAGCGTCAGATCCACTGCTGTCTGAGTCATCTTCAGCAGCTTTTTTGTGCTGAGCCTTGAGGGCGATAGTCTTCTCCTTTGGTGCAGGTTCTTCAAAATCTTGTAGCTCCAGTTCATGAGTGAGTAGTTTACCCATGAGTACTTCAAGTGACATTGTGGTGAGGTCGTTTCCTTCAATGATAGCTGTAGCCTTCGGAATCCAGTTCTTGGTGAGAGCTCGCAGGAGTTTGTGAATCTTTTCGTGGTTACTGTAATCGTTGCCTAAGGAGGACAAAGGGTTTACAATATCCAAGAACCTCTCGAACATTTGTGTGACTGTTTCATTTGGCTTCATTTTGAACGCCTCGTACTCTTGAGTAAGTCTGCTGACTTTTGCCTCCTTGACTTGAGTCGTGCCTTCATGTGTAACTTCGAGAAGCTTCCATACACTATTTGTCGTTGTGCATGTAGATACCCTGTTAAATTATGTTCTGTCTAAGGCACAAAAAAGAGCATTAATGGCACGTGCGTCAAGACTGGCCTTTTTCTTTTCTTCCTCTGTATAACTGCTTTGGGGTTTTTCAACCAAAACTCCCTCGACATTTATACGAGGTGGCTTCTGATAGCCATCAAGAACAATAGCCCATAAGTCAAAATCAAGAGATTTCAAGAAGAAACTCATCCGTGTTTTCCAATAAGTGTAGTTAGTACCATCAAACAGAGGGGGTCTGTTTGTGGCCTGACCTTCACTTGTAAATTTCATAGTAGCCATGTGATGTGCTGTGATCTAATAAATAACGAATAAATAATAGCACTGTTATCTCGCTTTACCTGTAACACCCGCTCTGATACCAATTGTAGGAACGATATAGTAAAGCGTAATACTCTAGAGGGGGGGTGAATAGAGTTGGCAGCGGAATAATGCTAATTAAAAAATGTTAGCAACACAATCACAGTATATAATCACAGTTGAAATAATGTAAAGGCAGAGTTCAGAAAGCAAACGCAAAGACAGTGATGTATACTGGTATCCCTCTGTTGAGGACTAATCCAGTCGGTAGAACTCTTGCTACCAGTTGAATCCACTATAGGAAAAACTGCAAGTTTTCTTACGAAGTCCTTGCAACTTCTACAACGCGAGCTTTGATACGAAGAACTTGTCCAACTTCAAATGTGAAGAGGTATTCTTCAATCAAGCCTTCTGATTACAATCTCTCAGAAACTTCTAGACCGTACCGCACTGGCAAATCGACTAGAGGATTGTAACTGGCTTGGGATCTGAAAATGAAAGCTCTAGAAAACTCTTTGGAAGGTAGAAAGCTTTTTAGATAGAGAGAAGATTGAAAGTGAATGAGTGAATTGAAATGATCAAAATCCATCTCTATTTATAGGAATTCCAAAGGGAGAACTCTGTCAGAATTCGGGCAGAATTCGGGCAGAACTCGATGAGCAAATCTCGGTCAAATCCGCAACTGCAGGAGGACCAAGTTCCAGAGAATTCAAAAATCAAACGGCCACCAACCGAACTCTGGCCGAACTCTGGCCGAACTCTGGCCGAGTTCTGTCAAGGTTAGGTTAGGGTTTTAAAATAGATTTTTGGTGATTTTTGAAAACCTTTTTGAAAACCTTTTTGTAAACATTTTGATAGGTCATTTTAAAAACATTTTGAACTATTTTGGGGATAGCCTATTTGCCAGTACAACTCGGTGTACAACGTATTCTTAGACTCAAAATAAAGTAAAAAATTACATTGCATAGGAAGTACAGACTCAAGTAGGCAAACAGATCTTCAGTCTTGAACGGAGTGAATATCCAATCTTGCTTATGTCCAAGAAGCTGAGATGTCCCAACAAGCTTCATATATCCAGACAGAGTTTTGATCAATTATTAAAATCAGGTTGACCATATGACCAATGGGCCAACACAAGCCAAGCTCCGCCCCGAGCCAATCATAACCTGAGCCTGCACATAAACTAGTGGGGGATTAGTGCTTTCGTCCTCGCTTCACACTGATCAAGACCCGCTACCCAAACCAAACACTTGATCATTTAGTGAGCATGCATCTTAATTTGTGATCTTTCTACTTAGCCTTAGGATCAGTTTCATGGCAATATTCGATGTATAGCAACATATCATAAATGTGTCCCATACCGTGTTCCTGCAGCAGATACAGTTAGCCATAATATGAACGTAAACATAGTGTTCGTGCTCATTTCCGTCCCATATTGCCTAGCCTGCACGGGTTAGAACTTAACATAGAATCATATCATTCATGCAACAATCAACCATAAACTTAGACCACGCATAAGGGTCGCAGGCCCTACGCCTGCACCCAACTCTCATCTCAGCCCACCGGCCCTATCTATATGAAGGTCACGGTGTTTCACACCGTAATGGACTTGGCATCTCTAATGTGTAAGCCTACAATCGCTTCGATACGAGTTGCTAGCCCAATATCCGAAGGATCCCAAACTTACGGATATCATAGCTTATCACAGTACTGGACGGTCGCAATTCGTCCGAATGTTGTGCACCATAAATACCACACATAATTCCCTCCTAGGCCGAACGATCCCGGTGCCCTGGCGTAACCGTTCGAGGGAAGCCGTACTCGTGCACGGGCCATCCGAGTCCATTGACCATGCAATACGCGCCATAGCAAACACACATAACAATCCAACCAAATCCTCCGTTGCATAAACATAGTCTCGTTCCATAAACGGTTTCCCGTGCCATAAATGGTTTCCCGTGCCATAAACATAATCCACCATTCATATGGGGAGCTCCGTCGGCGTTATGCCCCAATACATCCATATTGATGTACGATGCCCAACGGCTTAGTCATCTCATACTCGTATTCATGCGTGCCATTCGTAATTTATTCTCATAACATAATTCCGTATTACTTAGTCTTTTCGTAACATAAGTGCCCGAAGGCACGCTCAGCACCGTATTCAATGTTCTACGCCTAGTGTACAATATTCTCGGAGCCGTGCACATGATGCACATCTCAATATCGTGTTTTAATGTTCTACCATCATTGCGCTACCGCGACTCGTACACTTGATGCACGTCGCTTCAATTGTTCGATTGTTCAATGTTCTACCTTAGTGTTCAACGCATACTTAGACCCGTAATCCGTCGCCGAGCCACGCTCGCTAACTCGATAACATCTTACGCATACCATAACATATTTTATTAGACGTGAAGGAATAGGGAGAGAGAGTCAAGAACCCGTCCACCTTAAGCCGATACGCCTTGCCGTTTCGCTGAGTTGAAGCGTCTCGCTTCCATAACTCGATCGCATAGTTAACTCCCAGACTTAGCCCTTCATTTGAATTATTCGGTTGATTTGGCCTATCGCGCCCATACCACGATCCGTAATCAAGCATAAAGGCATAGCCTGCACACCAGATCAACTAACATTAGCACTTGCTCAAACGGAACTTATCCTTTGCATCGATTCGATTCATAGATTCCAACCGACTCAAAGCTTACCTTTGGCCAACGTAACTCTAGCTTCGTTTTGCATCGATACTTCATCGGGTCAACGTAACTCTTCGAGTCAACGACTCATCGTAATGCACCGAGCGGAGCGGGACATTACAGCGCTCTGGGTGGTCGGGAATTTAGCCTAGGGTTAGGGCTAGACTTGGGGGTACTTATAGGGGGGTTTAGGTCGGTCGGGGTAGGCTAGGTCGGTCGTGCGGTGGCAGTCGCCGCACGTTGACGGTCGTCGGGGGTAGGTGAATACGTGGGGGGGGTGACGGTCAATTTGCAGTAAGGTCCTTAGAGTTTAGGAAATTATAGTTAGGTCCAATTCCTATCAGTTTGCAAATAACAATTTGCAAACTGTAATTAAAACAATTTAGTTTATTACAAACTAATATTAAAATAAATCTAAATATTACAAAACGATATTAAAATAATTCAGTTTATTACAAATTGATATATTTTGCTTTAAAAACTATTTAAAAATCATTTAAAAATCTAAAAAAATTCCTAAAAATCATAATAAATTATTTTAAAGCTAAATATGTCATTAGCAACTAATTAACACTAATTAAATCAAATTTGAAAAACAGGGGCTGACAAGTCTTCCCTCCTTGAAAAAATTTTGTCTTCGAAATTCACAAGGATTGAAGACCCTACAATTTCTAACATAACAAGCAATACAACAAATGACTAAGGCTACGATCGAGACTAACCTCTAAGGTATCAAGCGGGAACGGGTAGTTCCCTCGCAGCTGTTGGATCGAACAAGTAAGGATATCTCTCCCTCATGTCCGACTCCCTTTCCCAAGAAGATTCACCCGGAGAGTGACGGCTCCAAGCTACTCGTACTAAGGGTATAACCTTGTTCCTCAGCCTCTTCTCCCTCCTGACACTGAATGGTACCGTGCCTGGGGGACTGAACAGAATACTACCCTCATGACAGTCTATAGCTTCTTGGGCATAGCTAAGCCAGTCCATCCCCAATATGATATCATAACCGGGGAGTGGCATCACAAAGAATCGTCCCCTAAACACTCTCCCGGCTATAGTAATAGAGCATCTATAGATAGCTCTAATGGGCACTGGTCCTCCTCCCGTCATTACTCTACTCATTTCCTCGGTAGGTGTAGCTACTAAGTGGTGTTTATGCATAAACTCTAATGACAGAAAGCTATGAGATGCACCAGAATCAAACAAGCATAGAGCTAGAAAAGTATGTAAATTAACATGACCTGTGATGACGTCAGCCAAAAAATCTGGCTCCGAAACCAGCTCCGGCTCTGGATCAAGAGCTAGACTATAAGCCTTCCCCTGTGGTCCCTTCTGCTGCTGCAGATGTTGCCCAAACCTGCTGCTGAGTCGGAAGCGGCCCTCTAGGTACCTTGGCTACTGGGCAGTCCCGAAGCTGATGGGTGGCAGACGGGGTCCCGGGGCTCTAACTGGCGGGGTCGGGTAATGTGATGTAGGGGGACGATATGTCTTCTGGTGTGGCGTTGATGCTCTCTGCTGGAAAGCCTGACGCTTGGACGGTCCCTCGAGGTGTACAGAAGCCGGCCTCTTACAAGACAGAAGACGCTCCTCTATGCTCCGGGCCAACTCTAGGCTCTGGTAGTAGTCAGTCGTACCGTTCGCCACTATAAGAATGTCAATATCTGGAACTAGACCATGGAAAAACCTACATGTTATCTCCTCTGGGTCTGCAACTAGACTAGGAGCGAAACGGCTCAGGCGACTAAACTCTGCCTCATACTCGTCGACAGAACGGTTCTCCTGCTGGATGTTCTGGAATCGTGGCCCCATGGCTACCCTAGCGGTGGTCGAGAAGAATTTTTTTTCTTGAATTGGGTCTTGAACTGATCCCAAGTGGCCCTCCCTCTTGCAAATAGCGGCTCATTCCAGAACCAAACTCCTGCCAAGTCTGTCAGCAGAAATCCTGCTGCCTCGACCTGGAGGTCATTCGGCAACCTAGCTCCAAGGAGCTTCCTCTCTACCGAGTCTAGCCAGTCATCTGATACAACTATGCCCTCAGTCCCTAAGAACTCCTTGGGGTTCAGACCCATGAAGTCCTTGATCGTTCCCGCTCTCTGCCGTGGCTTTACAGGTGGTAGGACCACGGTACGTTCCTCAGAACGCTCCATGCTCTGGCGGAGTAGGGTGGTCTGCTCCTGATGGGTCGTTAGGAACCCCTGGATCAGAGTGAGCAGTTGGTTCCCGTCGAGTGTGACGGAAGACTGGGTAGGTATAGTGATAGGTGGTGGTAGGATTATCGGGTCCTGCTGGGACTGTGATGTGGAAGGTGGTGGAGGCATCTGGGTTTGTGGATTTGTGGAGTGGGGGAATATGGTAGGTGGAGGTGGAGGTATATCGGTCAACTGGTCAGCTGACTGGATGGGGAGTTGTGAGCACCCTGAATTTCGGGTTGAATTTTTATTTTATTTTATTTTATTTTCTGATTGTTTAGTTTCATCAAATAATTAATTTTGTTATTTTTCCCTTAAGTGTACTTTTCATGCCATTGATATTTGGAGTATCAGGGATGTTCAACTCTGGAAATCTTCTTCACGATTTTTGGAGTGGACACGATTACCTTCATGACGGTATATGGTGTCCCAACCAAACTTGTTCCCTTGTGCTCTTTCTGCTTCGCCGAACTTCGGGTCGAATTAGACCGTTCGATCAGTAATTGATTTTCTCACTCTTTTCCTTGATCATTTTCAGCGCGTTACCATGACATTTAAATTGGGAGCGCCAGACCAGTCATTTCCTTGAAACCAACTCCTCATTGATGATCTACTCGAGACGCTCGTCACCCATGACCTTCGTTTCCCACTCAGACACGTCATTTCGGGCTCCATTCACGCCCAATTTTATTTCACGCCACGGCGTCACATTCATTTTCCAACTTGATTTGTGGGTCCCCTGTCGACCAAAACTTGTCAGCCCCAACTATGGACATGGCCCACTTTGAGCCTACTATCCGTCCGCCACTTGTGTCCCATTTATTGGAATCTCCATGTGCTACTTATTTCTCCATGATCATCGACACCTAATTTTAATTCTATTTTTGCACAATGTCCGATTTTCGTCCAATCCGGCTCCATCGAGCCCAGTCCAGCCCAGCTCCGTGTTATTCTCCATCATGACACCCTCCTATTTTATTGCCCAAAAATACCAAGTAATCTCCTACATTTTTTCTATATTTTTGGGAGATTTCTATTTATTAAATTCCTATTGGAATTGACCAACTTCTCAATATTTGATCCTAGCCTTTGATTCTCCAAACCAAATCCTCACCATTGATTTCCTTCCATATCCTTAGCAGCCAACACTCCCATACTCACGTTGGAGCCGGCCCTAATCCCTAGGAAAAGCAATCACTTTTCCTCTCTCTCTCTCTTATCTCCTTCTCTCTCTCTCTCCCTTCCTTACTTTATTTCCTATTCCTACACAAATTACTCACCCACAGCAGCTACAATACTACCACCACCACCCTACACTCAAAACCCGACCACCCTCTCCCATCCATGGCCGAGCTTGCCTCCGGCCACCGCCCTCTGGCCGGCCTCCAGGCCGTCGGCCACCCGAGCACTTCCTTCTTTCCTCCTCCTCCTCCCATGGAGCCACCTCCAACACCAAACCGCCGCCACCACTGGAGCCATCACCACCACCTCCTCCCGTGCCTCGCCGGGCTAGGCCAGGCAGTGCGCCGCCCCCCCCCCCCCCCCCCCCCCCCGCGCATCGCTGGCCGACCATGCAGTGCCGCCACGTGCAACAGCCACGGCAGCAGCGGCCAAGCCGCGCGCGCTGGCAGCGCTGCAGTGCCGTCGCCGGCGTCGTGGCCGCCGTGGCAGGCGAGGCCGACCTCCCCCATTGCCGGGCGCACCCCCCAGGCAGGCCCCGTGGACCCCACTCTCCTCTCCGACGCGTATCGGGGGCGATCCGTGCGTTTGGCACGGGTTCCCGTCGTGACGAGCTCGGAAACGACGCTGAAATCGCGCCCCATCGCAGCGACTTTGTGCTCGTTTTTCCGGAGATCCGACCGTTGGATCGGCAATTTCTTCACTCCGTCGCAATCCCGGTATATCCACCTTCATCCCTGTCAATTTTCGTCCGTTAATTTTATCGTTTGATACATAAAAACCGGCCACCAAGTTGACCGTTTAAATTGTATTAAATTTGGACAGTTTCATGGGGCCAACTTCGTCAGCTTGTATCTCCTCCACCGTAGCTCCGTTTGGCGTGCTACCAGTTCCAGTGCGAAGCTGGTATAACCCTCTTTCTACCCCTTCAGTTTTGTTTCATTGTGAGCTTGTTTGATTGGTTGAATTCGACGCCAAAGTTGGTCGTCCGAATTCGTAATTTCCAACTTGTAAAATTCCATTTTTTAACATGGGACTCCAGATTTTATTTCTGACACCACCATTAGACTTGTGGCATCGTTCTGGCATGTTTTCATATAAAATTTGTTATATTTGGAGAACGTGGGCCCGGGCACGTTTTTCGGTACAAAACGGGTCCCACTTTCTGGGTCAACGGGACTTTTTGACGCCAGCTTATCGGAATCCAATTCCGGAGATACCGTTGAGTTCGTATCGTCATTCTGGACTCGTTGACATATAATTTGCTAGGTTTTGGTGGACATTGGGTCTGGCACGCATTTCGGTGCAAGTCGGATACCAATATCCGGGTCAACGGGTCATTTTTAGATCGGCTCATCGGAATCCAATTCCGAAGATACCGTTGAGTTCGTATCATCATTCTGGACTCGTTGACAGGTAGTTTGCTGAGTTTTGAGAACTTTGGCTCCGGCACGCATTTCCGTGCAAACCGGAATTCCAAGTTCTGGTCAACGGGCCAAATTGAGATCGGGTCAACGGAATCCAATTCTGGAGATACCGTTGGGTTCGTATCGACATTCTGGTTGCGTGGACATATAATTTATTATATTTTATAGACTTATTTTCTTGCACATTTTTCGGTGCAAAACGGCTCCGACACGGACACCGTTTTGACCCGAAATTACCTTTTTGTCCTTGTGTCCAAATTGGACCGTTGGGTAGGCTATCCTAGCTAAATTGACCATTTTGGACACGTTGGCAATGTTCATTTCATCGTCCGACAATGTTTGTTGATAATTTCTCTAAGTTTAACCTTTTTATAATTAATTAATAATTAATTCATATAATGTTCGTATTTCGGGATTAGTACAACGAAACTGAGATCAGTCAATTCCAGTGATCTCACATCGCTGAAATTGACAAGTTGGATACGTGAATCACTATAATAAGATTATCAACCTTACCGATAATCTCCTTATCTCGATTTGCGTGCCGTAAGTTTCGACGTACAAATAACGAAGTACACTTTGTATTAGACTAGAGTTGACCCTGTTTGACCAGAGTTGACCAGTTGACCCAAATTCAACTGTAAGTCAACACTTGACCTAGTTTGACTAGATTATTGACCGGAGTCGACCTAGAGATGTTTTGACTTAGAAGAACCTAGAATAATATAGATGGCTGGTATAGTTTTATTTATTTCAACTTGAACACCTTGTAACCTGTGTTGCTTTAAATAGGACTCTGTGGCTTCAGTGGGACCTCCCCTTTACTTATCAGCTGTTCAGGTTATCGAGGCGAGTACATTCTCTGATCATTTCATATCCTGCTTAGAATTATTACCTGCAGTAGATTACTTTACTTGTGCTGTCACGACATTATCACGGATTAGTACTATACGGATCTCTTCATGCGATGTTATCTCCCTCGGGAGCATCGGGTACATTATGTCATGTGCGTTTCACTTTCATCATGTACTCCTGTGCTTTCATCATACATGTACACTCTTGTGAATCATGTACTCTCATGTTCACAGAGCCTTCATGTATACTATCATGTGCACCCTTTTAAGGGCTCCATGTGATATCCTGTACAATAACATAACCTGCTTAGATCCTTGTGTACTGATTGGGGAAAACGGGGGAGTGCTAGTAGTCATGTGAACAATTCTTTAGTAGTGTAGATCATGTACAACTCTTTAGTATAGATCATGTACCAATCTGTTCCGTTCACATGTGCTATCCTGTACTCTACATCACTAGCCATTGTTAGTTCTCTACTTATAGTAGATATTTCTATTACAGTTCTCTCTATCTGTTTACATACTGTATTCTTCAGCACTTGTATCTTACTTTACTGCATGTTTATATTTTCTAACCTGCTATGAACTGTTGAGATGTAATGTGCTCGTTCCAGTCCTGACTGGACCTGTTGATAAATTTTACAGATAGCCTGGAGGTGCCTGCTAGCCTAGAGGAGACACATTAGAGGTTGTTTAGGTAGTTATTTTATTTTGTCAGGAGTTGTATTTACTTTGTGGATTAGTGTATCTTTATTTGAGTTTTGAGATGTACTTCTGGGTTCATGTATCTTAGACACTTAGACTTCTATCTCCTGTATTTACTTGGATTTCATGTTTTATCTATCCTTATCATGCTCTACCTTAGATGTGATTGAGTTTGTATCTGCTATGTCACCCCCATTCGGAGAGTATAAAACTGCTTAGCTTTATATTGTTAGATGTTATGACCTAGGATAGCGTTCTATCGCCGATACTGCGGCGTAGGCTGGGCGTCGTTACGTTCTCGTGCCCTAACTCTAGGGTGCGGGTAGTGACACGTTTTAGTGGTGGCCCATGCAGGTCGAGACTAAAGTGTAGTGGTATTCGAACTAGAGTGCCACTACAGCCTGCACTAGGAATAGGATATATTTTTGAAGGTACTCAATCACAATTAGGACCCCTTGAGAGATTCCTGGGACGACCCTGGAGAATCTTATTTAACTTCGATTTGAAAACTCTCTTTTTCCCTTGATTTAATTTATTTTACTTTTGTTGTTAAATTTGATTTTTACGGATTATTGTTGAATTTGAGTTTGTATTTATTTTGATGGAAGATTTTTGAATTTTGAATTTTGATGATAGCTGTTGCATTCGAGTTTGTATTTTGATGGATTTTGTTCATTTGAATTTTGATGTTCGTTAATAAAATTTTGATTTGATTTTTGAGTATTCATTGTTGATTTAATTTGATTTTTTTTGGCAAGATGAAATTATATGGGCTAGGTCATCTATGTTATGGAATCTAGTCTTCTATAGTCACATTAGCCAGCATGGTGAGGACATATAGTCTGACTCTGGATGTATTTCTCGGGTGTGGGAATTTAAGGTTTTCGCAGCCAAGCATGCGGCACCGCGAAAATGTTAAATACCATGATTCTAGAGATATGTACATAAGTCAAGGGCTCTGTGATTATCGTAGCCTTGCTTACTAGTATGACGAGGATTTAGAGTACCATGATTTTGGATAGACGCATATGATTATCAGATTGTGCTTAAAATATTTTGAACATGTTTTCTTACTTTTTTTTAGTCATTCAAAAAAAAAGGAATTATTGTTTGTTGTTTTGCCTAGTTTCTTGTCATTTAACTTAAGAGTATGTTTAGTTGTTTTCATAAACCTTTGTGTAACTTCTTGCTATGAGTTCTTCTTAATACAATAAATCGATGAATTTGCTAGACTTTATCTTGGATTTGATAATTTAACTCTGGATTTCAGAACGGTTCCTTCTTTAAACAGATTTTATCATTATTCTTTCTTGCCATTTTTCTTGTATTAGATAATAATAAAACTGTCTTGATTTCGTCAATCACCTGCTTGCAATCTTGGTAGGAATCTAAATGTTAGTCTTAACGTAGAATTAATTTTATTGGGACATGAGAATATGTATATGAATATATATAGCAGACACTTGCCTAACACGTATGCATGCTACACTTGATTTTTCCACATATCTAGATACATACTGATATGTTATTGATGTCCAAATTTTCATAACCGATATTTCTGGTTCTCTATTTTTCCATGTTTAAATTCGTAATTCAAATATAAATTTCATGTTATTAGTTTTGTCTACATAACTGCACGTGTATAATATCTACAGGATTTTAATTTTAGAGAAATTAGTGAAGTTATGTTAAATTTGTAAAATTTAAGACTGTGTACATATTAACCCTTAATGTTGAGTTTCCAAATGTTTAGTTCAAATTGCTGTTTTATTTTCTTAAATAGAACATTGAGCTATATACATTGTTGTAAGTAGGAATATAAATTTAAGTTTCATATTCTTACATGCTAGTTGTGATAAATATTGAGTTGGGTTTTAATGTTCAAGTTCTCCAAAATTCTGAAAACTAGTTACATGTTAACATTTTTACATTGATTTCCATATTTAGTTAAATTTCAGATTTAATATGTAATATTGAACTGTATGCGTAGATAAATGTATTGGTAATATGATTAGGGTTTCATTTCTATCATGATAGGATGTATTGGGAGCATTAAAATTAGTTGTGATGTTTCGAACTCCTAAATTTTGAAATTGCATTATGTTAATGTTACACTGGTTAAATGTTAGCTTATTTTCAGATAAATTTTTTTTTATGTATGTAAATGCTGAACTAAAACCTTGTTTAACTTTTTAATACTAAGCTATAACCCTGTACAAGGACACACCCACACACACTCTAACATAGTATATACTGTCATTTAACCTAATCTTCCTCTCTATGTTATGATCATGTATCTATATAGATATATATAGTTTTTATACATCCATGTTATAATTTGTATAGATACATAACTAATTCTCTACCTTTTATATATATATGGTTAGCTATGCATGTTATGATTAAATAGGTTGCGTATTGTAGATTGTTAACCAATATGCCATGATTAGTGTAACTTGATAGCTGTTGATTTGGAACTCAATTTCTCATATACAATTTCATATGTATTCACGTACACACACGTCTACTATCTAACCGTATGAACATGCCCCATACACATGGTGCTAGTTTTCCCTCTCTAATGCTCTCTATATTATATAATGTGATTGGATTTCAATGCAAGTGATTTTCAATTCCTTAATTTTCAATTTGATTTTCTGTACCCTTTTAGATGATTGGTGGTTATCTTTCTTTATTTTTGATGAGTACCAGTTTTCACATGGGATGGTAGACTTTCTTACAGTTTTGATGATTTGATATTTCTGCATCTTTCTCGTTTAGCACCCTGGATTTGCTTGTGTGTTTGATACCCTATGACCGATTCAGTTAGCATGACTAGTATACCTAGATGAGACTTCACTACCACCGTATGCCATGACCCTGTATGCCGTTCTTTCATTTGATGGTATGTTTTGTTTAAGTTCTGGAACTCTTATTGTGGGGGTTTGACCTAGAGGGAGTAGGGACATTTTAATTTCGAGGACGAAATTTTTATAAGGTGGGTAGGATGTGAGCACCCTGAATTTCGGATTGAATTTTTATTTTATTTTATTTTATTTTTTGATTGTTTAGTTTCATCAAATAATTAATTTTGTTATTTTTTCCTTAAGTGTATTTTTCATGCCATTGATATTTGGAGTATCAGGGATGTTCAACTCTGGAAATCTTCTTCACGAGTTTTGGAGTGGACACGATTACCTTCATGACGGTATATGGTGTCCCACCCAAACTTGTTCCCTTGTGCTCTTTCTGCTTCGCCGAACTTCGGGTCGAATTAGACCGTTCGATCAGTAATTGATTTTTCTACTCTTTTCCTTGATCATTTTCAGCGCGTTACCATGACATTTAAATTGGGAGCGCCAGACCAGTCATTTCCATGAAACCAACTCCTCATTGATGATCTACTCGAGGCGCTCGTCACCCATGACCTTCGTTTTCCACTCAGATACGTCATTTCGGGCTCCATTTGATTCGCACAACTTTCCCGACACGTGACCCAATTTTATTTCACGCCACGGCGTCACATTCATTTTCCAACTTGATTTGTGGGTCCCCTGTCGACCAAAACTTGTCAGCCCCAACTATGGACATGGCCCACTTTGAGCCTACTATCCGTCCGCCACTTGTGTCCCATTTATTGGAATCCCCATGTGCTACTTATTTCTCCATGATCATCGACACCTAATTTTAATTCTATTTTTGCACAATGTCCGATTTTCGTCCAATCCGGCTCCACCGAGCCCAGTCCAGCCCAGCTTCGTGTTATTCTCCATCATGACACCCTCCTATTTTATTGCCCAAAAATACCAAGTAATCTCCTACATTTTTTTCTATATTTTTGGGAGATTTCTATTATTAAATTCCTATTGGAATTGACCAACTTCTCAATATTTGATCCTAGCCTTTGATTCTCCAAACCAAATCCTCACCATTGATTTCCTTCCATATCCTTAGCAGCCAACACTCCCACACTCACGTTGGAGCCGGCCCTAATCCCTAGGAAAAGCAATCACTTTTTCTCTCTCTCTCTTATCTCCTTCTCTCTCTCTCCCTTCCTTACTTTATTTCCTATTCCTACACAAATTACTCACCCACAGCAGCTACAATACTACCACCACCACCCTACACTCAAAACTCGACCACCCTCTCCCATCCATGGCCAAGTTTGCCTCCGGCCACCGCCCCCTGGCCGGCCTCCAGGCCGTCGGCCACCCGAGCACTTCCTTCTTTCCTCCTCCTCCTCCCATGGAGCCACCTCCAACACCAAACCGCCGCCACCACTGGAGCCATCACCACCACCTCCTTCCGTGCCTCGCCGGGCTAGGCCAGGCAGTGCACCGCCCCCCGTGCGTCGCTGGCCGACCATGCAGCGCCGCCACGCGCAATAGCCACGGCAGCAGCGGCCAAGCCGCACGCGCTGGCAGCGCTGCCGCGCCGCCGCCGGCGTCGTCGCCGTGGCAGGCGAGGCCGACCTCCCCCATTGCCGGGCTCACCCCCCAGGCAGGCCCCGTGGCCGCCACTCTCCTCTCCGACGCGTATCGGGGGCGATCCGTGCGTTTGGCACGGGTTCCCGTCGTGACGAGCTCGGAAACGACGCTGAAATCGTGTCCCGTCGCAGCGACTTCGCGCTCGTTTTCCCGGAGATCCGACCGTTGGATCGGTGATTTCTTTGCTCAGTCGCAATCTCGGTATATCCTCCTTCATCCCTGTCAATTTTCGTCCGTTAATTTTATCGTTTGATACATGAAAATCGGCCACCAAGTTGACCGTTTAAATTGTATTAAATTTGGACAGTTTCGCGGGGCCAACTTCGTCAGCTTGTATCTCCTCCACCGTAGCTCCGTTTGGCGTGCTACCAGTTCCGGTGTGAAGCTGGTATAACCCTCTTTCTACCCCTTCAGTTTCGTTTCATTGTGAGCTTGTTTGATTGGTTGAATTCGACGCCAAAGTTGGTCGTCCGAATTCGTAATTTCCAACTTGTAAAATTCCATTTTTGAACACGGGACTCCAGATTTTATTTCTGACACCACCATTAGACTTGTGGCGTCGTTCTGGCATGTTTTCATATAAAATTTGTTAAATTTGGAGAACGTGGGCCCGGGCACGTTTTTCGGTGCAAAGCGGGTCCCACTTTCTGGGTCAACGGAACTTTTGACGCCGGCTCATTGGAATCCAATTCCGGAGATACCGTTGAGTTCATATCGTCATTCTGGACTCGTTGACATATAATTTGCTAGGTTTTGGTGGACATTGGGTCTGGCACGCATTTCGGTGCAAGTCGGATACCAATATCCGGGTCAACGGGTCATTTTGAGATCGGCTCATCGGAATCCAATTCCGAAGATACCGTTGAGTTCGTATCATCATTCTAGACTCGTTGACAGGTAGTTTGCTGAGTTTTAAGAACTTTGGCTCCGGCACGCATTTCCGTGCAAATCGGAATTCCAAGTTCTGGTCAACGGGCCAAATTGAGATCGGGTCAACGAAATCCAATTCTGGAGATACCGTTGGGTTCGTATCGACATTCTGGTTGCGTGGACATATAATTTGTTATATTTTATAGACTTGTTTTCTTGCACGTTTTTCGGTGCAAAACGGCTCCGATACGGACACCGTTTTGACCCGAAATTACCTTTTTGCCCTTGTGTCCAAATTGGACCGTTGGGTAGGCTATCCTAGCTAAATTGACCATTCTGGACACATTGGCGATGTTCATTTCATCGTCCGACAATGTTTGTCGATAATTTTTCTAAGTTTAACCTTTTTATAATTAATTAATAATTAATTTATATAATGTTCGTATTTCGGGATTAGTACAACGAAACTGAGATCAGTCAATTCCAGTGATCTCACATCGCTGAAATTGACAAGTTGGATACGTGGATCACTATAATAAGATTATCAACCTTACCGATAATCTCCTTATCTCGATTTGCGTGCCGTAAGTTTCGACGTACAAATAACGAAGTACACTTTGTATTAGACTAGAATTGACACTGTTTGACCAGAGTTGACCAGTTGACCCAAAGTCAACTGTAAGTCAACACTTGACCTAGTTTGACTAGATTATTGACCGGAGTCGACCTAGAGATGTTTTGACTTAGAAGAACCTAGAATAATATAGATGGCTGGTATAGTTTTATTTATTTCAACTTGAACACCTTGTAACCTGTATTGCTTTAAATAGGACTCTGTGGCTTCAGTGGGACCTCCCCTTTACTTATCAGCTGTTCAGGTTATCGAGGCGAGTACATTCTCTGATCATTTCATATCCTGCTTAGAATTATTACCTGCAGTAGATTACTTTACTTGTGCTGTCACGACATTATCACGGATTAGTACTATACGGATCTCTTCATGCGATGTTATCCCCCTCGGGAGCATCGGGTACATTATGTCATGTGCGTTTCACTTTCATCATGTACTCCTGTGCTTTCACCATACATGTACACTCTTGTGAATCATGTACTCTCATGTTCACAGAGCCTTCATGTATACTATCATGTGCACCCTTTTAAGGGCCCCATGTGATATCCTGTATAATAACATAACTTGCTTAGATCCTTGTGTACTGATTGGGGAAAACGGGAGAGTGCTAGTAGTCATGTGAATAATTCTTTAGTAGTGTAGATCATGTACAACTCTTTAGTGTAGATCATGTACCAATCTGTTCTGTTCACATGTGCTATCCTGTACTCTACATCACTAGCCACTGTTAGTTCTCTTCTTATAGTAGATATTTCTATTACAGTTCTCTCTATCTGTTTACATACTGTATTCTTCAGCACTTGTATCTTACTTTACTGCATGTTTATATTTTCTAACCTGCTATAAACTGTTGAGATGTAATGTGCTCGTTCCAGTCCTGACTGGACCTGTTGATAAATTTTACAGATAGCCTGGAGGTGCCTGCTAGGCTAGAGGAGACACATTAGAGGTTGTTTAGGTAGTTATTTCATTTTGTCAGGAGTTGTATTTACTTTGTGGATTACTGTATCTTTATTTGAGTTTTGAGATGTACTTCTGGGTTCATGTATCTTAGACACTTAGACTTCTATCTCCTGTATTTACTTGGATTTTATGTTTTATCTATCCTTATCATGCTCTACCTTAGATGTGATTGAGTTTGTATCTGCTATGTCACCCCCATTCGGGGAGTATAAAACTGCTTAGCTTTATATTGTTAGGTGTTGTGACCTAGGACAGCGTTCTACCGCCGACACTGCGGCATAGGCTGGGCGTCGTTACGTTCTCGTGCCCTAACTCTAGGGTGAGGGTCG
>JANAVB010006598.1:1297996-1392996 GCA_029216955.1 Iris pallida | reverse complement strand
CCTTCTCTCTCCTCATAACTCTCATTCTTCACCATTACTTCTTCTTCTTCCTCTCATCACTTCTCCACCTACCAGCAGTAGCAGTAGGCAAGTACATTCTTGCTTCCACTTGAGAACCATGTTTTTATGGTTCATTTGTCTTCTTCTTGAGATTCTAAGAGAGTTTAGTACTTAGTATTTTTTATTTCGTTGGCTTGTTTCACCCAGATCTAAGTATTTGTGTTCTCGGCTGGTAATGGGTTTTGATCTCCCAACTTAGCGTGGGTTTTTAGTCACACACACGTTCTTACGTGTCTGCGTGAATTTTCAGTCACGCACACGTCTTTACGTGTCTGCATGGATTTTTAGTCACGCACACGTTCTTACGTGTCTGCGTGAAATTTCAGTCACGCACACGTCTTTACGTGTCTGCGTGGAGTTTTAGTCACGCACACGTTCTTACGTGTCTGCGTGAATTTTTAGTCACGCACACGTCTTTACGTGTCTGCATGAATTTTGAGTCACGCTCACGTTCTTACATGAGTGCGTGAATTTTTAGTCACGCACACGTTCTTACGTGCGTGCGTGGATTTTTAGTCACGAACACGTTCTTGCGTGTCAGCGTGAATTTTAGTTACACACACGTCCTCGCATGCGTGCGTGAATTTCTTATCATTTTCCACGCTCACTTTTCACGCTCACGCTGTGAGTGCGTGAGTTACTTTTCACGCTCACGTTATGAGTGTGTGAATTTCCCTTCACGCTCACGCTGTGCGTGCCAACGTGAACCACTTTTCACGCTCACGCTGTTTATACGCACGCTCCTACCTACTAGGCTTGGCGTGACTTGTTGGTCTTAGCATAGACTTGTTGGCGTGACTTCCTGACCTGGGTGTTTTTATTTGTTCTTTAATTTATTAATTTAATGGTGGCATGATAATTCTTCTATCATATCCTTACGTCTTTTGGCATGAACTTGATAAAATCATGATATGTTAATATTGTTAATACAGATTGTTATGTGGAATGCGCCTTGTGTCCTGATTGATCCATGGATACCCAATTGATTGACTAGAACTTAACCTTGAGAGTTATAGACTCGACCCCATTTAACACTAATTGACTTTCATGCCTTGTCACTATTGATAATGATTGTGACATTGACTTATAATTGATCATGCGTTCCTAATTGGAACTAAGAGACTGGCTAGTCGTCTTATTGAATTGAATGAATGAGACACGTTCATGTAATGAACTATTGCAATCGATTAGCCGATCCCGAATATTGGCATACAGGCACATACAGGCTTCAAATTATTTATTTATTTATTTATTTATTTAGTTATTTATTTATATTACAAAAATAGCATGTGTACTTTATGGTCAAGGCATGATGACTCCGTGGTTAGATTTGATTGTTGCATTACGCTATGTAAGACCTATAACATAGCCGTACGGGTATCGTTGTAGAGTTGCGCATATCGTACCCCGTACAAAGTACTTATTTGAATGACCATGATCCACGGCATGGGATTTCGCTTAACATAGAGACTTTAAGTTAAATAAAATAATGATGGCATGGAGAGAATGGATTTCCGAGTTCTTACATGGCAGCCCTCTTGGGACTAGTAGTGCCCGACAGGCCGGCTGGTTCCCACAGATACTGTAAATCTGTCACACGGGCAGGAAACGGTATCTGCTTATATTATTAAATTGTACATGCTATATTAACGGCGGGCGTCCCGCTGGGACTCGTCTAATTACATGATTGGCGCAATTGATTGACTGGATAAACTAGCATTGCTCGCACATAGTAAGAACTGAGGAATCCCTATTTACATAATTCCAAGATAACTTGGGACTCATAATAGCAAGCCGTAGTAGTGATTGGCCGTTCAAGATGATTTGTTTGTGTACTGTACCTACTCTGTTGCCTAACTGAGATGATCAGAATGTCAGGACATGACGGGCCAACTTCTGTCATTGTTTGGTTGGGAGGTTGGTTCGAAGTGTCGTGATGTTATGTGAATCCTAGTGGAGGGCAGAGATCTATTATTATATTCTCTTACTTACTGGTCTAATCCTTCATATCGTGCTCCCTTGTGGTACTTGCTATTAGAGGTCTAACCTCTCTGGTTTTGCATGGCCAGATTTAGAGCCGGTCTCCGAGGATCCAGCTTACTTCTACCTCCAAGATGGTCAATACTAGGGGAATGATCGCAGGAGGACTCGAGTGGGTTCCTTACTCCACCGTTCGTTTTGTTATTTACTTTATACTTAACCGTTTGGCACCGACATGTTAGTCGGATTGTCTTGCACTTACTTTTACATAATTGTAATTAAGTCAGACTACAGCTGATAACAATAGTGTATATGTTATTATACCATCTGGCTATGTTTTGTAAAGCCAGATCTCAAGAACATTTTGACTAAGCGTTTGGGACACCTTACTGCTTTATCTTACATGTTCTCTATTTTTGCTTCTTGTTTGAATGATTGAGACAATAGATGTGAAGTGACCATAGTAAGACTTTCATGGAGTATGCACCCCCTCGTCTGGTTAGACAGCATTGATCGTATTATGCGGTATTCATTTACCCGTAATACGTAGCTGGCTGAGTCATTCCCCCGCTCTCCAGTATTCTGGTTCTGGGGCATGACAAGGTTTTAGTAGTGGCCCATGCAGGTCTGATTTCAGACTTGTGGGGTGTTTTGATTTATAGGATGTCTCAATCACACGTGTTCCCTCCTTGATCTCATGATTCGTTATTCTCAACCCTTGCTTGAAATTCTGGTATCCTTTGACTTCATTGATCCTTCATGTCCGGTTGTTTGATTGTTCTCTTGTCCCTTTTCTTAGGGGTACTTCGTCCGCATCGGTCAGAGCTGGACAACAGCAGGGGCAACATGGGCAACCTGACCATGTTAGTCAGCAGCAAGGGCCGGGTACTAACTCAAGAGGCTATTCAAGAAGAAGTGATAGTGGAAGCAGCAGCTGGATCGCAGTATCCGGATGTTCCACCACCCCCAACAGTTCTACCTACCCAAGTGGACACACCAGCCCTTCTGGAGATCATGAGAGGAATGATGGCTACTCAGCAACATCAGATGTTGGCCCAGCAGCGCATGCACACTCAGCTACAAGAGCAGAATGTGTTGCTCAACCAAGGATTACAGACGGCTTTGGAAAGAGGAATAAGGACTGATTCAGGAGCATCAGCCAGGTTTTGCAAGTACAACCCCCGCCATTTCGGGGGCACGGAGGATGCCATCTCAGCAGATGCATGGCTTAAGGATATTGAGGCTATTCTGACAGCAGCTAAGGTACAAGAACGTGTGGATCTAGTAAAGTTGTTACTTCAGGATCTCGCACGTGATTGGTGGGAATCAGAGAAAGTGGGCATCAGACGTCCTATGGCTTGGGACGATTTCACTGCCAGGTTCAAGACGAAGTACTATGGAGTTGTGGCACAGTTTGAGCTACAGCAAAAATTTATCAACCTCAGGCAGGCCGGCAAGACTGTAGATGCTTATGCAGCGAAGTTCTGCAGATTGAGTAGGTTTGCCCCAGAGATGGTAGCAACAGAGAGCCAGAAGGCCATGAGGTTTCAGCAAGGGTTTCATCTTGAACTCTTGCAATTGATAGAGGGGCACAATTACCAAACTTTTGACGAAGTATTGACGGCGACTCGAAGGCATGAGATCACCATTCAGAGGCTTGCGACAAGGACTGGGGGTCAGAAGAGATCCCACAGTCAGATTGAAGGAGGAGGAGGAGCAGCGCCCCGAACAACAGCACCATCCACTGGCATTCGTATCCACGATGTAGCGATACGAGGACCAGCACCACGACCCAGACAGCAGCAACAACAACAGAGGAAGAACCAGCAACCCCCGGCGGGCTGCACTTATTGTGGAAAGATGGGGCACACTAGAGATGTGTGTCGGACATTGAATGGACTGTGTCTGATATGTGGAAATCTAGACCATCGGATTACCACATGTCCCATGAATTCGAGGTCAGGAGGGCCAGGGCAACAGTTTCCAGCTCTGCCAGCACCAGGGGTAGGGCAGTATCGAGGACCAGCAGTGGCAGTAAGGCCGTTGGCACAGCGTCCGTTTATGCCGCAGGCTCAGATGTTTCGGCAGCAGGGGCCGCCGATGTAGCAACACCAGCATAGACCACCCCAGCATCATCAAGGAAGGGGCCAGCAACAGCATCAGGCTAGGCCGCAACATGGAAACCAGCAAGGAGATCGAGGGTAAGCATTCACTCTGTCCTTGGAGGAGGCATTGGCATCGGGAGATGTTATGGCAGGTAACATTTTCGTCGCCTCATATCCCGCAGTAGCATTGTTTGATTCGGGAGCATCCCATTCATTTATATCTGCACAATTTGCGACACGACTAGGAATGGAGTTCGAGGCATTGCCAGGGAGGTTAAATATACTCATTGGTAATGGGCTCGTAGGAGTCATTAGAGTTATTTTAGCATGTAGCGTTGTAGTTTGCGGGCATTCCTTACCCGCCCGGTTGATAGAATTTTCTGTTGGAAATTTCGACGTTATCTTAGGCATGGACTGGCTGAAAGACAGTCATGCGACAATATATTATCGTAGAGGGAGTGTATCTTTTGATATTCCAGGCATGAAGCGGTTCACCTTAGTCATATCAGAGACAACTCAGCAAGAACAGGGAGTAATAGCGACAATGGAAGAAGTTCAGATTCCGAAGGTAGTTGAAGAATTTCTAGACGTATTTCCTAAAGAACTTCCAGGTCTACCACCAGTTAGAGATATTGAGTTCAGTATAGAATTGGCACCAGGAACTAAACCGATATCAGATCGGGTTTACAGAATGGCGGATTCAGAGCAGGCCAAGGTATATCAGCACATAGAGGAACTGAAGGAGAAGAAGTTCATCCAAGCTAGCGTGTCACCATGGACAGCACCAGTGGTACATGTGGGAAAGAAGGATGGGTCATCTAGATTGTACATTGACTACAGGAAGCTTAATGCGGCAACAGTGAAGAACAAGTACCCATTATCCAGGATCGACGACTTATTTGATCAGTTGAGCAAAGCTAGAGTTTTCTCCAAGATAGATCTTCGTTCAGGGTACCATCATGTAGCACCCAGTTTTCCAAATGAGGGTAATTTTGAAATTTCGTGTTTATAATTATTTTAATAATGATATTTAATTCATGATATAATTTTTTGGTGATTTTAAATTATTTTAAAATTATTTAAATCAATGACTTGTGGTTTTGACGTTTTGCTATTGAAACCCTAGAGATTGTTTGACCTAGAGCCTAACCATGTGATTATGATATTTTAATGTCATTTTTGGCCTAAGGATTTTTTTTTTGCATTTGACCTCTTTGAATTATTTTGATATTATTTTATTATTTATGATATTGTTTTGGGGTTATTTGAGTCGGGTTCGAATTTCAACTCAATCCGACTTGAAACGGGGACCCGGGGGTAGTTTGACTCTAGTGGGACCCACACACTAGTTAGGCATGGCCCACATGATATTAATTTTAGTCCACATGATAGAAATATTTTAGTTAGAGGTTAGACTAATTATTATGGATAAGGTTAGTGTGATTAGAGACTTTAGAATGACTAATTTAGCCCCAACCAATTAGCCCTTTCCTAATACTCATAGAATAGGTTAGTGGAGGCATTTTGGACCTTACCATAATAGGACAAATAGCCCATATGGCCAACCACTTTGGGAGAGGATAGGCTCAAGTTCATTTCATTATTCTCATCCACACTCTCTCTCTTGTTCTTCCCCAAATTCCTAGAGAGCAATCCCTAGCAATTTCTCTACCAAATTCTTCTATTTCACCACCAAATCTTCTTCTTTCCTTCTCCATTCTAGCCAAGGAGGAAGATACCCAAGTTTGGGAGGATTCGGAGCTCGTTCGTGTCCTTTTGGAATCTCTACGTGTCGGTGTCGCTCCGGGAAGGCTTTTCTTCGATTCGATCTACCGGGAGGTATAAATCCCTTCTCCTTTTCATTTTCTTATGCATATAGGTCTATTTTGAACCCATAGGAATGACTCCCATGGTTGTATCTCCATTTGTGTCCATTTCGTGTCCATTTGGAGGTCATAGGAGGGTCCTTTGTGTTGTGGTTGTGTCCATGTAGGAAAATCCCAAATTTGGACACACTATGTGTTGTTGTTATGTATGAATGAATTATTACATGTTTAATCTCATATTTTTGTATTGGAGATGTCTTCTATAGTGTCTCATATATATATATTAGTGTAGAGAGTGAGTTCTTGATATATTATGTTATATACTTGTGTTCTTTTGTCTCAAACTACCTAAATCCGTCATGATTTTTATCTACGTTTTTAATTTCAGCCCTAACTTCGAAATGTCATAACTTCTAGCTCAAAGTTCGGTTTAATCTCCCGTTTTTTTTTTAAAAGAAGCGTATTGAAGTTAGCTTTCCAAAAAAATGTATTAATAGGCCTAATTCATTCTCGGTGTTTTCGCGATTCCGGGAGTTTCCGGAAACAAAAACGCGATCCGTTTGAAGTTTCGGAAAGCTAACACATAGATCTATAACATACTTTAATCCTAAATTTTAATTCATACTAAGATAGTACAGTATTGATTATTAGTAGGAGTTACTATTTGGCATATGTATCTTGTGCACCCTTGTGTGTAATATAATGTTCTATTTGATTTTAACCCATGTTAATGTATATACATTATATAATTAAATAGAGAATGCAAGCATGAGTAAATGGTTAAATAAATGATGTATGAGGTGTAAGTATCCTATCTAATGTAAGCATGTATAAGTATGGCTTGTGATGAATATGTAGGTTCCATAGTATGTAATGTATGGTGCATATAGTGGTGCAAGAGAATAAATGAATGATGAATGAATGCAAGCATAAATGTAATGTAATAATAGATATAATGCATGATATGTTAGATGAATGAAATGATATATATATATATGATATATATCCTCTTTACATTAATGTATATATATGGTTGAATGTAAGCATGTAGGAATGCAATTAATGTAATGTATGTAAGCAATACATAAATGCATGAATGAAAGAATGATATACAATGCATGCATAAAAGTATATAATGAATGCTAGATATAAATGCAAGGTATATATGTAATGATAGATATGAATGCATAATGTATAAATATTGTAAATGCAATATCAGATTTCATATGTAGACATAGAACCAATGCATAGCTGATATTTAGATTGAATGTTAGTTCATTTTAGGTTGTTCGAACACTGAACTGTCCATGTAAGCATATATACCTTCCTTTTCCTATTGTCAAGCCAATTTTAGTTTTCAATATAGTGGAATGTCTATGAATGTAATGTTAAGCTTCAATCCATTAATTTGAAATGTTAGTTAATTTCAGTATTAGACAATGCATGAGCTGTATGCATATGGGATATTGGCTTAATGGCAGATTTTAGATAACATGGTTCATTTTATGTGGTTAGTTACACCAGTTTATGGGATAGCTCACTTTAGTTTATATGTAAATGTGGAACTAAACTGAGAATGAACTTCACCCTCTGCACAAGGACACCCCACTCTATATCAACCACCATGCCATGTAACCCTTCTCTAAATGATTGCTATAATATATATAGATTTATGTAAAGTATAGATGCATGTTAGTTAGAACTTAAATAGTCTCTACTCTAATGTATATAGATGTATACTTGTAGCCATGCATGTTAAGTATAATACATGTGTAATGTAGATGGGTTAGCTTTGTGCCATGTGTAGTGTAAACTCATAACTAGTGTTGATTTCTCTTTTCATGTACACCTCCATGTTCACACACACACATAGCTTTACATGTTAGTTCATTTCTCTTATATATATATATATATATATATATATATATATATATATATATATATATATATATATATATAATATAATATGCATGATAGTGATGTATCTTGATGTGTGACTTGTGTTGGCTTGTATAGCCTTGTGATTGGTGTGTAACTGCTAGCCTAGGCTTTGTTAGGCATAGTGAGACTTATTAGACTTGTTTGGGCTAGGACTTGACCTAGTTGACTAGTGTGGTTGACTAGAGTTGACCAAGTGTTGACTTTAGTCTAGTTTGACCTAGACAGCATGCAGATGCATTATAGATTACTATTATCATCCCCTGTATACATCTTGACTTGTGTTGCTCTAACTAGGAGTCAGGTACCTCATCTCGGACAGTACATTTACTTCAGACATTCAGATACGAGACGAGTACATTCTCTGACCATTTCATACTTGTCTGGATTTACATTCTTGCTCTAGATTACTGTACTTGATGCTGACAAGATTATTATCACGGATTAGTACTATTTGGATCTTCTTCTGAGATGTTATCTCCTTGTATTCACTAAATACATATTGTGATGTACGTTTCACTTACATATTGTATTTATTGAATATCCTTATCATTGTACACTTATTGTGCATATTGTACTCTCATTATCACATTGAGCTATTGTACAAGCCATTGTACAAGTCATTGTACAAGCCATTGTATAAGCCATTGTACAAGCCATTATATAAGGTAACGTAACTGAATTGGATCCTTGTGTATTGATTGGGGAGGGAGAGTAAAATTGGTTATGTGATCAATCCTATTGTATAAGAAATTGTATATGTCCATTGTACACCCACGTACAAAGGAGTCCCATTTTATTGTATAACCTAACCCGTTTACATAACCATATTGTGCTCTAAATCACATGTTGCTTACAGTTCTTACTTATCATATATAGATATTTCCCATTATCAAATCTCTGTTGTTTTATATACATTCTTCTTTCAGCGTTTTATATACCTTACTCTATTGTATGCTTTATATTTCCTAACATGATATGAACTGCGTAAGATGTTTTGTGCTCGCTCCCGTCCTGACTGGACCTGTTGAAAATTTTACAGAGGATGATGAGGAACCCTGCACCCTTACTTGGAGTTTGCCTAGTTGACACTCGCGACCTGGACCCCTGGGGAGGTTCAGGCAGCTGCTCAGGATGATACCTTGTATAGTGTAGATAGCTTAGACTGTCCTTTCTTTTCATGTTTAGCTGTTGTCTTATTTTCAGAGTTGTATATTTTAGAGATGTTGAGACTTTGTTATTTCTTTCTGTTGTACCTCAGTTGAGGATTTCTTATCTATTTTCCATCATGCTACATTCTACCTTAGATTGTGATTGAGTTGTACCTCTGTGTTGGCCTCCTTATGGAGAGTATTCATATTATGTTAGTTATAGTTCATGACCTAGAACAGCGTTCTACCGCCGACACTGCGGCGTAGGCTGGGCGTTGTTACGCTCTCGTACCCTCACAGTGGGTGCGGGTCGTAACACATCAGGTGAGGGTTCGGAAGGAAGATATTCCCAAGACAGCATTCAGGTCGAAGTATGGGCATTATGAGTTCTTAGTATTGCCGTTTGGTTTGACAAATGCTCCAGCAATATTCATGGATTTGATGAATCGCATCTTTATGCCATACTTAGACCAGTTTGTCGTTGTGTTTCTTGACGACATTCTCGTATACTCTGCTAGTGAAGAGGAGCATGAAGACCACCTCAGGAAAGTGTTGCAGGTTCTGAGAGAGAACCAGTTGTATACCAAGCTCAGCAAGTGTAAATTTTGGTCGGATCACATTTCATTTTTGGGTCACATCATATCAGGAGCTGGAGTAGCAGTAGATTCCAAGAAGATAGAAGCAGTAGAAAGTTGGCCAGTACCCAAGACCGTAGCAGATGTGCGGAGCTTCTTGGGATTGGCAAGATATTACAGAAGGTTTGTGTCAGACTTTGTAAGGCTTTCAGCACCCATGACCCGCTTGACCTGGAAGGATGTACCGTTCGTTTGGTCGGCAGAATGTCAGGCATCATTTGAGACTTTGAAACAGAAGTTGATATCAGCACCTATTTTTACATTGCCAGTTGGACCCGGAGGTTTTACAGTATATTATGATGCGTCAGGTAAAGGACTTGGATGTGTCCTTATGCAGCATGGGAAGGTGATAGCATATGCATCTAGGCAGCTTCGGGACCACGAGAAGAATTACCCAACTCATGAATTAGAGTTAGCGGCAGTAGTATTTGCTTTGAAGCTATGGAGGCATTACTTATATGGTGATCGAGTGGATATGTACACAGACCATAAAAGTCTGAAGTACATCTTTACTCAGAAGGAGCTGAACATGAGGCAGAGAAGATGGTTGGAGTTGATTAAGGATTATGACGTGGAGCTTCAGTATCATCCAGGCAAGGCGAATGTAGTAGCAGATGCTCTCAGCAGGAGAGGCGGCGTATTTATGTTGACAACACAGAGGCATATCTTAGAAGACCTTCAGGAGATGGGCATCGAAGTTATACTTCCTAGTGATGTAGGAGTTCTAACAAGTTTACAAATTCAATCCGACTTGGTAGGCAGAATCAAGGCAGCTCAGGCACAAGACCCAAGGATTCAGAAGCTTAGGGCAGAGTGTGAGTCAGGACTCAGAAAGGAGATGAGAATTCATAAAGATGGTACACTTAGGTTTGGATCACGTCTGTGTGCCTAGTGGAGATATCAGACAGGAGGTTATGGCAGAAGCTCACAGTTCTCAGTATTCTATTCATCCTGGAGGGACCAAGATGTACCAAGATATCAAGCAGTATTTCTGGTGGAACGGGATGAAGAGGGAGATAGCTAGATTTGTTTCCCGTTGCTTGGTATGTCAGCAAGTGAAGGCAGAACAGTAGAGGCCAGCTGGGTTATTGCAACCGCTTCCTATTCCGGAATGGAAATGAGAGCATATTACAATAGACTTTGTGACCGGTTTACCGAGATCACCAAGTGGTAAGGACGCTATTGGGGTAATAGTGGACCGACTTATGAAGGTAGCACACTTTCTTCCTTTCAGAGTAGGACAATCTACAGAAAAGTTGGCAGAGTTGTATATGCAACAGATAGTCAGGCAGCATAGAGTCCCTGTCAGTATTGTGTCGGATCGAGATACCCGCTTTACATTACATTTTTGGAAGAGCTTACATCATAGTCTGGGTACCAAGTTAAGGTTTAGCACGGCCTACCATCCGCAGATGGATGGACAATCAGAAAGAACGATTCAGACTTTGGAAGATATGTTACGAGCTTGCACTCTAGATTTTAGAGGGTCTTGGGAGAGTCACCTGCACTTAGTTGAGTTCTCATACAACAATAGTTATCAAGCCAGCATCCAGATGGCGCCATTTGAAGCGCTATATGGTAAGAAGTGCAGGTCACCGCTTGCATGGGATGATATCGGAAAGAGAAAGATGTTAGGCCCAGAAATGATTATTCAGACGGTTGAAGTGGTTAAGGGAATTAGAGAGCGACTTCGAGTTGTGCAGGCCCGACATCGTCATTGGGCGGACCAGCATCGTAGGCCGTTAGAGTTCTCTGTTGGGGACCACGTATTCTTGTGGATCTCACCTACTCGGGGGGTCATTAGATTTGGCGTTCGTGGGAAATTGAGTCCGCGGTACGTGGGCCCATTTGTTATCCTTGATCGGATAGGCGATGTTGCTTATCGTTTATCCCTCCCACCTTCGTTACGAGAGGTGCATGACGTGTTTCATGTATCTCAATTACGTAGGTATGTATCGGACCCAAGCCATATCCTCGATCATTCTGAGCTGGTTGTTGGTACCAACCTGTCTTACGAGGAACAGCCTGTGTCCATTTTGGACCGAAGAGAGAAGATACTTAAGAACCGAACAATTAGTCTTGTCCGTCTTGCTTGGGGTCATCACTCCTTGGGAGAGTCAACGTAGGAACGTGAGGATGATATCCGATCACGGTATCCACACCTGTTTGACTCACAAGGTATATCTCTTTCTGTATACCTTGATTGTCCTGATTCTTCATGCTTGTCACCTTATGGGTAGAGCTACTTGATATCGTGGAATGATGAATTTACATATATAGTACTTGCTTTTGACATGGTAAAAATGATTGCTTGCCACTAGAATTGCTTGTATTAGTTTAGCTCCGATATTTCTACCTGCTTGGATTTGAAATTCCGAGGACGGAATTTTTTTAAGGTGGGTAGAGATGTCACTCCCCGTTCCCAGAATACATATTTTTATACAAGAATGCATATTTTTATACATGTGCAATTCATGTATATTTATTTAGTATTTATCATGTATTATCCTGTATTTAAAATTCTTTAATTTCATGTTAATTAATTTTTTGCATTTTATTTCCTATAAATTTTATTCCTGTATTTTATTTTCTGTATTTTATTTCCTGCTGTTATTCTCTGCTTTTAGTCTTGCTTTGTGGTTCGGGTTCATGGATGGTTCTTCTCGGGTTCATGGTGGTTCACATGAACCGAACCACCACAAACCCCCACCTACCACCACCCTTTCTATTTAAGCCCCCATCTCCTTCTCTCTCCTCATAACTCTCATTCTTCACCATTACTTCTTTTTCTTCCTCTCATCACTTCTCCACCTACCAGCAGTAGCAGTAGGCAAGTGCATTCTTGCTTCCACTTGAGAACCATGTTTTTATGGTTCATTTGTCTTCCCCTTGAGATTCTAAGAGAGTTTAGTACTTAGTATTTTTGATTTCGTTGGCTTGTTTCTCCCAGATCTAAGTGTTTGTGTTCTCGGCTGTTCATGGGTTTTGATCTCCCAACTTAGCGTGGGTTTTTAGTCACGCACACGTTTTTACGCGTCTGCGTGAATTTTCAGTCACGCACACGTCTTTACGTGTCTGCGTGGATTTTCAGTCACGCACACGTTCTTACGTGTCTGCGTGAATTTTCAGTCACGCACACATCTTTACGTGTCTGCGTGGATTTTTAGTCACGCACACATTCTTACGTGTCTGCGTGAATTTTTAGTCACGCACACGTCTTTACGTGTCTGCGTGAATTTTGAGTCACGCTCACGTTCTTACATGAGTGCGTGAATTTTTAGTCACACACACGTTCTTACGTGCGTGCGTGGATTTTTAGTCACGCACACGTTCTTACGTGTCAGCATGAATTTTAGTTACGCACACGTCTTTGCATGCGTGCGTGAATTTCTTATCATTTTCCATGCTCACTTTTTACGCTCACGCTGTGAGTGCGTGAGTTACTTTTCACGCTCACGTTACGAGTGCGTAAATTTTCCTTCACGCTCACGCTGTGCGTGCCAACGTGAACCACTTTTCACGCTCACGCTGTTTATACGCACGCTCCTACCTACTAGACTTGGCGTGACTTGTTGGTCTTAGCATAGACTTGTTGGCGTGACTTCCTGACCTGGGTGTTTTTATTTGTTCTTTAATTTATTCATTTAATGGTGGCATGATAATTCTTCTATTATATCCTTACGCCTTTGGCATGAACTTGATAAAATCATGATATGTTAATATTGTTAATACAGATTGTTATGTGGAATGCGCCTTGTGTCCTGATTGATCCATGGATACCCAATTGATTGACTAGAACTTAACCTTGAGAGTTATAGACTCGACCCCATTTAACACTAGTTGACTTTCATGCCTTGTCACCATTGATAATGATTGTGACATTGACTTATAATTGATCATGCGTTCCTAATTGGAACTAAGAGACTGGCTAGTCGTCTTATTGAATTGAATGAATGAGACACGTTCATGTAATGAACTATTGCAATCGATTAGCCGATCCCGAATATTGGCATACAGGCACATGCAGGCTTCAAATTATTTATTTATTTATTTAGTTATTTATTTATCTTACAAAAACAGCATGTGTACTTTATGGTCAAGGCATGATGACTCCGTGGTTAGATTTGATTGTTGCATTACGCTATGTAAGACCTACAACATAGCCGCACGGGTATCGTTGTAGAGTTGCGCATATCGTACCCCGTACAAAAGTACTCATTTGAATGACCATGATCCACGGCATGGGATTTCGCTTAACATAGAGACTTTAAGTTAAATAAAATAATGATGGCATGGAGAGAATGGATTCCCGAGTTCTTACATGGCAGCCCTCTTGGGACTAGTAGTGCCCGACAGGCCGGCTGGTTCCCACAGATACTGTAAATCTGTCACACAGACAGGAAACGGTATCTGCTTATATTATTAAATTGTACATGCTATATTAACGGCGGGCGTCCCGCTGGGACTCGTCTAATTACATGATTGGCGCAATTGATTGACTGGATAGACTAGCCTTACTCGCACATAGTAAGAACTGAGGAATCCCTATTTGTATAATTCCAGGATAACTTGGGACTCACAATAGCAAGCCGTAGTAGTGATTGGCCGTTCAAGATAA
This sequence comes from Iris pallida, assembly GCA_029216955.1. NCBI lineage: Eukaryota > Viridiplantae > Streptophyta > Magnoliopsida > Asparagales > Iridaceae > Iris > Iris pallida. The sequence continues at coordinate 1,378,683 of JANAVB010006598.1, read as the reverse complement.
TTTGTTTGTGTACTGTACCTACTCTGTTGCCTAACTGAGATGATCAGAATGTCAGGACATGACGGGCCAACTTCTGTCCTTGTTTGGTTGGGAGGTTGGTTCGAAGTGTCGTGATGTTATGTGAATCCTAGTGGAGGGCAGAGATCTATTATTATATTCTCTTACTTACTGGTCTAATCCTTTATATCGTGCTCCCTTGTGGTACTTGCTATTAGAGGTCTAACCTCTCTGGTTTTGTATGGCCAGATTTAGAGCCTGTCCCCGAGGATCCAGCTTACTTCTACCTCCAAGATGGTCAATACTAGGGGAATGATCGCAGGAGGACTCGAGTGGGTTCCTTACTCCACCGCTCGTTTTGTTATTTACTTTATACTTAGCCGTTTGGCACCGACATGTTAGTCGGATTGTCTTACACTTACTTTTACATAATTGTAATTAAGTCAGACTGCAGCTGATAACAATAGTGTATATGTTACTATACCATCTGGCTATGTTTTGTAAAGCCAGATCTCAAGAACATTTTGACTAAGCGTTTGGGACGCCTTACTGCTTTATCTTACATGTTCTCTATTTTTGCTTCTTGTTTGAATGATTGAAACAATAGATGTGAAGTGACCATAGTAAGACTTTCATGTAGTATGCACCCCCTCGTCTGGTTAGACAGCATTGATCATATTATGCGGTATTCATCTACCCGTAATACGTAGCTGGCTGAGTCATTCCCCCGCTCTCCAGTATTCTGGTTCTGGGGCGTGACATGTACTGAGTTAAGTCTTTATGTGTCGTATTGAAATATTACAAGTATCATATCGTCAATTGTATCAATATTTGGTTGACTGTGATTTTGTGTCAATATATCATGTCCCACTCAAACACGTCCTCTTGTACTCTATTTTTATGGTACGACTTTCAGGACGAAAGGACGAGTTATAACCCTTACCATAGTACCGGTATGCTTTTCGACTTTCATTAGAGCTTCAACTTCGACTCAAATCTTTCAACCCAATATATAGTTGTGATCTACTCGAAGCCCACTACGCACATGTCACTAGTATGCCACACAATTGTGTCTCCTCGTGCTACTTAAACACAAAAGTCACTAAAGGCGCAATTTGGGCTTTAGGAACCTAACTAACCAACCTGACTGGCAACTACTTCAACCACTTGGATCGAAATCTATTCTAGGTTATCCTAACCTAGTAGAAATAGTTTTATGATTCGAATCTTGTCCAGTCAATATAGATTGAAATCCAAGGTTCATTCAACCAACGATTGATATCCAATCAGGGAACCCATTAAGACCCACTACAACAAAAATACCTTTTAATGACGGCTAAAAACCGTCATTAATGACAAACTATGACGCTTTTTTTCTAAAGCAAGCGTGATGAAAATGGGTGTTATAAATGTTTTTTAAAAGCGTCATAAATAAAAACGTCATGAATATGATGAGTTTCTGCTACACTTATTTTCAGCGTAGTTTGAAAGCGTTATGAATAGATAATCTATATAGACTCAATTCAGCACATTTATAATGCTCAATTTTGCACATTTATATATTACTTTCCAAAAAATTATAGATCAATGCTCAATGTTGCTCAATTCAATTTCAAAACATTCATTTTGAACCATATTCACAAGAAAATATCTAAATGTTATAAAGTACCATTTAATTCATTTACAAATATACATAATATATATCACCATCTTTATTACATTTTTTCAAAATAGGACATCCAAATATATATATCAGAACCATTACACAGCATATTTTCACATTCAACATCATTGTTCTCCTCAAGACCAGTCGGGGCTTCAATCACACTAAAAGCATTCCTTTGCAGCTTCACCTCTATGCCATTTGTTAGGACCTGCAATTCACCAGTCACATAATTAATTACTGCTCAACTATTAATACAAAAATCAAAATCGTGCAAGTAGAGTTGATTAGATTTCAGGGTACAATGGCAAGAGAAATAGAATAAAAAAAAGGCACCCATTGTCTATTTAACACGGACATCGTTCGACGCAACACAGATCCGACAACGCACCCATGGTCTATTTAACACTACATCCATCTCTTCTCCAAATTTAGTCTCTAAATCTCTAAATCAAAACAATTAAGAGTATTAGAGATAGTATAAAATCTATAAGTATTAAAATTATAAATCACTAAATCTGTTAATTGCAGCAGTGTTTCAAAAAATTAAATCTCTAAATCATAAGAACAAAATAACTGAAAGACAAAGATAAATTTTGATGTTTTTCCTAAAAAGTAAAATACACACTGGAAAAAAAAACTAAAAAGTATAGTTCTTAACACTTCTTTTACCTATGTCTACCACACAGCCACAATTACTTCTGACCTACTTGCACAGGTACATAAATTGTTTATAACTTGTATTTTTCTAGTAAGTTAATACATAATGGATCTCCTGCAGTGATGGACATCAACTTGGCTGGGGTATCATATACATGGATTCAAAGTACTTCCATACTGAATACTTTATATTCTCACTTCAGTATATATCTAATGTCACCAAAACCGAACTTGCTTCTTTGTCAGAAACAGCAAAGCTTTTATTACAAAAGGAAATACCACAACCATCTAGAAATAAGATGGAGAAAACATAAAACTTTATATAAAAAATACAAAAAATTAATTCCAGTTCACCAAAAAAAAAGAAAAAAAACTTTTATAACATCATAGAAAGTCGCACCCTTTGGGACACCAATTTATCTCCATGAATCCTTCCATACAGAAGGTGCTTTTCACCCAAAAAAGAGGGGAAGAGATCCAGTAAAGTAGCCAAGAAAATATGATGAGAAAATAAAAAAGAGAAATTAATAGTTCACTTACCATGAAGGAGACTCAGACTGTATGCAATTTTTCGGGGCAAACACATGCAAATTATCAGCAAAGATGTCCATTTGCATCTACTAGTGCACATACCAGATTCTTGAGGATAGCATTTTACAATTTCACAACATAAAGGGCCTTGGAATAATTGGGATTTACCAGTAGGCATACCAATTTTTTAAGGTTAGCATTGCAAAGCATTTCACTATATAATAGCCTTGGCGAGAATTGAGAACAAGGTTGCAAAATGTAGACTATAAACAATAAGGCACTAAATTAAAGAGATGATGCAAATTCACCATATGCAGGCAATATGAACTTACTTCCTCTCATTAGAACTTGGTTTGAGATCCCTATCAATTATCCTACGGGTTAAGCTCCTTGCAAGTTTTAGTTGTTTGTGCTCAGAAAGATTTTTCCTTCCAACTTCAGGGTCCCATACAGTAACAAGTTCGTTTGTTGAAGCTACAGAAGATGGGATTAAATTTGCTCCAGCCTCCTACATGCCCAACAAAATGTTTACTTAAAATGTTACCATAAAACTGTACTCCTGTTTGGATTTGCCTCCATGATTTACATGATTTTCCATAAATAACTGAAAGACAAAGATGCTTATAAGAATTAAGACCTACTTTCAGGTAATTTTCACTGTGGTTAAATCAATGAAGGTCGTTCCAATTATCTAAAGCAAAATCAGGGAAGTTAAACCAAAAACCTGAAGAAACTTACATTTGTTTTAAGGACATAGATGGACTAATGGAGTTTAGACAAGAAGTATAAGTTCTTGTGTGTCTAAATAGGTAAAGGTCATCTGTTTAAACAAGCAAGATTATAAGCATCGGTATCAGAATCTCGGTGGCAAGTTTGATGTTTTTCCAGGACACAACGCCATCAAGACATTGCTTTAAAACAAAGAGGCCAAATGGTTCTTAACCAAGTAAGCTTGTCTACTATGATCAACTAGAAAGTTTAGCCCTTCCACAATTCACAAATAACAGAGAAGCTAAAAAAAAGAAGCCACATTGGAAGAAAAGTCGAAGTAAAACTCACCGAGGGGATTGACCTCGCCACCGTACCCGTGCACCCTGACCACCTCCTTGAATGCGAGCGCGGCGTCCCTTGGCACCCCGTACCACGTCTTTCCAGCCCCCATGTGCAGATAATTCAGGCTGTACAGCGCGTGGTAAAAGTGGGGGCGTCCAGCGTCGCCTGGTCCAGCGCCAGGCCGATCACCCTCTCCATCCCCTGCCTGCACTCCCTGCTCGTCGCGGCGCCGAGGCCCGACACGAGCCTCAGCACCCAGTACAGGGCCCTGCAGGAGAACGCCGCCCTCCCCATCAGGACGACCCCGTGCAGTAGAGGGAGGCTTCTTCTCCGCAGAGCTTCCAGTGATTTTTGCTCGGACCCGATTTCTTCATCCTTCTCTTCTCAAAACCCTAACCCTAATTTTTTTTTGGATAGAGAAAGGAAGAAAGAGAGTTGAAGTCTGTTAAGGAGAGAGACGACGAATGGTATTTCAAACATATTAATACGTTTGCAAAATATTACAAGTTTGCCACCGCTCTAAACTATTAATGACGATTTGTTTTATAAACGTCATAAAAAGCCCAGAATTAGTCAAAACCGTCATAGAAATAAAGGTATTTCGAATTTTGATAACGCTTAGGTATCAGGAGTCATCAATACGTCTTATCGAGCGTTATTAAAAGGGTTTTTTGTTGTAGTGATCCAGTAAAACCCATCCATACGTACCACTATTTTTGGACTGTAAACCGAACTATTTGAAATAGGTCCCTATACCTATTATGTAGTATCCACCTCTTAGAATGTGGTGTCATTCGTAACCATTATTCCATTTATCTGGAAGTTGCGATACAATCTTGCATTGCATTTATCTCTTTCTCGTGTGTTTAAATAATCACTAAAAAGATCACAATCTTGATTTCTCAAATTTTGTTCTATTATGGAACTTTGTTCAAAATTTTGAGAACGGAATTTCTGTATTGCACGGATTGCAAGCCACTCCAAGAGGCGGAGGGTTCTTTGACTTAGCAAGTGACTGGACTAGAGTAGCCCAATCCAGCAACATAGGTCAATGGCTCATAAATTTTCTGTCTATCTGCATCATTGGATACTCTCTACCACTCTGGAAACTTTAAATTCACTCTCGATTATTTTTCCTTATCTTCCTGTCCTCCCTATCTCAGAGCGACGAATGGTCATGCTTACTAGAATTTATCCATAATTCTTAGTTGCTTGTACAAATTTGTTGCATGTTAAATTTTAGGGTTGCTTGATAGATAGGAGAGGATTATAGATGCCATAAACAATAGATAGCTATTGGTAGAAATTTTCGCAAGTAGTTGGACGATAAGGTTTAGTGACGTGAGATTTGAGGGAGTAGTGTGACCAAAGGTTGGTAGAAGTCCTTGGGGTTTCGTAGTTACGAAATGGAGGAGGAGGGTATAAACTATTTTCAAGGAATTAAAATATAAGGAAATTAAGTTAATAGTATTTTTCCTTTTTAAATTTAAGGAATAGCTATGAATTAGAATTTCGAGGACGAAATTATTTTTAAGGTGGGTAGATTTGTAGCCTCTCTTCTCAAAATTTTGATAATATATTTTATTTATTTATTTGGATTAAATGGTGACTTTAGGAATTTTATAAATAATTATTTAGTTAATTATTACGGTAGATGATTTTAGCCATGATGGAGTTTTGAAGTACACGGTGACTAGAAATCGTGGAACGGATAGTGCCCTGGCGTGCTTAGGCTAGTGTATTAGTCCTGATAGGGAAGGCCGAGCCATGGTGATGTCCTAACTAGGAAAACCAGACTAAGTTGCGACTTAACCCTTACCGAAGATTTATTTATTTATTATTTATATTATTGAGTTTTAGGGAACCCGGTTGTACCGAATTCGTCAAACTGGACCCGAACCGAACCTCAGCCCGTGTAGTCATGCACAAAATGAGGGTGTTGGACCCGAACCGAACCTCAGCCCGTGTAGTCAGGCACGTCCAATGACATTCGTGTTGATGGAATTTGGAATGAGGGTGTTATATTTTGTTTTAATGATATAATGAATATTTTTTGAGTATTCATAATTAAATATTATAGATATTATTATTAGTGATATTCGGTGACTTTTACATAAAATAGGTCTTCATACATTTTGGGATTATTAGACTGCACAAAATGGTATATATACACCATTATTGTTTTATTGAACTTCGTTGTTATTATTATTATTATTTTATTAAGGATATTGTTATATAATATTATTTTATTATTATTGGTTATATTATTTTTGGTGATTAAATAATATTATATATAGTCACCTATATATAAATAGATATGCAAACAGGCTCTACATAAGATGATATTGGATTTACTTAGAATTTCATGGAGTATATTATATTAGTATATAGATAAATATATAGATATATGGATGCCTAGTAAATAATTGTAAATGTATACTCTCAGTATTATTTATAAAATAAAGTATGTATATATATAGGGTTATATAAGTATATACATGCGTATATACAAATATATTATATGTGTGTGTATATATATAAATATAAAGGTATATAGGTGTGTGTATATATATAGATGTATATGTATTAATATATGTATATACATATATACTTATAATAAAGAAGAAAAAAAAACAACCAATCCCATCCCAAGCCGAGCTCGGGCCAGGCCCACCTGCCGAATCTCCCCAGCACAGTAGTAAAACTTACCCCCCCCCCCCCGCTCGGCCAAAACGCTGAACCGAATATATATATAGGGAGTGTCGAGAAAGAGACGAGAGGAAACCCTTGCTCAACGAACCCACACAGCGCCGACCCCAGACGACCCCTCCCCATGTGCGCCACCGCCGTGCGCCGCCGCGAGCGCCGCTGGCCAGCCGCGGGAATCCGACCACGCGTGCGCGCACATGCGCAAGATTGACAGCAGTATATGCGGGCACAGGTATGCCCTTCCCATCGTAATTTCTTCGTGTATACTAGATCAAATTCGGTTCCGTAAATTCTTGTACGATGCCTAGTTGACCCTCTTGAGACCCCAGTAGGTAGAATCAGGAATGGCTAACCCGATCGTCCAGAGATTTGGGATAAAGATCGACAAAAATCTGTCAAAAATAGAATAATTGTTTGGGTTTAAACACCGTCTTGGAAGGCGATTTCCTGTCAGTCTATCGACAGTTATGGAAAAATATTTAAAGACAGTCCTGGAAAACCTATACAGCTCTACAACCCACTTTGTAGAAGTCGATGTGATCGACTGAGCGTCGAGAAATTGGCGTCTCAAATTGACCAAAAACTCATTTTTAATACAATAGAAAATCTAGAAAACCTTCGATACGACGTACGTCCCGCCAATCCGGGCGACATGGTCGCGAACCGAAAGCATCGAAAGGTGCATAACGGCTTCGTGGACGTGTGGGCTTTGACGGAATTCAAATTGGTCGCTTGTGCGCGACGAATTTGATGCGTATCCATCGAAATTCACCGTATCGGCCGTTGTGCAAATTTTCCAATTACTTTGTGTACGCTCGTCAGATCGAGATGAAACTTGCACCAACAGGACCGTATCATTTTTCTGGTCCTGTATGCCAAGTTTGGTCCAATTCTGAGACAGTTGATCGAATCGCCGTTTTGCGGGCCCTACGGTCCGATTCAACGGACGATTTTGTGCACGGCCTGCCGGAATCCAACTATGGACATACGGTTGGGTTCGTATCATCAAAACGAATTCGTAGACATATAGTTTGATGACTTTAGAGACCATTGACTCTGGCACGCTTTTCGGTGCAAAGCGGGTCCAACGGCGGACACCGTTTTGACCCACAATTACCATTTTGCCCCTATGTCCAGAATTGGACTTAAGGATTGACATTCCTAGCTAATTTGACTATTTTGAAAATATTGGTAATGTCTATTTCAGCATCTGGAGACTGTTGTACGAGTTTTGACTATTGTGGCACACTGAGTGGTATGGATTATCGGTTTCACCAGCAAAGGACCGCAGACGAGTACAGTTTATTGTCTATTTTCAATATTAATTTTCACTATATTTTATTGATTGTCCATTGATTATGTGATTTTATATTCTATTATAAATTTTTTGAGTCGGAAATGAGAAGTACCAAGGATGTGTGATCCGACCGTAGACATTGTTTATTTTCATGCAGTAGACCTCGTAGACATTGTTCATTTTCATGCAGTAGACCTCGTAGACATTGTTTATTTTCATGCAGTAGACCTCGTAAACATTGTTTATTTTCTGCAAGAAGACCTCGTAGATATTGTTTAATTTCTGCAAGTAGACCTCCTACACATTATTTAATTTCTGCAAGTAGACCTCGTAGACATTATTTATTTTTTGTGCAAGTAGACCTCGTAGACCTCGCGGTGTAGTGTCCCAAACTGATCACATATCAAAGGTACTTCTAACAGTGGGAAAAGTATTTTTGTCTATTGCTATTGATTTTCTGTCTATTCTGTTTATTTTCAAAAACATGTAATTGATGTCTAACCTCTATTGTATAGTCATTTTTATTTATTGAATTTGCATTCAGTGAATTGTGCTTGTTCCATTCCTGACTGGAAACTAATATATTTTAGGTTAGCCGTGGATTCACTTAGCATGGGAGATACGGGGGTACTTGCAGATAAAAGTCTAGAGACTAGCTAGATAGTTGAATTATAGTCATTCAAATATTTGTACAAGTTTATATTTTCTGCAAATGTAAATCTTGTGAATATTGTAAGTTAAATTAGTTTTGTGAATGAGCATTGTTTTATTTATTTGATCATCATGGCCGTGACAGCGTTCTACCGCCGACTCTGCGGCATAGGCTGGCTTGGACACGTCTCGTATCCGTAAAAAAAAAGGGTACGGGTCGTCACATATTGAGACGAAGATAGCCGAAGACTTGTCCACTTCTAGAGTTGCACGGAGACAAATATATTCTGTCATACGACATGAAGATGAGAAGAACAAGTCAACAATGAAGTCAATTTATAACACCCTATCCAAATCGAACGCCATTAGGACGAAATCAAGAATGGCAATGCTGAAAGTGTTGAAATTGCTTGCCGATAATCATTATGTTGAGTACCATAAAAGATATCCCCAAAGTAATGAAGTCATTTTACTATTTTGGGCTCATTTTGATTGCACACATTCGGCTAGGTCCTTCGTCGATGTGGTAGTTCTTGATTGCATATACAAGAGCAATAAGTTCAAGATACCTCTCTTTCATGTTTTTGGCTTTATTTCTACGTGAAAAACATTTCCAATTTTTTTGCTTCATGAAGAGTGAGAAACTTGAAGACTACACATGGGTGTTGGAGAAAGTTAAAACACTTTACACTGGTTATGGAGAGCCGTCTGTTTTTGTTACCGACAGAGAATATGCCCTAATTAATGATATATGCATCGTGTTTCTTCAAGCGCATACACTACTATGCACTTGGCTTGTCAATCGTAATATCCAATCCTAATGTAAGTTAAAGTTCGAGAAGGTGGATGGTAAACTTGACATGGACCATTTTGAAAAATTCTTCAATAATTGGAATTGTGTATGGTGAGAATGTACGAAAGACAGTTACGTACGATACCGCATGGTACTTTTTCAAGGAAAAGTGGAAGATGAGGGAGCCGGCATGTATTTCTTATATCAAAGATACATGGCTAGAACTGCATAAAGAATATTTTGTCTTAGCATGGACGAATATGGTGAAGCATTATGGCATGACAACTACCAATCGTGTCGAAGGAGCACACTCATTAAAACAGCATCTAAGGTCATCTATTGACAACTTTGTCTCGGTTTGGCAATCTATACATTTAGTGGAAGATCGAATGGTGAACGAAATTAAGACATTATTTGAGATGAGCTTAAATATTGTCAAGCATGAGCATAGAAAGGAAGCCCTATTGGATGCTTTAATGCGTGTGATATCTCACAAGTCGTTGGCATTACTATTTGTAGAGATTGATAGGTCAAAGATTGTCGGGTTTGATCCCAAGGTTTACGGATGTGTACATCGACATACACTGGACCTCCCTTATGTATATGAGATTAATGAATATCATCGTCAGTATATTCCTATTCCAGTAGATGCTGTTGATGAACGTTGGAGACAGTTGTCTGTAATGCCTGTGGTGAAGAGTGGCGATATTTTTTTCTCTTTGGCATAAGTGAAACTTCTCTATGCAAGATGGTGTGCCTCAATAGGAGTGGAACGGGAGTGCATTGAGCTTCAAATCCAAGAAATTGTATTCCCGGTAACTACTAGAATGCATGAGTCGTCTGTTATTTTCAATCCTAAGGGCATGCCTCAAAAAGAATGAGTAGTTCACAGAAAAGAAGGATGGAGTCAACTAAGAGAGATACATCATCCTTTGAATATGTTGAACGAACCTTAGAGAAACCTCAGCCTGCAGCGTTTGTCAGTATTGTGGCCGGTACAGCACGGAACAACAAGCTTGCCATTCGAAGGAAAAAGCAGAAAATAGACATGCCGAGAAAAGATACCATGGATAGACATACATTGGATTTGTATATTGACAGTTTTTAACCTGAGATTCGTAGTTATATTTGGTCTATTGTTGATGTTCCGACGGATGGCCATTGTGAATTTTATCTGCTTGCAAGACATATTGGTTATTCCGACAAAGACGGATGGAGACAGGTAAGGCAGGTGCTGTACGAGGAGTTTGAGACTCGTCTTCCATTCTACTCCCGCATGCTAAGCGAAGAAACAGTTGGAAGCTTGTTGGCAAGTATTCCTTGCACTGACAGTGTTACCAATGAAGACCACTACATGTCCATCCAGTTTGTCGTATATTTATTTGCTAGTAGGTACAAGATACCTATTGTAGTTATTTCACCGGGTATTAACAATACATTCTTTCCGATGTGTGCTCCTCCGACTGAGCACAGACAATCTATCCTATGTACTATAGGTCGTATCAGAAACCACATTGTCATACCAAGGTTTATCGGTCATTCTTAGATTCCTCCACCTTTAACATTTTGGTACAAATATGTACCGAACAAAGCAATCGCCTGGACGACACCTTTTCATGATCAAATCAATCATTGTAAGAAGTTGTTGAAGTTTGAGAAGCCAAGAGACTTACTCGTTGGCCACTACAACGTCGAAATTGATTGATAAGTAATCGACTGAAGAAATTATATCATTTTGTAATATGAAGTGCAATATATGTTTTGTGTTTTATACTTTTGCATTTTCTATATGGAGGAACCACTTTTGTATACGGAAATTAAATCATTTTGTAATATGAAGTGCAATATATGTTTTGTGTTTTACACTTTTACCTGTGTGCTATATGTGTTTACCTGTGTGCAATATGTGTTTACCTGTGTGCAAGAGTATGAGTATTAGTGTAACATAGAGCTTTGATTTGGAGAGTTTTGATACATTAATAAGCAGAACGTACTGTCAGCTAGTTGGCAGTCTTTGTTTCATGACGGACTGTGTTTGCCATTAAAATCTTTTGATTGCAAATTTTAATTACAAACAGAACAGTGTTACAATATAGGACCTAGATGTAGTCCTAAGAGTACACTTTTGTTTATCTGGGTTCCTTGTGCCGATGGAGCGAGTGGTAATGCGTTGACTCCGTTGACGATCTGACGATGGTTTTCGGTTCTCTGAAGGTCTGAGTTGCTCTGGGTGCTGGAGCTTGCGGAGAGAAAAAAGACGTTGAGTGTCTGTATCTGCCTCTCGCACTATGTGTAGGTATCTGTCTGTCGGTATGTCTCGCTGTGTGTTCGTGGGTGGAAGAATGAGTTGATTCTGTCTATTTATAGCTTGCAGGCTGGCTGCTCATGCGTGCATAAGTAGGATACGCCAGTTTGTAGGGATGCCACGTGGTGATTGCTGATGGAGGCGCATGAACGATGTGCTCTGATTGAGGAGTTGAACCCTTCATGTTGCCTTTGTGGGCTGCAGCCGAGCTGACACGTAGCAATGGAGAGGATCTTTTAGTTGCTGAGATCTTGGCTGATTAGCACCCCTTCATAGGCTGAATCAAGTCAAAGGACATGTATCGTAGGTCCATGGCTCAAAGATCTCGAATTTGGTGGAGAGTGATCTGATAGGATGCGCCTGGGATTGGGCGCATGAGGAGACTTTGGCTTGTAACCTTTAGGAGTTACGAACCAGTCTGGGCGCTTGACTTTTGAGGCGCATGTGGGGCTTCAGTAGTGACTTGACTTCAGTCTTTAGGGATCAGAGAAAAGTCTGAGGCACATGGCTTTTGAGGTGCATGTAAAGATTTGGGCGCATAGCTGCGGAGGCGCATGCGAAATGGTTGGGTGGCCACGTGGCTCGCGGTCGCCGGAGAAAAGTAATGATGATGCTGACGTCAGCGTCGCTTTGTTTTCTAAAAAACTGTCAACTGTTCAGTCCTTGGGGACTGGCTGCTGTCCTGTCAGTCTTCAGCATTTAATATTCTTTGACGGGTGATGGATTGTTGAGTGGGTGCATCGATCTGCGTTCAACTAGGCACATGGAGGCGCATAGGGCACATCCTTATGAGGCGCTTGGTGCTGATGGGCACGTCTATATGATGCGCGGTCCGACCGGCGCATCTGTTTGCATGACACGTCTTTATTGGTCTGACTGTTACGTTCTTCGAGTGCTTTAAATAGCCATTTTTGACTAGGCTGAATTCGAAGCGTCAGGTTCATCACCATTAATGCAAATTCATTGCACGGGATTCGGAGAGCCCGCCACTTGGCGCATGGGTTTGATTTGTCCGGCCTATAAATAGTGGCAAGAAGAGAGTTTGCTTCTCGTTCTCTCACGTCCTCCCGAATGAACTTGTTTGCTCGAACACATTCTGTTGACGAGATGCTCCCGAAGGTGAAGATGCGACGACTTATCTTCATTGATGCACTTGTGAAGGTGACTGTTACATCCAAAAGTCGGGGTCGAGGGCTTCTCAGGCAGGCAAAAGGTGCCTGTTGCATCCAAAGATCGGGATGCTCGAGTCTCGTCTCCGTTATGCTGAAAGAGCCGCAGATCAGAATTGCGGTGCCCCGATCATCTTTCTTGGGCTTTGGAAAAGCTCCTCCTCCCGCTAGAGTGGGTGTTGCCCATTCTGGTTGTGTCAAAAGTTGCTCCTTTAGCCGCGGATTTACGGTGCTCTCCTCTTCCAGGTTGGGGGTTGATTGCCCACCCTGGTTCTGCTCAATAAATGCTCCATTAGTCGAAGCACTTGATCGGGTCAAAGTAAGGCGCATATGTTGAGACTTCATGATGCACATAACTGAGACTCTTGAAGAGATGCGCCTGACTGAGACGCCGAAGAGATGCGCCTGACTGAGACGCCGAAGAGATGTGCCTGTTTGAGAGCGCATGGCGGTTGCTGCGCCTGGCTCTAGACTTAGGGTTGTTAAAGTTCTCCTTTGTACAGCCTTTTTTAGACATGTAATAGACTTTTATATGAAATAAAAATCTCCTTTTAATGTCTATGCTTTTGCTGTTTGATGTGCCAAGTACTTCATCTGAGCTTCCTGGAGCATGTAGTGTTAGGCGTATAGGATTTCTGTTCCTGAAATTCCATGTTTCTACAAGACTCCCTTCAAAGTTTTCAAAACTTTTTGTCAAGTTTTGGAATACTTTGAATAAGAAGCATGCTGGTGTCTTCAACGGGGCGCATGACTGTTCAGGCGCATGAGTACTCCGCGCATCAGTGATGGGACGCATGCACCTCTCAGTTAATGCAAATGATAATGCTTCGAAGTAACCAAAAGGATTAATGATGATCTTTTTGGATTTATTTGCGGTTATGACTTCATGGAACCCGAGGCGGCGGCTGATGTCACTCCTCATCGGTTTTTGCGTATGCCAAAGCCTGTAAATAGGCGTCTGATGGAGAGAGAGGGTTCTTCTCCACTTTGCTTTCTTCTTCTTAGAGTTCTTCTTTCGAGAAACCCTAACTTCTTTTTTCACGAGATGGCCCCCAAGACTCATCGCGGTGGTGCTGGCCGAGGACGAGGTAAAGGGAAAGAACATGTGGAGGCTGCTGCGGATGATGTCCCTCGGACGCCCGTCGACGTTCAGTCGGCGGTGATTGGTGGGTTTCAACATTCTTTACTGTATCTTTCTGTACTCGAGTAGGCCGTTTTTAGAACTCACATACGCTGACGCGCATGGACCTTGAGTCCTGATGATGTGCTGAAGCTTTTCTGCCGACGCGTATGGGTTTAGGCCCTGATGATGCGCCGAAGCTTCTACTGCTGGCACGTATGGGTTTACACCCTGATGATGCGCCGAAGCTTTACTGCTGACGCGCATGGGTCTAGACCCTGGTGATGCGCTGAAGCTTTACTGCTGACGCGCATAGGTCTGAACCCTGATGATGCGCCGAAGCTTCTTTTCAGATGCGCCTGAGCCTTGGTTCAGGGTATGTACTTCTGATGAGAATGTAGCTCAGATTCTTTTGTTGTTTCTAACATATCTGAATCTTTGCCTTCTTTTGCTAACCTCCAGTGTCGATGACCGTCCCGCTCTTGAATGAAGTGCTTCTGGACGCTGCCCTCTGTCAGATGGGAGTAGATTATAACGAGGAGGTTATAAATCCTGCCCAAGCTGCCATTATGCTGGGTCAGCCTCCCGAGAGAATAACCCAAATCCGGGAACAACAGTATGGGTTCCTCCAACGGATGTTGGAGCACGGTATTTTGAAATCTGCCATTTCTGATAATGTGACTTTCTTGAAGCCTGAGTTCCTGTTTGGGGACCGCCTTACTTCTACCGAAGCAAAGGTGTTAAAGATCAAGAAAGATTGGTTCTTTACAGCGAAAGGGGTGCACATGTCTGTTAAGCAACTTGAGCGTCAATGGCCTTTGACGGCTTTCTGTTGCCTTGCTTCCAAGAGGATGATGTCTTAGGAGGTAACCCCATCTCAGGGGGGAGCGGTGGCAGGCACCATCAAGATCGACGCTACTTCTAATCAGAGGGATACTTTGGCCGCCGTGCGGGCTGGGCCGTCTTTTACCTGGCAGACTCTGCGTCCTGGGAGCATTTACAGTGACGTCCCTAACAACACATTTGCTTTTGGCGCTTCGACTTTTGCAAATCGTATGCTGTTGTTGAAGCAGTCGTACCCGAAAGGTAAATTTCGGGTAGAGGGTTGGTGTCACTATGTTTCTAAGTGGGACAAGCTGACACTCTGGGTTCTGACGCAATTTCGAACCGAACTCCGAGAGATTGGGCTGACTGTCGCAATCCGTGCTACCCAGGCAGGCGTCGACATCAAAAGGCATATGTTTCTCGCGCTCCTGGAGATGTTTAACACCCAGACCAGAACATTCTTCATTCCGGTGGGGGAGCTGGGACTCGCACTTCATGAAATGTACGAGGTGTCAAGGCTCCCTTGGGGATCAGAACCTTATGAGGAATACTTCCCAACCAACGAGGAGTTCCAAGTCCTGGGGGACAGAGCAGAGGAGATGATGGCCATCTTCAAGGAAGTGGCGAGTCATCATTATTATATGCAGAAGAGGGATAGGGGCGGGTCACAGCCTTATGTGACTGCTTGGAGAGATTATGTCTTTAAGCAAGACAAGGAGGATCCCTCTCAGTTTATAACTCCGCCAGCGCTTTCCAATACCGCGGTGCTCTCTAAAATGAGCAGGCTAAGTGAGAAGAGTCCCCGGGAAAATGAGGACCGGCAGTCAGACGAACGCTCTTATAGCTGTTTCTGGCACCTTACTCATCGGATGTCGTCCAAAGCAGTGTTGGCTGCGTATCTGATGATTTGGCTCCGAGATTATGTCTTTTCAGGCGGGTTAGGCTCGGTGGAGAGAGTGACCCGGAACCTAATCCTGCCAGCTGTAAAGTTGGTTTTTGGTCGTCGCCTGGCTCTACTCCCTGCAATGGTGTGTAACCTGCTGCGAGGTTTACGAGAATTTACGGGAAATGTGGTTCATGAACGAGGTAGGAATGACCACTTTCTCCATGCCGAACTGCCGTTTCATTACTTGATGGGGTGGTTAATTTTGCACCATCCCAACGTGACAAGCCCGGGCTCGGAAGAAGACCACAGAGCCGGAGACGCATTCCTCCGCCGTTTCCACCAGAGGAGCTGGTTGCATACTGGTGTTCCTGTTTGTAGGAAAGTTTTATCCCACCTTCAGGGGTGGGAGATCACCAAAGTTGGTCCCGTCTTCTTGGGTTTTGAGGCCAACGAAGACTTAACGGATTCGGGTGAAGATGCCACCACTCTGCCTCCATGGGGATTTCGCTGGTTGCAAAGCATCCGGCCGTCCCATCTGGTGTATCGGAATAAAAACCAGTGTTACCTGGAACCATACTTGCCGAGCCGTTTTGCACGACAATTCGGCTATGCTCAGCTGATGTTGGAGAACCCCAGTATTAACCTGGGGTATACTGGAAGTTTGCTGGACGGTGCACGAGCTTGGCATTACTACAATGTTGGATGTACCGGAGCTCGCTTTACGCTGCCTGTTCAGAATTCGCGGCCGCCGATTCTTTTCTCGGCCGCCAAGTTTTACTGTGTTATGAATGCCATGCCCCCGGATATGATCGGGAGACTAGTTTTATTGTCGACACCCAGTTAGAGGCAACTAGGAACCGGTTGGCGAAGGCTCGGTCGTACCGCCCGCCAGAGGCGAGTTATCGAGGTACCTCTACCGTATCCACGGGGGGTCAGACAGAGCTATCGGCCGATCAGCCGAAGAGACATACTGATACAGAGGCGGGCTCTTCTGCACCGAAGAGACAGAAGAAGGCATTGTCAGCGGCAGTGTCAACAGACTCAGCTCCTGCGAAGGTAAGGATGTCCCACATAGTCTGGTTAGTTCCACCATTTTTTATGACATATGCTTTCTTTTTGTAGGAGCCGCTGAAAAGGAGACCCCCGAACTCCAAAATCGGATGCCAGCAGACCAAAGGAGGTAGCGGGCTCATCTGAAGAGCGCATTCCTCCGATTGTGATGTCTCCCGTGGAGGAGAATCCGGAAGATGTCGTTCCTGCGAAGATTTTAGTATCTCCAGACTATGTTGGAAGGGAAGCTGAGGTTGAAGCAGTTCCCGGGAGGGTGCAAGCTGTCGTGGGGGCATTTGACATTGAGGACCCAGCAGATAAGGGGCTTCTGGATGAGGAAGTGGAGTGGAGTTCGTCGTCTTCAGATGACGTTCCTCCAGAGATGAGTGAGCCTGTTGCAGGAGCAACAGACATGATTGAAACAGATAAGAGGGCTGATTCTCCTCCTTGTCATGATGAGGGGAGGTCGGCTATATCGTTGCCGAACCCTACCCCAGACTCAGCAGCAGAGGCTGAGGTGGCTGCCGACCAGGAGGCAGCGACAGATTCTATCCCCGTAGAGGGATTTGATGAGGAAGGTGAGACTCGTCCGCCGAGCCTAACTCCAGGGGAGCTGAGTCAGGAAACAAGTGCTGATCTCGCTGCCTAGCCAGAGGGGGAAGGTCCCGTGCGGCCTGCTGATAGTGTGTTGCATGCGGAGGAGATAGCCCCTGACGTTGGAGGTCCCTCCGAGCTTGAGAAGGGTAAGGGTTTGCTGGAACCCCCTGTTGCTTCTTCTACTTGGGGCACGATATCGACGCCCCTCTTGGCTTCTTCCGCTCTTTTGGCTCCTCGGGCCAGTGGCGAAGTTCAAGCCCCTGTTGAGGGAGAGTCCGTTAATGCCAAGGTTTCAGTCTCACAGATTGAAGCCGACGGGTCTTCTTCCGGTCCGCCGTCCAGAGCAGCTCCTGCAACTCCTGCTATGATGCCGCAAGTGCTAGCGGATGCGGATGAGTACGTGAAGTTTATCGTTGAGACGGTGTACAAGATGCTGCAGAGGGGCGTATCGGCAGTGATGAATGCCAATGGGAGTTTTGCAACGACAAAAACCATGGCGCTCCCTCATATCGGTCTGATACGTTCTCACCAGGGTCATGATCATATGGCCGAGATTCTGGAGGCATCGGTGGTCGAGCTCGACCAACTGCTTTTCGAGTTTCAGAGTATCCAACGAAATGATCTCTCTGCTCTGATAGAAGCAGAAAAGGAGAAGTTGATCGCTGAAACTGAGTCATCTTATCAGGCCACCGTGGCTGTCTGGGAACGAGAGGTGGCCGAAACTGAGGCTGCGGTGGAGAGGCTATCTCAGTCCACGCAGGAGAAGGTGGAGTTGCGAGCTGCGTTGGACGCTAGTATAGCGGAGGTTAATGCCAAGATTCACCTCTTTGAAGACCAGCGGGCCCAACTCTTATTAGATACTGAGCGAGTTTAGGCTGAACAAGCAGCATCTAAGGAGGAGGAAGCAGCTTTCACTCGCCAGGCTCTTTTCCTGGCCCAGCAGCGACAACAGTTGGACGAGAAGTATGAGGATGACACTTCCCCTGAGGCCATTGAAATGATGCGTCAAGAAGCCGAACGCCGAGTCCCGGCGACTGCAGAGACTCGGGCGGAAGACTTGAAGCATCGGATCGAAGAGCTTTTAGCCAATCCCGGTGATGCTTAGGGATTGTAGCCTATCCTTCTTTTTGGTGTAGTTTGCAACTCCTGCTGGGGATGTAATCCTTTACTTTTAAATAAAGAATAAGGAGTTTTGTGGTGTGTTCATTCTTGCTGTCATGAACTTGATGATTTGTGTGGACCAATTATCTTTTGCGTACCTTGGTTTTTAGGTACAGATAATAAGTTTGAGAGAATCAACATATTTGCTCAGAGGTAATATGGACGTGGCAAATATGGGGTTCGGATGATGAAGTCTTCATACTCATAGGTGTTATGGACGTGGTAGGAGTGACTCTGGGGGGATACGCGAAACTACTCAGAGGTAATGTGGACATGGAAGTTCTGCGATCAATGTACGGCAACGCAGGGGTTGTCTGTACGGGATGTTTACTAAGAGGTAATGTGGACGTGGTAAACATGATAAGCAGCATAATCCTATATGGTGTCAGATTATGTTTTGCAGGGCGTAGAAGAGCAACTCAGAGGTAATATGGACGTGGTCATTCTTCTACTGCGGATAGAACGCCACGGAACAGCTGGGTTCCGGAAGCGTAAGATTTTGTGGAAGGGAGGTGTACGTGAGCCCTGATGATTGGGTCCACAGACTCCCTTGTTGGGTGGAAATAGAAGTACATGTCTGAAGGATGTCAAGAGTAGTACTTCTTTAGGAACTTACCGTTGATGGGCATCATGAAGAAGTCCCCATTGGGTTTGGCGAGGCGGTAAGCACCATTTGAGTATACCGTCTCTATGATGAAAGGTCCCTCCCACTAGGGCTTGAACTTTCCTAGTGTCTTGTGAGTCAACACCATCGGCCTCCTGACTGCCAGAACCAGGTCGCCTACTTGGAAAGTCCTCTGCTTGACCTTCTTGTTGAAAGTCTGTGATATACGGGCTTGATAGAGTTCGATGTACTGTTGAGCTAGGAGACGTTTTTCGTCAAGTGCCTCCAATTCTCACAGACGGCGATGTTGATTGTCTTCTTCTGTGAGTTGATTTATGATTGCTACACGGAGTAAGGGTATCTGGATCTCGAGAGACAGTACCGCTTCGCTCCCGTAGACTAAGGAGAATGGTGTATTGCCCGTCGGGGTCCGTACCATTGTGCGATAGGCCCAAAGGCATTCGCCGAGCTTTTCGTCCCAGTCGCGTTTGTTGGATGACAGGACCTTTTTGAGTAGCTTGACGATAGTCGTGTTAAACGCCTCGGCCAATCCGTTAGCTGTCGGATTGTAGGTGGTTGATGCCACGTTCTGAATGCAATTCTTGTCACAAAATCTGCTGAAAACATAGCTGATGAATTATGGACCGTTATCGTGGATAATCCTTCGAGGAACCCCGAAACGGTTGATGATATGGTGCTTGATGAAGCTGATCACCCTAGAGCTCTTCACTTCCGCCAACGAAAATGCTTCTGTCCATTTGGAGAAGTAGTCAGTGATAGCTAGGATGAAACGGTATTCCCTTGATGAAGGAGGGGTGATAGGTCCCACAATGTCCATGCCCCAAGCTTTAAAGGGCCAGAAGGCGACCGTAGGATATAGTAGTTCTGATGGTGTATGGATGAAGTCGGCATAAAGCTGACAAGTATGGCACTTCTTAGCATAGTCAACAGCGTCGGCTGCCATGGTTGGCCAATAGTAGCCCATACGTCGCAGTCGATCCTGCAACTTGGGCCCAGGTTGATGAGCCCCGCAAGTTCCGTCATGATCTTCTCGAAGGGCTTCGGCTGCTTCTTCGTTGGACAGGCACCGAAGGAGAAGTCCATCGTAGGGGCGTCGGTACAGCATTTTAGTAGTTGTATCGTAATAGAATCGAAGGGAACGCCTCCTGACTGAGATGGCTTCTTTCGGGTCTTCTGGAAGAATTTCGTAGACAGCAAAGTCGATGAACGGGAACCTCCAGTCTCGGACATTAACACCAGCACTTGCTGCCATGTCATGGGCCATTTGTGAGCATAGGTTGTTTTTAGGACAAACCAAGTCTCGACAAACTAGCGTGACATAGTGTTGAGTCCCAAGGGGTGCTACCAACGAAGCTGCGAGGCCAGCCAGAGCGTCAGCCTCTAGGTTTTGTAACCGGGGTACGTGTTCTATGAAGAACTTGGTAAAGGTTGAAATAATGTTCAATGCCACTTCATGGTAAGGAACCAAATTTTTATGGCGAACTTCGTATTGTCCTCTGATCTGGTTAACGACGAGTTTTGAGTCATCGTAGGTTTCTAGATGATCCACCCCAGCTGTTGTGCCAGCTGGAGTCCCATGATAAGAGCATTGTACTCGGCAATATTGTTGGAGCACGGCTTCGAAAGGGAGTAAGCATGCTGGATGACCAGCTGATCGGGAGAGACTAAGACTACCCCCACTCCAGCGATAATTTGGCCTTTGGGGCCTCTTCTTGAAGCGCCACCGAAAAACATCCGCCAGAAGGAGCTTTTTTCGGTGACGTTTGATTCTTGGACCTCATTCGGGATATCTTCATAGAGTCTGGAGGACTCTGGAATGGGGTGTGCAGCTAAAAAGTCGGCCAGAGCTTGACCCTTGACGACTTTTTGTGGGACGAACACCATGTTGTACGGCGTCAATAGGATTGCCCATGTAGCTAGCCGGGAGTTCAATGATCCTGGCTTTGTTATGAGAACCCTGAGCGGATTGACTCGGGAGATGACATGAATTGTCTAGCCCGAGACATAATGGCGAGTCTTCTGGATGGCAAACAGCAACGCCAGACACTCCTTTTCTATGTGGTTGTACCAGTGTTCGGCCCCGATCAGTGTTCTACTGAGGTAGTAGATAGCTTGCTCATAGCCCGCATCGCTGTTCTGAGCCTGCAGAGCGCCGAAGGAATGATCCATGGCACGGACGTAGAGGAGAAATGGTTTGCTGGCGACGGGTGCCACCAGGACTGGCGGGCTCGTCAAGTAAGCCTTGATATCGTCGAAAGCTTTCTAACATTCCTCTGTCCAGACGTAGGAGACCCCCTTCTTCATGAACTGGGTGAAGGGTTAATATTTTTCGGAAAGGTTTGCTATAAACCTTCGGATGTATGCCAGACGCCCCTGCAGGCCTCGAAGTTCTCAGAGTTCTTCGGAGGGTCCATGTCAAGGATAGCCTTGGTCTTCTCGGTATCGACATGAATGCCTTTCGTCGTGATAATAAAGCCCAGGAACTTTCCGGTAGAAACCCCAAGGAAGGATTTAGCGGGGTTCGTCTTGAGTTGATGCGCTCGCATGAAATTGAAGACTGTCTTCAGGTCTCGTAGGTGATCACCTTTGAAACGGCTCTTAACTGCGATGTCGTCAACATAGCATTCAACTGCCTTGCGAAGGTATTGACGGAAGATGGTACTCATAGCTCGTTGGTATGTAGCACCAGCGTTCTTCAAGCCAAAGGGCATCACTGTGTAGCAGAAAACATTATTCGGAGTCCTGAATGACGTGTGTTTTACGTCATCGGGGAAAATCATGATCTGGTTGTAGCCCGAGTATCCGTCCATGAAAGACATGTGTTCGAAGCCACATGTATTGTCGATCATTATGTCGGTGATCGGAAGCAGGAATTCATCCTTCGGACAAGCGGTGTTTAGGTCCCTGAAGTCGATACAGACTCGTATCTTCTCGTTCTTCTTGGTGATAGAGACGATGTTGGCCACCCAATTCGGGTGTTGTTCTTCATGGATAAACCCACTGATCGGGAGTTTGTCCACTTCTTGATCGATAGCGTTCATGATGTCGGGACGAAAGAGTCGTTGTTGTTACTTTACAGGCTTAGCATCAGGCAAGATGTTAAGTCTGTGCATTACGATCTGGGGATCAAGTCCCGGCATATCTTCGTAGCTCCAGACGAAGACGTCGATATATTCCTTGGCCAATTGGAGCAAGGACTCCCGATCTTCTCCCTTCAGACTGTTGCTGATGAAGATGGATTTGGAAGAAGATCTATCCCCAAGGTCGATCTGCTCGACTTCATCTTCGGTAGGGGGTTCGCGTAATTCAAAACGAGACTCCCACTGTGCTCCTAGGTATTGAGCCAAAGGTTCTTCCTCGAAGAATTCTGGCGTTTGGTCTTCACCTTCATCTTCTTGAGATTGTGCAGATGCCATGTTGACTGATAGCACCTTCTTGAAGACTGAGCCGATACTGGTATCGGAATCCCAGGTTGATGCTTCGGACGAATGAGAATGTTCTACTTCTTCTGCCTCCAAACTCTCTGGAGTTGCTGGTGGCGTGACATAGCCCACCCCCCGTCGAGTACGATGATAGTAGTCATGCGGCTTTCCTTTAGGTGTTGGGAGCCGGAGAGGAAGACGTCGACCCTTGCCGTAGTTCAGGCCTTTGTTGCTTTTTAGGTCGTAACCCATTTTTTGGATGAGGTACTTTGCCTTGTCCGTGTACCGATAGACTTGTATTCTGCTGGTATCTGGTTCTTGCTCGAGTGGCGGGAGATCTTGATGATGTTCGACTTTGCCGAAGATGATGGATTCTTCGTCTCGATTCTACGGTGGGACTACAAAACAAACCCCTTGGGACGGGACTACTCGATTTACATGATTGACGGTCGTTATTTGTGTTTGCAACGACCGTAGAGCATTATCTAATGTATACATGGCATTCCAATGTGGAAGACTAAAATAATTAAAAGATACTCTATTATTTATAAAACACGAGATTTTATTCCGCGGGATTACATTATCCAGAGAGGGTTCATCTACATCAGCATATATGTATTCCCCTAGCTCTTCATCTGTGAGTACTGGGGTTGGATCGGGAAAGTCCACCGCAGCTTTTACCTTAGAGTCCGAGAGGGCTATGTGAGCCTTCTCCGGCAGCTTGGATGAGACGGATGATTGCGGAGGCTTGCCTTTAAGACGCACCTTCAGAGGTGCCTCAACTGCGCCTTCAGTGATTGGTGCCTTCCCTTGTAGTTTTGCCACAAGGGAAGCCGATGTTTGAGGCAGCTTTCCCTTGAGCCGTATCTTGAAGGGAGCTTCAATGGGTGTTCTACCTAGAGCAGTTGGTGCTTTTCCAGGTAGCTTGATTGTCATGGGATGCAGCATCTGAGACGGTTTCCCTTTGAGCCGTATCTTCAAAGGAGCGTCGGGAATCATCTCTGGCTCCATGTCCGGCTCTGCTGCCGCTTTTGCTTCATCGTCAGCATCATTGGCTTCCCCTTCGTCGGGCGACTTGTACAGGGTAGAATCAGTGAAGTAGGCCTCGACCCCTTTGAAAGGGTCAATGTCTGCGAACTCCGTCCGAATGATGTCGTTGGTGGATACGTACTTCATATATTGATGGAGTATAGATGGCACCACCATGTACTCATGCAGCCACAGACGACCCAATAGGAGGTTGTAGTTGACGTCAGCGTCCACGACATAGCAAGTCACCTCGGTTTGGAGGTTACCGATATGACATTTCTGCCGTATTTTTTCTAGCGGTTCGCTTTTGCTAGCATTGAAGCCACTGATTGTAGTGTTGGAAGGCGCCAGACGGTACATTGGGATCCCTAATGTTGAGAGTAGCATCTTCGGGATGATGCTGAGGGAAGACCCTGGATCGATCTGAATCTGCTTCACCTTGACGGAACCGACATAACCTGTATAATACAGTGGTCTGTTGTGTCGATTGTGCTTGAGCAACATGTCTTGTTGGGTGAAGGTTATGTTGGGGATAACTTCATCCGCACAATGGCAGTGCGCACATGTGGTCGGAGTATCTTCAGGCTGCTTGACCTGACTGATGAAGGATTCAACATCCTTCAGGGCTTCACAGAGAGCTTCATGAGTGTCCTTAGAAAGACGAAGAAGCTGAAACAAAGATAGGCGGGCAGGAGTACTGGCCAGTTGTGCCAGTATGTCGAATTTGTGGGGCTTGGCCAGCCCCAAAGCATTGTCTTTTCGCAAATGCTTGTCGAAACGGGCCTCTACATGCTTCTGTTTATTGGCCGCTGGAGGCTTGGATGGACCTCCTTCTTCGGCAGCCGGGACGGTGCAAGGAGGCACCACCTCGACGGCAGCTTCGTCGGTTTCGACGTTCAGCTGCGAACGGGTTTGTACAGGAAGTGCCTCTTTCGCAGAGGAAGAGACCAAGCGTCAAGACTTGATCTTCCTACCCTTGGTTTTGGAGGCAGAGCATACCTCCAGTTGAGTAACTTCGGAGACGAGGTCAGGGTGAACCCATAAGACCTCTCCCCTAGATGTGGGGAGTGGGATGAGTCCACTCACGTTGTCAGAGTAGGTGGTAGATTGACCACCTCCATTGTCGCCTTTGGGATGGGGACGATGCCATCTTGTGTTGTGGTTGGCGGCAAGGTGCAAAATTAGAGTGACATCAGGTTGGCCGAGACCATTTTCTCCTCGTAATCGACGGAGATGACATCCGTATTGATCATGTGCTGGGTGAAGTTCTTAAGGACGTAGCAGTCCTTAGTTGGATGTCTGACAAACCGATGGTAGTGACAGTACCTCGGATTGTCTAATTTTCCAACCTCGTCGGGACTCTTCGAGTCCGGCAACTTGATCTTGTCACCCTGCTTCAATATCTCGAAGAGTTGCAGGGTGTCTTCATCGTTGAAAGAATAAACCTCCTTTGGCCTTGGTGTAAGTGGAGGCTTCTGAGTGGGTGCTGATGCACCTTTGGAGGCATTGACAGTCAATGCCTGCTTCCCCTTCGTCTCTCGTCCAGGGTTGTTGGCTACAGGCCATTTTCCCTTGTCCTCAAAAGCAGAAAAACTGACCCCCAGAAGACGAGCATTGGACGCCTTCTTTTCTGCTGCTTAGGCCTCGATGATCAAGGAACTCCAGTCGGGAGGAGGAGTGGAGTTGAGCCAAAGTTTGATCGCAGGCAGCATGTTCATGCTGCAGGAGAAGAGGAGTACATGTTCTGGCATGCACGGGGGCAGTCTGAAGCAGGCCTGTTGGAACCATTCGATAAATGCTCGAACTGTTTCTTTCTCCTTCTGACGTATCTCTATGAGGGACGCCATTGTCATGTCCTTCCCTCCGTCGTAGAAACGATCGAGGAAGAGACGCGTCAAGTCGTCGAAGGAAGATATGGAGTTGTCGGGGAGACTGCAGTACCAGTCGTAAGCCACTCCTTTCAACGCCCCGACAAATATGCTGGTGAGCAGCACGTCTTCTTTCGAAAGATGTCCCGTTTGAGATTGAAAGTACGTCAGATAGCGGCATGGAGAGTCCTTCCCATCGTATGGCGTCAAAGTTTGTGGTTTATACTTGGGAGGATAAACCACTTTATTCTATTCGAGGGGATATGGTTGGGGGATCCCCATCTTCTGGCGCTCCTCCTGTCTGTTCTTGGACTCAAAGTGCTCGCACAAGTCCCTGATCATCTCCACCACGTCTTTCGTGGAGCTGGGAGTCGGGGAAGGTGGTACAGCCTGGAGTTGAACATTTGATGTGTAAAACCCCTAAATTTCTACTATATTTTTTTTTGTTATTAAATTTGCATGAATTTAAAATTTTGTATTGTACGACACGTAGTCGTATTGTACGTCGTGTACGAAAATTTTATTTTTCGAAATTGCTCGACGAGTGCGAATATGTGCGAGCGTATATATTTTTAGAAAAACATATTTTCTTCTATTTTTATGGTTTCAAAATAATATAGGTAATAATTATTTCTAGCTATCATTTCAAGTTTATGGTTTTAATTATGAAAAGCCTTTTATTTATGCAGTTATAATTATAAAGTATTTTTCCATAAAATGGTATATTAGAAGATATATTTATATAAAGAATATTTGTACATACATATAGCTCATAAATATTTATTAGTTTATTTTAAATGCAATTTTCGAAATTAATATTATTAGTATTTTTGGAAAGCATATTTTGAATTTATTGTGGAGATTTAAATCTTGATTTGAATCTATGTATTTATTTAAATAGTTAAATGATTGAAATTTGATTAATTGATTTGATTTTAAAACCAAGAATTTAATTAGACTTAAATTGATTTGTATTTGGAATTGGATTTGATTTGGGTTTGAATTTCTTGAATTGATTTAACTTAATAGATTGATTTATCTAATTTGGGTTTAAACAATCCTAATCTTTATCTAATTGGGAATTCCCACATCCTATAAATAGGCAGGTACTCCTCCAATTCATTATTCACCCACAACAAAAAAATTTCTCCACAAATGTGCGTGCACCGTGTCCGTGTTCCACCATCCATAATCTTATTCCATATTACATCTACATAAACTTTTCCGTGTCGGACACACCCCGACAACAAATCCCTAAACCTATCCCTATCCACCAATTCTCCTTCATCTCCCGACCACAGCTAAAGCCAACTTCACCTCATGGCCGTCCCCAACACCACCAGCAATGCCGTCACCACCGTCTCGCCACCAGCAACGCCGAAACCACCACCGCAGCCCCAAACCCCAAAACCGAACTATGGCGCCACCTTCCGTCGAACCTCGTCCAAACCAACACCATCCCGCCAGCCACCTACGACACCAACCATCCCGACAACCGCTGCCAACACCGACTCCGGCCAAACCCGGCCAAGCCATCGTCATCACCTAAAGCCCGACTCCACCATCAGCCACCAACCGGACCGCGGCCACCCGCCACCATCAAAACCGCTGACAGTACAAAAAAAACCCCCAAAAAGGAATTACAAAACCCTAAGTCCGTACTTACCTCTGTGACCGCCGCGCTCCGCCCGACCTCCTCCGGCTTGCCCTAGACCACCGCCCGCCGGTGGAAGACCCATCGCCGCGCCCTCGAAACCCTTTCCCCCCGAGCAACCCTCACCGCCGCCTCGTGCCCTCCGCACGAGACCGCCGGACTGATCTGACCGCTGACCCGTACCCCGCCTGCGACCGCCGGGAACGCCCCCGCCGCTCGCCTGAGCCGTTCCCCTCACTCCGTCAAACCCCCTGAGCCGAAACCCCATCTTCGCTCCCTTGCGCCGTCCCTCCGGCCGACTTCCGCTCGTCTCCGCCCCGAACGTGGGCGACCGCCACGTCCGTCTCCCCGTTTGAAACCCCTCCCTTCAGTTAGGTTCTCCGCCGTCCCCGCGTTGGCCTTCTCTTCGCCGGCGAGCGAGTCCCTCGCCGCCGGAAACTCTAAACCGCCACCGCCGCCTTTCTCCCTCTTCCGTGAGCCACCGGAGCCCGACCGCTTCCCGACTTCTCCGCTTCTTCCTTTGCTCTCTCTCTCCCTCTGTTGTTCTTTATATTTTGTTTTAGTGTTTGTTTGTTTTTTTTTGTGATGTATTTTAGTGTTCTCCTCAAAAGAGGAGAACATCCTTCTGATTTTTTCGTGTTCTCCTTGCTGTGAGAACCAACTTCATTTTCTTTTATTTTATTTTATATTTTTATCTAATTATCTGTTTTCTTTATTATTATTATTATTATTATTATTATTATTATTATTATTATTATTATTATTATTATTATTATTATCATCATTTTTAAATTACTATTACTAGTTTTATTATAACTATTATTATTAGGATTGTTATTAGAATTATTAGTATTTTGGAAAATATCTACGGGTATGTATATCAAATATTTTGCCCTCATTATTATTATTACCTGCTACTTCATCCAAGATTTTTTTACAAAATATACTTTTGGTATCAAAATAATTTTTCTAGAATTTTGTATTTATCTATATATATGTATTCGTAAGTTATAGTTTTTGGCCTAAATTAGTTATTAATATTCCGATTTAGTTATTTAAAATATTTTATCAAGTGAAGTTATTATCTATAAGCATGTCCATACCAACTTTGGGTTTTAACCCAAATCTATTCCTCTATTTTCAATATTTATCAAATTGTTTTAAATAGTAAATATATCTATAAGTATTTTCTAAAATCATATATATTTATTGTTGATCAAATTTTCTTCTATTCTTTTGACCGTGACCAATCCCGATCTTCTATTCCTTTGCCAATTCCTTTCTTCCACCTATTGACCCTAACTAATTCGACCTTTCCGGACCCAATGGAACCATCCGTGCCACCATCCGAGGTCACTTTGCACAGTTGTTGCACCGAAGTCGCAGTTCATGCCACATTGATTATCGCAGCACACCAGGCGCTCTACCAGTCAAGACACCTTGCCATTTGCTGTTTATTTATTTTAGCTCATATTTCATGCATTATTTATTTTCTTTATGTAAAATAAACTGTGATACATGGCATAACTGTTAGAACTTACTATTCATTTATATTTCCTGCTGTGTATTATTTTTCTTACAAATTAAACCTAGATTTAAGGGACCACCTTGTGTGTTGCATTCATTGGCCTTGACACGTTGTAACACGAAGTTGTGTGTTGCATATAGGACACGATAGTGCGTGATTGGCTGACCACCAGTACGTACAAGCCGTGCGATAGGAATAACCGCTAATAGAGGTTGCATGTTAGTTTGACTTAGCGGTTATAGTGGTTTATGTTGTGGATACAACATAGTCGGCATTGGGCGGGGAGGACAATTCCTTAGCGTATGGGCTTCGATGCACTTTCCCTTTTGTAACCCGTGCGCTCCGTCGGAGACGCGGGTCAGATTACCCATGATTACTGACGGCCACTGACGATTCTGCGGAACGTCATGCTCTTACTGATGGGGCCTCTGGTGCCTAAGGGGGACTACGCCGATCCTATTTAGCCAGGGCCCATGCGTAAGAAGGATTGTTCTTAACAATATTTCACTTAGATTGGTTAGGTACCTTTATCCGTTAGGTACGAGTACTTTTGGTTTGGGTACATCTTGTCCTTGTTTGGTTGTAGGTGTGACTTACTACTTCGATGAGAAGGTATTGAACCTTGTTGGGGTCCGGATACCATATTGGATTCATAGCATGGAAAGATACGTCGCCGTAAATTAGTTTACCATCTCCTGTCCTTGTTTGGTTGGGAGGATGGTACGCTCGTTCAGTAGGTGCGTATTGGACCATGTTATAATTCGATTTACTTATTTATTTGAGCAATATTTATTCAGTTTATATGGCATGCTATTATGTGTCTTGTTACGTCCCTCTGAGGACCTGGTTATCTCTCCAGGTGTGTGCTATTGTCTTTCGCAGGTGCTTTAGCTCTAGCCGTGATCTTCGCTATTTCTTCGAGGATGATTGCACTTGGATCGTCTTCACTTCGCTCGCCAAATTCATTTCTTTACTCATGTATTTTCCTTTTACTTGTTGGTAGTGGATTTGTCTCCGCCCAACATATTGTATCAAGACAATTCTCTCTCATTATATGATATTTTTATTCATTTATCTTGTGTGGATGAGATTAGTTATGGTTCTACTGTATTTTACAGCTTATGTATTTATACGAGGCTTCCATATATTGGAGTATACTTCGTATGAATACAGCTGGCATATCTACGTTCCTAGTCCTACGTATTTTGGGACTGGGGCGTTACATGATGGCTCCGACGTCCAAGGTGCTTCATGGTGATCTGTATCCAAGGATACCAGTTGAAGGGGTACACTCGATTCTCCATTGGCCCCTGGGTCAGGACCGGTAGACGGTACCCTGGCCAAAGCTGACCGTATCACAAACACTGCTTGAGTCAGTGTTTGCATGGAGGCAGAGAGGGTTTTGAGTCCTTCCTCCAAGGTATCCATGCGCTGGACAAGATCTGTAGGCGGCACATCTGGCTCGGCATTACCCCCAGTCATGTGTACTGTCATGACACGACTGGAAGTGGATGGATCGGTCGAGGCTTCACTTTTTGCCTCACTCTCCTGTAGGAGAGTTGCCTCTCTTGGAGCTTCGTCTTGGCTACCCCCAGCTATGTCCTGGGGGATATCTTCGCCTTCATGAAGGACTTGGCTACCCTCATCTGTGCCTTGGAGGACGTCTTCATCTTCAGGAGGACGATCAGCAAGGACTTGGCTATCCCCAGCTATGTTCTGGAGGACTTCTTCGCCTTCAGGAGGACGATCAACAAGGACTTGGCTACCCCCGGCTATGTTCTGGAGGACGTCTTCACCTTCAGAAGGAGGATCGACAGGGGCTTAACTACCCCTAGCGTCCTCCAAGATCTTCTTTCTCCCCCGAGTGCCTTCAAACACTCCAGAGGACGGGACAGTCATCTTGGTTTTCCTCGGCTGGCTTTTGGATGAGGACGAGGAATTACCAGTCGTATTTCGGATTGACGAGGAGTTAGTGATTACGTTGCATGAAGCAACCATTAGTTCTGTTTCCTCTTCAATTGACACCTTCTTTCCGAGGCGACGTCGGAGGGGTGTTGTTGATTGCAGTCGCTGGAACACCGACTGCCTTGGTGGTAGGACTGCTGTTTTGTAACAACAGTTGATGGTGACTACAGCACAGGTGTGCCATGTGAAGGGCGCATTTTGCTTGTCAGTCGACTCTCCTGATCGGTGCTTGTGACTGATCACATTACGCAAATTATTGGAGGAGAGTGCCACCTTTGTACCCCCATCAGGCGCATGGCTAGGCCAAGCGCCAGGGTGGTCAGGTGAATGCTACGCCCCCTGATCCAACGTAAAACATGCGCTCAGATCAGTAGTGGGGGAACAACATTTACAGTGACTTGAACGAACCTCAGACGTACAACCAATGGAGGCACGGGAGTTCAAGATCACAGGGTTTGCCTTGCTCGACTTGGTTGTGAACGCAACAGATGCGCCCAAGTGAGACAAAGACTTTGAAGGTCGGCTCGTTTCTGGCGCAGAAGCACCCGAGTCGACCTTATACAGCTTACCATCAGCAGCGCGCATGATTGTGAGCGCATGCTTCTGGTTTACTGCCGACATAGCACATTTGAGGCGCATGGCCCGTGCTGCCTTGGACTTCTTCGTACCAGCCCGCTGGGATGCATAGTACTCAGAGTCCAAATTCTCCTCGCCATGACAGTAAGTGAGTCTGTCAAAGACAGAGGCCTTTTGTGGCACATCAGAGGTGATGCACAGGGTATTAGCTGCGCCCTTGCTCCATCGACGCATCTTTCTTGTCTGAGAAGGAGATGGCTGGGGAATGTGGTCAGCACCACGCTTTCTCGAAAGATGCGCTATACCGGTGGGCGTATCCTGGCTGCTGAGGTCGTCAGCGAGAAGGGTGGACTGCATCGGTGCATCCCCTTCAGTGGTGGTGCCAGGGGCCTCGACCTTGCGCACCCAGACTTGGCGAGTCTTCTTCGGCTTTGGTAGCCGCTTCGAAGGACTTGCGCTGCCTTCAAAGATGAACTCCTCATACGTCTGTTGATTTAGGAGTACGACCAGCGTCTTGTGGGAGGAGCCCACCTTTACGTCGTCGGATTGTGACACAGCTTTCTCGGTGGAGGAGAAAGAGGTCCCCAGCAGAGTCGCCAGCTTGTTTGCCATTAAAATCTTTTGAGTGCAAATTTCAATTACAAATAGAACAGTGTTACAATTTAGGACTTAGATGTAGTCCTAGGAGTACACTTTTATTTATCTGGGTCCCTTGTGCCGATGGAGCGAGTGGTAATGCGTTGACTCCATTGACGATCTGACGACGGTTTTTGGTTCTCTGAAGGTCTTAGTTGCTCTGGGTGCTGAAGCTTGCGAAAAGGAAGAAGACGTTGAGTGTCTGTATCTGCCTCTTACACTGTGTGTAGGTCTCTGTCTGTCGGTATGTCTCACTGTGTGTTCGTGGGTGGAAAAAGGAGATGATTCCCTCTATTTATAGCTTGCAGGCTGGCTGCTCTTGTGCGCATAAGTAGGATACGCCAGTTTGTGGGGATTCCACGTGGTGATTGCTGATGGAGGCGCATGGACGATGCGCTCTGATTGAGGATTTGAACCCTTCCTGTTGCCTTTGTGGGCTGCAGCCAAGCTGACACGTAGCAATGGAGAGGATCTTTCAGTTGCTTAGATCTTGGCTGATTAGCACCCCTTCATAGGCTGAATCAAGTCAAAGGACACGTGTCGTAGGTCCATAGCTCAAAGATCTCGGATTTGGTGGAGAGTGATCTGATAGGATGCACCTGGGATTGGGCGCATGAGGAGACTTTGGCTTGTAACCTTTAGGAGTCACGAACCAGTCTGGGCGCATGGCTTTTGAGGCGCATGCGGGGCTTCAGTAGTGACTTGACTTCTGTCTTTAGGGATCAGAAAAAAAGTATGAGGCACATGGCTTTTGAGGCACATATAAAGATTTAGGTGCATGGCTGCGGAGGCGCATGCGAAATGGTTGGGTGGCCACGTGGCTCACGGCCGTCGGAGGAAAGTAATGATGATGCTGACGTCAGCAATGCTTTATTTTCTGAAAAAGTTGTCAACTGTTCAGTCCTCGGGGACTGGCTGCTGTCGTGTCAGTCTTCAGTATTTAATGTTCTTTAACGGGTGATGGGTTGCTGAATGGGCGCATCGATCTGCGTTCCACTAGGCACATGGGGGCACGTGGGGCGCATCCTTATGAGGCGCTTGGTGCTGATGGGCGCGTCTATATGATGCGCGGTCCGACCGGCGTATCTGTTTGCATGACACGTCTTTATTGGTCCGATTGTTACATTCTTTGAGTGCTTTAAATAACCGTTTTTTACTTGGTTGTATTCGAAGCATCAGGTTCATCACCATTAATGAAAATTTATTGTACGGGATTCGGAGAGCCCGCCACTTGGCGCATCGGTTTGATTTGCCCGACCTATAAATAGTGGTAAGGAGAGAGTTTGCTTCTCGTTCTCTCACGTCCTCCCGAATGAACTTATTTGCTCGAGCACATTCTGTTGATGAGATGCTCTCGAAGGTGAAGATGCGACGACTTGTCTTCATTGATGCACTTGTGAAGGTGACTGTTACATCCAAAAGTCGGGGTCGAGGGCTTCTGAGGCAGGCAGAAGGTGCATGTTGTATCCAAAGATCGGGATGCTCGAGCCTCGTCTCTGTTATGCTGGAAGAGCCGCAGATCGGAATTGCGGTGCCCCGATCATCTTCCTTGGGCTTTGGGAGAGCTCCTCCTCCCGCTAGAGTGGGTGTTGCCCATTTTGGTTGTATCGAAAGCTGCTTCTTTAGCCGCGGATTTGCGGTGCTCTCCTCTTCCAGCTAGGGGGTTGATTGCCCACCCTGGTTCTGCTCTATAAATGCTTCATTAGTCGAAGCACTTAATCGGGTCGAAGTAAGGCGCATATGCTGAGACTTCATGATGCACATAACTGAGACTCTTGAAGAGATGCGCCTGACTGAGACGTCGAAGAGATGCGCCTGACTGAGACACCGAAGAGATACGCCTGTTTGAGAGCGCATGACGGTTGATGCGCCTGGCTGTAGACTTAGGGTTGTAGAAGTTCTCCTTTGTATAGCCTTTTTTAGACATATAATAGACTTTTATATGAAATAAAAATCTCCTTTTAATGTCTATGCTTTTGCTGTTTGCTGTGCCAAGTACTTCATCTGAGCTTCCTGGCGCATGTAGTGTTAGGCGCATAGGATTTCTGTTCATGAAATTTCATGCTTCTACAGACTGCCTAAAAGTTGGCAGTTATATTTTACGATAGGACTGCCAACTAGCTGACAGTCTTGTATAATTATGTAGCAAAACTCTCCAAACAGAGAGTTTTGATTCGGACTACCAACTCCTTGCTTCATGTAGGACTGCCAACTAGCTGGCAGTCCAAATCAAAACTCTTATGTTTCGAGAGTTTTGATACATTAATAAGAAAGACTGACAGCTAGTTGGCAGTCATTGTTTCATGAAGGACTGTCCAAAAGTTGGCAGTCCTAGTTTACACTAGGACTGTCAACTAGTTGATAGTCATGTACAATTATGTATCAAAACTCTCCAAACAGAGAGTTTTAATTTGGACTGTCAACTAGTTGGTTGTCTTGGCAGTCCTTGCTTCTTGCAGGACTGCCAACTAGTTGCCAGTCCAAATCAAAATTCTCTGTTTGGAGAGTTTTGATACATTAATAAGCAAGACTGTCAGCTAGTTGGCAGGCCTTGTTCCATGAAGGACTGTCCAAAAGTTGGCAGTCCCACTTCACACTAGGACTACCAACTAGCTGACAGTCCTGTATAATTATGTATCAGAACACACCAAACAGAGAGTTTTAATTTGGACTGCCAACTAGTTGGCAGTCCTAGTGTAAAATAGGAATGACAACTAGCTGACAGACATGTACAATTATGTATCAAAACTCTCCAAATAGAAACTCTGAACATATCCAAATGTATTCAAACATATCCAAAACATATCAAAACATAACCAAAAAAAAAAATCCAAACATACCAAAATATATCCAAAATTAGATCACAGGTCCACATAACCAAAATATATCCAAACGCATCCAAAACATATCCAAACATATCCAAATATCCACACATCCAAATATAAAAACATATCCAAATATCCAAAAAAAACTAATTATCATGTCGGGCCTTCGTACGCTGCTCCCTATTATGAAGAAAGGAAAAATCTACAGAGTTGTCGATGCGCTCAATCTCATTGCAGATTGCATCATAGTTTTCACCCTAGCATTGACGGAGACTTTTTGCCATTCCCTTCACCCTTTTAGCTTGCAAATGACACGGCATAAATTAAGTCTACAAACTTGGAAATCTTTCAAGGCTACAAATTTGAAACTCAATCCCGTAGCAATGCAGCATAGAGGACATTTTTTGGGGGAAAGAGGTTCCAGAGCTCCTATAGTATCGGGCCTTGGCATGTGAGGGTTCAACAACGTAGGATGTCTGGCACCAGCATAGTATGTCATGTAGTCGTCGATGCAGTCCGACATCTCAACCACCGGTTGTCTTTCAAATTTCCCGAGCACATGTCATTGCCACTCGGAGTAGAAGTCCGTAATCCAGTCGAATTCGGTCGGGACATAATTCAAGCGCTTCGTCCCTCCAGGAGGAGTAACTAACTTCAATGTGTGATTCGACATCATTTGTACGAAGCCAAATTACTGAATGACTCTATCAGACATGTTAGGCTCCGTGATATCATAGCAAGTAATTATACCATGAAATAAAGTTACTGGTTGCATTGTACGATTACTCCCTCGTAAATTCTGGTATAGGTGCCAAAGTATCTGTAAGACAAGTAAATTGTGCATACATAGCTTAATTTAGTAAATCATTATCACCAAATGAATCTAACAAGAATAGTGCTACCTACTCACCTCTTCTGGCACCAAATTATCAAGTACATTGCGAATGGTTGCCAGTGTTTACAAATTTTTAGCTTCAGCCATAGTTGGCCTCCATCGGCACACTCTAGGAAGGTGCTCGTGTCACGACCCGCACCCTGTATAGGGCATAAGTGCGTAACAGCGCCCAGCCTACGCTGCAATGTCGGCGGTAGAACGCTGTCTAGATATACTAAAATAGCAATGAATATAATGACCTGTTAATATATCTCATCTCCAATTAGAGGACAACAATGATATAACAAACTCAATCACAGTCTATAAGAAAGAATAAAATAGCACGATAAAAGATACTAGCATAAGAGAAATATCCAGAAGTGCAAAGTATCAAAATACATATTCAAAGTCTGAGTCAGATATAGCAATATAAGTCTAAAATAAATAATAGGCTAAATAGATAGTGTTGGAGACAATATCCAGTATGAAAACTAGTATACTGGATCGCCACTACAGTCTCCTCAGTCGTAACAAGTCCATCATTGTTTGCAAAGAACAAAAATATGCTTCTTTATTACAAACTTAAAAAAAGAGTACAAGAGTACAATTGATTTCTAGGGAAGTAAAACTATAAGAATCTGATCAGAATACGATCACTTTATCCCTTGGATGATGTGATATCGAAGACTCGAGCCTCTGGAGGATGCAACAGCACTTTATCAGGAGATTATGATCACTCTTGATTCTTTGAGATTGATTTGAAACTCTATTTATAGAGTTCTTGAAATAACTGTTTAGCAGTTATTCTGGGTTGCACGCGCTTCAGGTTGCGTGCCTCCTGTTCACTTGCACGAACGGTTGTACTAACTATTGAGGACGCATGACATTGTTTGATTGAGATGTACGTGGTCGCGGGTAGTGTAGTGGGCACATTCTGCGATGTTAGTGGCTTGCGAGCCACGTCACTCTGTTCTGAATACTGTTTGATCACCTTGCACGAGCTTCATCAGGTTGTGCGTGGCACAATGTAGCAACTTACACGAGTGATTGCACCAACTGCTGTAGACGCGTGACATCGTTTCATTGAGATGCACATGGTCGTAGATAGTATAGTGGGCACGCTCTGCGAAGTTGGTGGCTTGTGCGCCACGTCACCCTATTTTTTTAAAAATAAAAAATTGATCAAGTGGTGCCAACTAGCTAGGCTACGCATGGACACAACTCAACAACTGGCACTTTTGACTAAGTCTCCTATGTTGTGCTGATCAATTCTTGCGCCACATAATGACTTGCACGAACCAGTTGTCGGCATTAATTACATGCTGACAAAATCTTCTCGAGCACCGTATTGCGCGGGATTCGAATGGATTTTTCTTGATCTCCGAGTTGTCAGCTGTCAAGAAAATGATGATGCCGTTACAGCTTCTCGAGGAAGTATGCCACGTGTCGTTCACGCAACCTGACTCCTGCACAACCTGACTCCTGCGCAACCAGATGTCGACGCAACCTGATGGTTTGGTGCAATGTAATAATTTGGTGCCATTTGAAGATTTAACACTTTAATACGTGGCACAGCTTGATTTTTAGCCTCTACAATACCCCCTTCAAAGTTTTCGAAACTTGAAAATACTTCAAAGTTTTGAAATACTTTGAATTATGTTAGTTTTGTTTGGATTGTGCCAGTTTATTGTCTGAGTTGCGCCAGTCAACTCGAGCTCGCTTCTTCAGCATAAGTTGCGCAGTTCAGCCTCATTTACAAAGCTATAAATAATCGTACTCTTTGGATTTTTCATTCTTTACCATCTTTTAAGATAACTCGAGAGAAACCCTATATTCTTCTCCTTTTTCCCGATATTTGAGAACTTCGATCGACAGCAATGGCACCCAAGCTCTCTGCTGCTGAGAAGGGTAAGACTGTGGCCGAGTCATCCATGCGAGTTTCGCCTTCGTTACCAACCCGACCATGGAGGGTACGCATTCGACTCTAGACCCGATTATCGACCACGCTACTGATCATCGGCCACCCTATTTAGGGTTTGGTTTGATTCTGACAATGTGCGCCTGCTCTTTTTAGAGTTGGGCGTACTCCATAACTTGTGCCTCCCTTATTAGGGTTTGGTTGTTGTCGACCCGTATTGTGCAGCATTTTGAAAAGTTGTACTGTCTTTTGGGCACAATTTTGACGTATTGTGCGACAAATTATGGCGCAACCTGATGGCTACGCATGCTGAATGTGGTGCAATGTGAATGTCGCGCAAAATAAAGCATTAAATACTCGATTCATTCCCAATGATGAACCTATTTATGGGGCGCTCTTTTTTGAAACGTCTTTTTCCTTTCTCCCTCGTTAAGTGATACGCCCACATTTATTGGAAAGACGAAGAGTTGGCGGGGGCTGACCTTCACTGTATATATATGGGCATGATGCCCAGCCTCCATCTTCATTCACTCTTATGGCTTCTAACATGAAGAAGGGGGCGAACAGCATTGTCGATGGCAAAGCTTCTGAGAAGAAGTTACACTCTGTGCCTGCGGAGTATTTGCTAGAAGATGACCCATCGCTGAGGGCGGAGAACTTTCTCGACTGTTTTGGCCTGACTCCAACAGTCCTCGCTTATTCCAGAGGTGGGCCATCTTCTTTTTTCGAAGAGCATGGCGTATTAGAACATAGGGAAGGATTCCTCCATTTGATGCATCGTTCGGGAATCCATAACATAGAGGAATTGAACGCTGCCTTGCATCAGACTGATGACGGGAAGAAGAAGTGACATGATACGAGAGGGTCATTTTGCATAATGGCCATAGCGCCTATGTCTGTAGTGTCCGTCCACTTTTCCTTTATGAAATAAAAAATTGAACTTTATTAAATCCTGGCGCATTTGAGCTTTGTTGTGTAACTATCTTGACACGTCCCACACATTTTTTTTAAAACTTTTCTCGGTTCTGATAACACAAATTTATGAATGACATGTGACATTTTTCGTGCTTTCGTGCTTCATTCTTTCCGAAATATACGCCTATGGACGTGCATAATATTTCAGCTTCCATTGCATATGAATAGGTGCGATAAGAAAAGAACTTTTACTATATTCTCTTCTTCTTTCTGAGATTTCAGGGGACCAACTGACAAAACTCCCCAGAACTGGCATCGGTGATCTTGGATGCTATGAAGTTGAACCACTTTGACAAACACATCAGAGAGCTCAGAACTCTTCATGTTAAAAAGGGCTTCCTTGAGATGGTAGGAAGGGCCTTTATACATGAGAGTTGGACGGTACAGACGACTCTAACCCAAGTATTTGGGCAAAAGAGTTCCTTTCACGGTAGAACAGAACTAGAAATTGTATCAGGAAGGTGATCTCATTCCTACTTCTCATGAAGGTCGTCTCTTCTCCACCGGTCGTATTGACAATAACTTTTCTTCGAGCTGCTGCACTCTGTGGTTCTCCTCTCGTCTTTCTGAGAGAGAAGACCAGAGTTGATTTCGTTACCTTGCTCGCTGCTTCAGGTCGAGACGACAAGGAACTGGCACCAACAAGAAGATCCAAAGATGTAATAGACCTTCATTTGTTAGATTTAGAATGAAAATCCGAGATGTAATAGATTTCCATCAAGATGTATCTATATTTTTAAAGAAGGAATAAAGAATGATTTTCTCTTCTTTATGATCTGATTTGATGTGATGAAATAGAAAATAGAATTCAGAGGTAATGTGGACGTGAACACTTTTTTATTGATAATCTTCAAGTCAACTGGAACTTAAAGACAGAAGATCGTATCTAAAAAGACAATATCTGGATTTATCATAAAGAAAAGACATCTTTTAAAACAGCTGGGTTTCAAAAGACGGATTTGATGATTTGGATAGACTCCACGGGGATTTTGAGTTTTTATTATCTATAGCTTTATTTACGAAAAAGTAAATAAATGATAATAAATGTAGGCCCATTCCCGCAATGAAGTAGAGATGAAAAGACTAATGAATAAGCATGCCTTTTCAAGGAAAGGTCGCTTCGATTCTCGAGACAAAAATTAAATGAAGATTTGTACACAAGATGAACAAACGTACCTTTTCGAGGAAAGGTTGTTTCGATTCCTGAGACAGAATGTTTGGCTTTTCTGTCTATAAATAGTGTGAAACTTTTCTGAGAGCATCATTCACCCCTTTTCTTTCCTTTACAAATGTCTTCAGAAGAAATGCCTAAGGAGACGGGAGTTATCCCAAAGATCGAAGCTGCACTCGATACTCCTTTCGACGAGCCTCCGTCGCCTACTCAGCCAGAAGTCGGAGAAAGCTCGGCTATTCCTGGAGACACTACAAGAATAAGGACTTTTCTTGACGGTGATTCCCCGTAAAGAAATGGGTATATTGACAGTTGCGGATCCGTCAAGTAGGCCGGAGTCAAAAAAAGGGCCCCTTCTTTCTTGACGGTCGCTGGAAAGGCTTTTCTTGACGATTTTTGGCCGTCATATGAAGTACTTTTCTTGACTAATTTTAGCCGTCAAGATAGCAGTTTTTAGAAACCGTTATGTAGGCAAAAACTTTTCTTGAGTCCGGCCTAGATGACGGTTATTAGCCGTCAAGAAAAGCATTTATTCACAGGCTATTATGCAGCATAATTTGAATTAAAATTGACGTTTGACAACCGTCAAGAGATGCTATCCAAAGTACCGTCAAGAGAAGCTTGCCAAAATTCCATCAAGAATTATATATAATATTAATCAAACACACAAATATCAATCCAGAAGCTACATACATCAAATTACTATAAAACCCAAATTTTATATTAACAAATTGTTTTGTTCATACTACAAAAACTTCCAATACACGTCCCACCACATGTATTCTTCACTTGTCCAACCATAACATAATCCAAGCACAAAGTACACATATCCCATATCTGTTGTTTCCATACCACTTAAACATCCAAACCACAAACATCCATCACTTGTCACCACAAAACATAATCCAACCATACAAAATAAAACCAAAAAAGTAGCAAACCAGATCGGAGCACATCCCTCCCATATCTACAGCATTTCCTTATTCACAGCATGCATGCACCTTCATTTTTCAGCAAGTTCCTGAGAGAATAAGAACACAAATTATTAATATACTTTACTACATGTTCTTATATATATATATATATATATATATATATATATATATATATATTCAACTAACTATTATAGAATTGTCAATACAGGTATCCTAGAAATGTCTGGATACAAACAGGTATCAAATTGGACATAGAACAAGTAATAAGAATCACAATAACAATAACTGCAGGCGATTGGGAAAATTGCAAATGTCCATGCCAATATTGCACATATCATGGTTTTTATGTTATATGGTTGCATTTAGTGGGTCATATACTTAGCACCCTAATTTGGTTTTAGGTTATGTCATTGGCAATCCACTAACTGGTGAATTAATTGATACCAACTTTCGGGTTCCTTATGCTCATGGACACTCCCCTGAAACATTGCTTCTTAATGTTCTATTAGATACATATTCAAAAACAAGAAATAGTCTACTGACAATGGAATCATCAAGATAATACTCAAAGCAGTATCCAAGTGCACTGACTAAATGGCGATATCTGAGCTTTGAAATTAGCTCAATGTGTCGGTTGAAGTTCTGGGAACTGTGGCTCCTTTTAAATTTCAAACATCTTATTGCAACTAGAGATCCATCATTAAGCCCACCTCTATACATCTAATATTACAAAAAAAGGAGATTTTCACACTTCCTGCTATATAAAAAAGGTCCAACTTATATGTAAAGGAGACATAAGTCTACATAGTTGTTACATGGACAACACTTACGGTAGGGTCTTCGCATCATCATCATGCCTGCAACCTTTTTATATAGCATACTTGCAGTTGCCTTTTATAGTGCCCAATTTCATGGTTGTGTCAATCTGGTATGTTTAGCAGACTAATAGCGAGGATCAAATAATAAGTATAGGGTCGTACTAGTCATTTTTGACGATAATCCTCCTTAATTTCAACAGGGCCTTCAGGAATCATAACCTATAATCTGGTCAGCAACTACCTTCTACCAAAGTGGTAGTGTGTTTCTCATATAATATACAAGCAAACAAAAAGTCCACATATATGTAAATGATGCATGTATACTGATATGTTCATTGTTTTCTTTTCTGCAAACCACTGACAAGCACAAAACATTACATCAAACACTGACACATTATAAAACTCTAAATTTATGTCATGAAAAACTTGATGGTTACCTGGGGTTTGCTAAGTTGATAGGACCAGTGTTCTCTCCTTCCATCAGCCGGAGAAGACCATCAACCTTCACATCCAAAAATGTAAGCTATCACATAATGAGGTTTTCTAAAGAGAATGGTACCAATAATACAAATGATAAACTGTCATTATCATGTCAGAAACTTCATGTTTGTGTTTCAAGTAATTTGACTGTTAGAGGTTCACCCTTACAAAATAAAATAGTTTGGAGAAGAAGTAATAAATAGATATCAGTGTATTTGACCGACCACCTTTTGTTCATCTGTAGGATATTGCTGAATAATCTAATCTTACATGAGAAGAAACAAAACAATGCATTTGTTAATTTCATCCAACATGCAACTTTTGAATAATAACATCATAATGCACTCGATACTAACCACATCAAGAATATTTAACCCATGTGCAGCAACATCTGAGGATTCCCTTCTCTTGCTTTACAAAACTCAAAAAAGGTTGAGGTTCATTTTTTTCCTATATGTCAAAGCAATCAACCTGAATGTACTTGATAAGCTCTAAGGAAAACTACAAAAAAAAAGAGGCTTAAGGTTGTAGGCTTAAATATATGCAGTCCAACTTATACATATATGTAGTCCAACTTATACAACAGTCTAATAGAAAAAAACTATAAGAATAAGTTAATAAGAAATGACAGAGAGGATAATCAAGGATTGCATAATTACTACTGTTAGGAATAATACTTCACAGTTGTGAATGATCCGTTCACATTCTATCTGACTAGAAGATATTTTCTAGAAGCCATCTAGAATGCATCATAGTATTTCAAAAGTATAGGATAGAACATAAATTTTTGTCTTAATCATGCATTTAGCTTCTTCAAAAAAAGATTTTTTATAGTAAAAATGATTGTGTACTTGCCTTCATACAGCTTCTTCAAAATGGCTTTTTGATAGTAAAATTGGCTGTGTAGTTACCTTCATATGTCTATATATTACAGCTGAATTACTCCAAGTGCCATCAAT
This sequence comes from Iris pallida, assembly GCA_029216955.1. Lineage (NCBI taxonomy): Eukaryota > Viridiplantae > Streptophyta > Magnoliopsida > Asparagales > Iridaceae > Iris > Iris pallida. The sequence continues at coordinate 1,335,958 of JANAVB010006598.1, read as the reverse complement.
CAGAACAAAGTGCAAAGTCTTATCAATAAGATCTAGGGATATAATTGACTTTATATAGTCAATAACAATAACAGCAAAGTCTTCATCCCAAAATTTAAGGTCTACAAAGTTTATATTGACATATAGATGCATTGTGTATGCACATATTGAAAAGTTCAGTCACAATATGCATGCATGTCTGTGTAGTTTAGGCTCTCTTTTTTCTACGAGGATATGGAGGAGAAGGGATGGTGACTAATCCTGGTTTTGGAAAGAAGAATAATTCAATATAGGAAATAATCCACCATATGTCCACCATATATCCCCAATTCAGGGGTAGTTCTTATTTATTTTTATAACATAGTGCAAAAACAATGACGAGAAAACCAACAAAAACCTTAAATCATCCAAATTGTTTCTAGCAGAGCCGAGCCAGAATGCTCATTCTGTTAGCCCAGAACTACAAGGTGGTGATTCTTAAACAATAAAAAAAGGAGGCCATAAAACTTTCAATATGCATAAATTAGAGAAGAAGAAAAAAAGGCTAGAAAATATAAAATTATAGATTCTAGAATCCTTCAAACTTCAAGTTGTTAGATTCATCAAATTTATATCAACATGAAGGTAACTTTAAGGTGCGTTTAAATGTAGATAAATTAATAAAAACATGAATATTGTTGATCAAGACAAACCGTCAGTAATATGGAAATAATATCCATCTTATTGAGTGGATACCCTCCAAAGATAAACCAAGTCAATGATATGGAAACACTATGTGTCTGATTCCTTCAAATTGGAGGCTTAAGGTTGTAGGCTTGTATTACCATGGCCCTATGCACACCATATACATAAAGTAACCCATGTCCTCTTTTTTTTCTTATTTTGCACTTTGTAGAACAAGGTATATATCAATTATATTTAGTTCAAACTATTTGAGACCGTAAAGAAAGAAACATGAATAAGGAACAAACATGTGGAGCCATATTAAAGCCGTTGATGCGCTTACTGTCTAGAGCACCTAAAAGAACAATGTCTTAATCACCAAATGGAGTACAAATCATAAAAGAATATACTTTTACATAACTGTAGAATAAATCCAGACTTGTGCATTCTTAAAAATAAAGAATAGTAATAGCTTACTTTTAGCAAAATGAAAATATGAAACACAATAACAACCTGCAAAGCTTGAGCAACACGACCATCAATTATCCCCGACCGATTCATCAAGGGGCTCATCTCCTTCAATATTGACAACAATATCATTACACTCAATCTCAAGCATAACCCACACCCGACCCCAAGTACCTGCACTTGATCCCAATTTTGGGAAGAGATGGACTCTCTCGATTTCTCAACGAAATCAAAGAATGGAGGAGGAGAAAAAATAGGAGGAAAAAGGAGAAGGAGAGGGATTTACCAGAGGCGATGAGTGGACAGGGGATGTCGGTAGATCCGTAGGTTCTCCACTGCCGGCGGTCGGGCCACGGAGGGCATGCTCGACGACGGCTAGACGATCTCGGATCTAGGTTGTGGCCAAGACGACGGCAACATGGCGGTGGAAGAGTGAAGGTTAGGGTTAGGGTTTTGGAAGGAGAGGTAGAGAGAAGAATTGTAGGGGAAGAGAGCAAAGAAGGAGAGGAGGAGGAGAAGAAATGGGGCGAGGAGCAGAAGAGGAGAAGAAATGGAGAGATGAGGAGAAGAAATGGAGAGATATGGTGAAAGTTAGGGTTGTTCTCCGAGAGGCCTTTTTAGAGATCGGGAGAAATCTGGAGAAAGTTTACTGGGTTAGTAGATTAAAAAGAACCATAGACCGTTAACAAATATAAAAAGTTCAAAAAAATTACTACAATGGAAGTCAAAAAAATTGTGCCAATTTTTTTGCACATATATTAGTTGACGGTTGTCACCAATCCGTTAATAAAAAAATGACATTTCTTGACGGATCCACTAAAACCGTCAACTATTTGCTATAAAATTGCTAAAATAATATAAAACAACGCATATCTTGATGTAAGGCTAAAACCGTCAAGATAACACCATTCCTTGACAGTTTTTCATGAACGTCAAGAAATAAACCGTCAGGAAAAGCCATTAATGGCAAATTTAGAGGTCCATAACCCATTAGTCGACCAAGGTCTTATGGATAAGAAGATAGTAGGAAGACTGTATAAGCAAGAACACCGGGTAAGGTTTTGATTCTCACAAAACTCGAACTACTTGTGCCTTCTTTCAAAAAAATCTCGCATACTTGTATTTTGACCATCTTGACCAACGCTGCTGTTACAGCCTAGTTTTGCAAGCTTACTCTTTTATCGAGCTTGATTCAAGACATATGTTTATTGGGGACGCCTACTAACATATTGTCTAATCAGAATCTATGTATTACGGTCTGATCAACCGTAGTGCACCCGGTTCGCTCTTCTTCTGATTTACCTACGTGGATTGAGATGTAGATGTCTCTAGGATCTCATCTGCGACTGCATTGACAATTCCCTTTGAATTATACATTCGCCTTTGAATCACGTAATTGTATTCAGTGACATCCTTCTTAAACTCTTTATTGTTTTTGTCTTCTACTGATTTGGAAAGTCGAAAGCTCGTAATTGGTAGATAGATACAGAGTAACCCCCATGGCTATGATAGTTGTATACACAAGTGTAGCTACCATCGGCCAGTCATGTGATTGAGTTACTCGTTCTCCTCTCGACCCTCAAACTACTATTGAGACCTTCTAGCCATCTGAATTTGAGAATGATTAGGGTTTTACCCTTAGTCGAAATGCCAACCCAGGAGACTATCTATTCTCAAGAAACAATTCATTGTGAGTCTCTAAATATATTTTTTTTTCTCTTGAATATCGCCTTAACTAGAAATCCTTATGCCTTGACTCAACCGTTCCTCGACCAAAGCCCACAGTTTAGACATGAGATGAATAGACAAGGATAAGGACAATCATTTATCGTGACTATGGTAGGCACTCATCCCGATATTGGTTTCCAACAAATATTACCCAAGTTATATAAATTTTATTATTAAGACCTAACTAGTATGGGAACCCCACAGTCACTAGCTTAGCCAATACTATAGCTTAAATACCCTGTTATATTTGTTTTACCAGTTGTGTAGCTCCCCTTCCCGAAATTTTTAAAATATTTTATTATTATTTATTTTATTTAAATGGTGATTTTAGAAATTTTAGAAATAATTATTTAGTTAATTATTACGGTAGATAATTTTTAATCATGATTAAATTTGGAGTACAAGGTGACTAGAAATCGTGGCACGGATAGTGCAATGTCGTGCTTTGACTAGTGTATGAGCCCTGGTAGGGAAGGCCGAGTCATAGTGATGTCCTAACTAGGAAAATCAGGCCAAGTTGCGACTCAACCCTTACCGAAGATTTTATTTATTATGTAATTATATTATTGAGTTTTAGGGAACCCGGTTGTACCGAACCTGTCCAGATTTGGCCCAAGTCAAATCCAAGCCCATGTAGGCATGTAGTGGAACCAAATACGGCCTTGTAGACATGATTGGTAAATGCAAATATTTTGTATGTATTTTTGGAATTGGCAATTACTTTCTAAATATTCGTTAATTAAATATTATAAATAACATTATTGGTATAAAATGGGTTCTTGTACAACTTTGGGATTATTAGACTGCGCCTAGTGGTGTATACATCAATGTTGGGATATTTAGACCACATATTTGGAAGTTCACTTATTATAGATTTTTTGTTATCACTATTATTGTTATTTATATTGTTATTAGTTTTATAATAATAAAATATATCATTTAATATTCTAAATTATTTATGAGATAAATATTATTGTATGTATAAGTTTTAGTATAAGCCCAACACTATGGGAATATATTCCAAACTATTTACTTTTGGACTATTGGAGTATTTATTTATATATAGTAAATATATCTATATATATAAATATGAATCAATGTGTGTGTGTGTGTATATATATATATATATATATATATATATATATATATATATATATATATATATATATATATATATATATATATATATATATATATTTTGTGTGTGTGTGTGTGTGTATATATATATATATATATATATATATATATATATATATATATATATATATATATATATATATATATATATATATATATATATATATATATATATATATATATATATATATATTATTTTTTATTATATATATATATATATATATATATATATATATATATATATATATATTAAAAGGAAATATATATATATATATATATATATATATATATATATATATATATATATATATATATATATATTAATAATAAAACAGAAATGTAGAACCTACAGCAGGGAATTCCCCAACCGATCAGGCTCAGCCCGAAGATCCCAAGTCCAGGCCGAGCCAACCCTTTAGCTGACCTCCCCGACCACATTGACAGACCCAAACTAGCCCAGAACAGTGGGCCAGCCCGATATAACCCAGCTGGGGGAGAGCCAGGCCCGAGCCATACACAGACGCGTATATATATATATATATATATATATATATATATATATATATATATATATATATATATATATATATATATATATATATATATATATATATATATATATGTACATCCGAGAGCTGGGAATCGATAGATCGAGAGGGAATTCCAAACCCTAACCTCGCCAAGGCTCCAACCCCGCCCCCATGACCTCCGCACGCGTCCACGGCCATCGCAGCACCGCCGCGCGCGCGCCAAAGTCGGCCGAAAACACGCGAAACAGCACCAGCTACGACAGCGGTTGCAGTCGCGAAGAGGCAGTTTCACGACGACATTGCGTCGTGCACGCTCATCCTTTTGACGAGCCGTTTCTTAGGTAAAAACCCGACACAACCACCTTCAATTGCATTCAATTAGTTTGTAGTTAACCGTCGTAGATTTCTCGACAAATGGGCTCGAAGTCGACGGAAATCCTGTTAGTAAACAAGGCATACAACTTGCCGAGCACCCATGTTTGAAGATCACTCTTCATCAGCCTATTGACAGTTTAAAATTTCTATTTGAACAATCTTCTAGATCACATATAGGAGCTCAGGAATCATTTTGTAGATTCGAAGTTCATTAAATGTGAACTGAGAAATCGGTTTTGGAAGTTTAGAAAAAATTATCAAAAACAGTTTTCAAAAACTAGAAAATTTATCCACACGACGTGCGTTCCGCCAATCCGGACGACATGGTCGCGAACCAAAGGCATTGAAAGCTATGTAACGGCTTCGTGGTCGTGTGGGCTTTGACGGAATTCAAATTGGTCGCGTGTGTGCGACGAATTTGATGCGTATCCGTCGAAATTCACCGTATCGACCACTTTTCACAAACTCCAATTACTTTATGCACGTTCGTCAGATCGAGACAAAACTTACGCCAGCAGGACCATATCATTTTTCTGGTCCTGTATGCCAAGTTTGGTCCAATTCTGAGACAGTGGAGTTGGAACGCCGTTTTGTGGGTCCTACGGTCCGACTCAACGGGCAATTTTGTGCACGGCCCGCCGGAATCCAACTCTGGACATACGGTTGGGTTGGTATCGGAAAATCGGACCTGTAGACATATAGTTTGACGACTTTAGAGACCATTGACTCTGGCATGCTTTTCGGTACAAAGCGGGTCCAACGGCGGACATCATTTTTGTCTGAAATTACCGTTTTGCCCCTATGTCCAGAATTAGACTTAAGGATAGGCAATCCTAGCTAATTTGACTATTCTGAGAACGTTGGTATTGTTTATTTCAGCATCTGGAGACTTCTGCATGTGTTGACTGATCGTGACTCATTGAGTGGTATAGCCTTATTGGTTTCACCAGCTAAGGACCTCAGGCATGTGCACTTTCTAATTGCTTTCCGATTCATAGTAGTCTTTTTATTTCATGTCTATACATATATCTTGCTGCTTGTTGACATGCTCGTCACACGGAGTAGTCGGGAGGGAAAATATCTTAGTAGACATGTGGACTACCCAGAACAATCCTATGATGTCTATTCGTGAACAATAGCACCTGTATACGACACGTACAGGTGCCGGATTTACCCCCTAGCTGTTCACATGTCGAAAAGGATATTTCACACCACCTAGGTAGATGTCTTTTATTTATTTTTTATTTCTCCATCGTGCCATGTCATCAGTTATCTTCCAGTTTTTATCTCTCATATGTTATTTTCATATCTTGTTAATTCTATTGTGTTTTCGTATTATCGTCGGTTTGTGTACTTGTTCCATTCCTGACTGGAAACCAACATTTTTTAGGTTTAGCCGCGATCACTCTTAGCATGGGGAAGGCTTGGGTATGCTGAGGTCAACCTGGAAATAGAAAACAATTGTATTCATTTTATTTATTGTAAAATCTTGTATTTTTTTTAATTATAAATGTTGTAACAAATTTAGAAAAGTGAATGAGCAGCAAATATTATATTTTGAGCATTTATTTCTTGCGGGCTTGACAGCGTTCTACCGCCGACTCTGCAGCGTAGGCTGGCTTGGACACGTCTCGTATCAAGAAAAGCGGGTGCGGGTCGTGACAAATTTTTGTGGTGGCCCATGCAGGTCCGTCTTCGCAAAAGATTACGAACTCGTGATGGTACTTAAGTTAGTCGTACCATTACGAGCCTGCGACTCGAAAATGCTCATCCACAACTAGGGTTAAACTGATTTAAGAGAATGACTAGGACTAGGAGTCCCATGTTTAAATTGACCGTTAGGTAGTTAAGGTTATTAGATAGGCCTGCAATTTAGATAGTTTGCTAAATCCCTATAGGTACACTATTACTTTTGATATGACAATGTGATTCCATGTGGATATTATTCGCTTGGTACATTATGCTTGCCTAGAATTAAGGCGTTAATTTTGATAAACTGTTCAATTTTCTTATTTATATATAAATCTTATATCAAAAGTTAGAATTGTCTATTTTAAATTCTATTTTGCTGTAAGGAATTGATTTATAATTTCTGATTCTGTTAATCGTGTACGAATCTCGAGTTAGATTTTGATTCTCACAAAACTCGAACTACTTATTCCTTCTTTCAAAAATCTCGCATATTTATATTTTGACTCTCTTGACCAATGCTGCTATTACAGTCTAGTTTTTGCAAGCTTACTCTTTTATCGAGCTTGATTCAAGACATATATTTATTGGGGACGCCCGCTAACATATTGTCTAATCAGAATCATTGTATTACGGTCTGATCAACCATGATGCATTTTGTTCGCTTTTTATTTAATGACCCTACGTGGATTGAGATATAGAGGTATCCAGGATCTCATCCGCGACTGCTTTGACAATTCCTTTTGAATGATACATTCGCCTTTGAATCACGTAATTGTATTCAGTGACACCTCTCTTGAACCCTTTATTATTTTTGTCTTTCACTGATTGGAAAGACGAAAGCTCGTAATTGATAGATAGATACATAGTATCCCCATGGTTATGATAGTTGTATACACGAGTGAAGCTACCATCGACCAGCTATGTGACTAGAACCTTGCCTTGAGTTACTCGTCCTCTATGCGACCCTAAACCTACTATCATGATCTTCTGGTCATTGGAGTCCGAGAATGATTAGGATCTTTCCCCTTGACCAAATGCCAACCTAGGAGGCTACCAATTCTCTAGTGTAGCCTCCCTTCCCGAAATTTTGAAATATTTTTTTTATTTATTTGATTTAAATGGTGTTTTTGAATTTTTATAAAAAATTATTTAGTTAATTATTACGGTAGATGACTTTAGCCATGGTTGAGAATTGGAGTACCAGACGACTAGCGCATCACTGCTCGACAACCCGGAAATCCTCGAGTACCATTGGCCAGCCGACGGGAGCCAAGCATCGTGGCACTACCAAGTCAACCGGTGCACAGTGTGCACCGATAGAAACCGAAGTATGCCTGGACAGCTCCGAGCCTACTTCCTCTCCTCCCTTGCCTTGATGAGAGCTCAATACTAGTGCTCTGCCAACATAAGAGAAGAGAAGGCAGCAGGAACCGAGAACCCCTCCCGCGCATGTCGTCTGCCGAGAGAACCGCTGTAACCATCGTTGAATGATCACCATGCGCCCTACCATCGGCACGCGTGGTAGTGACCTCGTCGCTCGAATGCCGCACACGACCTCTCCTGTTTGTAAACTCGTCTGGCACTGTCGACTTTCCATCGACCAAAACTGTCGGCCACCTGGTTTATACAAGTTTCCGTCACGACGGGTCCTGCAGAACCGACCCTGTATTCACGCATGAAGACTCAAGATCGAGCCAGGTAAGGCAGGTGGCATAACTACGTGCGGCAGAAAGCATCAACCTAGCCGTGAGCCATCGAAGTGGTTGATAAGCCTCCTCCATGGGTCGGTAAGTGTATCGCTAAGGAACCGACTGAACCATGGCTCTCCACATCCGCCATACCAACTGAAGACCCGACCTTGCCTCTGCCAACGGCTAGATGCCAGAGCTCATGTAGACCGCATGAGTCGAGTCTCCTTCCACAGAGCCGTTCTCCTATGGTCACTTAGAGGAGAAAGGAATAAGAAGAAGGAACCATGCAGGAGTATATCTCAAGTACGTGAGAAAAGAAATCACAGCAACAACACAACAAATGCTAATGGAGTAAAGGTAATTTTTTATATAAGCCCTCTTAGCTTTAGAAATTACATCCATTCATCAAGAAGAGTAGTCCTTTTCGTCCTGTGCAAACTTTTAATATAGGTAATTTACTTATTAGACCCTTTAAAATGTATAATTACAATCCTTTTCTAAAACAAAAATCCTATTTGTAAATTTTTTCGGATTTCTTTGTGCACAGTTGTCAGATCGAGATGAAACTTGCGCCAACAGGACCGTATCATTTTTCTGGTCCTGTATGCCAAGTTTGGTCCGATTCTGAGGCAGTTGATTGGACCGTCATTTTGTGGGCCCCACGGTCCCACTCAACGGGTAATTTTGTGCACGGCCCATCGGAATCCAAAATTGGACATACCGTTGGGTTCGTATCGTCAAAACGAATCCGTAGACATGTAGTTTGATGACTTTAGAGACCATTGACTCTGGCACATTTTTCGGTGCAAAACGGGTCCAACGGCGGACACCGTTTTTGCCCGAAAATATCGTTTTGCCCCTGTATCCAGAATTGGACTTAAGGACAGGCAATTCTAGCTAATTTGACTATTCTGAGAATGTTGGCAATATTTGTTTCAGCTTTCGGAGACAGTTGTGATGACTTGGACTTCGTGGCTTGGCAGTTGACTAAATTGTTGTTGGATCTGCGTGCAACTTCCAGGCAAGATACCTTGCCTTCCTCTACAGTTTATTTACATGTATATTTATATTATTATACAATTTTACCAGTTGATTATTTATATGTGATTTGTATATCATGCTTGCTAGTATATATATAGCCTTGTTTATAAATAGCTTTGTAGTTCATATTGGATTGGTTTTCTCGTGTATCGTGATTGGGTCGTGTCGTGTCATCACTTGTACTTGGACTAAGTCGTATCGTGTCATAGGATGAATAAGTCATAACGGAACTGCTTTACCTCCTTGCCTTGAAATCTTGAAGCTAACCTGCGAGTCCACATCAGGGGCGAGTGTTAGTAGTTAAGCTAACCTGCGAGTCCACATTAGGGGCGAGGGTTAGTAGTTATCTGTCCACACCTGCGAGTCCACATTAGGGACGAGGGTGATGCTAACCTGTGAGTCCACACTAGGGATGAGAGTTAGTAGTATATGGTTCACACCTGCGAGTCCATACTAGGGACGAGGGAGATGCTAGCCTGCGAGTCCACAATAGGGACGAGGGTTAGTAGTATATGGTTCACACCTGCGAGTCCACACTAGGGACGAGGGTGATGCTAGCCTGCGAGTCCGCACTAGGGGCGAGGGCTAGTAGTTGTTCAAACCTGTGAGTCCACACTAGGGGTGAGGGTTTGAGTACTCGATTGGTTATCCATTGACATCTTGATATCGTGTTCTCGTGTTCTTCTCCTGCAGTTCGTTTAGGCGTAGTGGTTCTTCCTGTAGTGCCCCGTCCCTACATCGTGCCCCGTCCCTACATCGTGCCCCGTACTCTGTCCACGGGGTATACGAGAAAGGAATACTGTCGCTATCGATTCAGTCGGGACCGATAGGTCGGGATCGGCCGAGTCGATCGAACGGGAACGGTTGAATTAAGATCCATTCCTCGTTATGGAATGTCTTCTTCGGAACCAAGTCCCATATTCAACGGGTTGCGCCTCGAGGATTGACTCTGCGACTGAGTCGGGAGAGACCTCCCGTTGCTCTGCTTTTCACGCCGCTTGCGTTGGTTTTGGCTTTGTTTTCTGAATGCGCTTTCATGAATGTTTTCGATGGTTTTCATGGCTTGCATTTCGAACTCGTATTTCCTATCGAACTCCTTGAATAATGCAGTGTTCTAATCAGTTGCTTGTGCGATTTCAGGTAATCGCGTAGGCGACGTCTAGCGCGACCAACAAGTTCTCTGGCCGAACTAAACTCAAGGTGAGTGGCTGACCCTTCTCTTCTCGACCCCTTCTTAGGTAAATTGATAGTGTTGTTGCGGATTAAAGATTGAATACAAGGACACGGGTACGGCAAAATGATTGAGTTTTCAAAGAGAATGTAGGCTATGTCTTAATAACTAAAAGAGGAAAAATGGTCTTTGCACGGTCATGGACAACTTGTCGACAAGGTAGAGTTTCCCCGCACGGCAACCCGGGGCCACGGGACCGTTGCGGCCAAGAAGGAAACATTTCTCATAAGCTGTGCTGGGCACAATGTTAGGCGAGGACTTGCAGCGGGGCTCGCTACTCGCGCTGAAAGGGCCTCGTCTAATAAAAGCAAAAAGGAGTCCACGATGGCTCTGGGAGCCAGTGACCAACACACGAAATATTTCACTTGGAATGGAAATGATAACAATTGACAGGGAAGAATATGGTAAGTTTCATACGGCACGGCGCGGGCCGCCGTCGGTAAGTTTCAATATAAATTTCACTATGCTTGTCATATGCTTGTTTGCAATTCATTAGGATGGTTAGAAACATTCATACTCTAAGTCATTTAAACTCTTCAACCAAATGAGAGCTTGGAACTTAAATAGCCACGCACCAGTACAAAGTGTAATGTACTGATCCTCGCTCTCCACGCAGGTACCCCGAACCACGAAGGGCGTGCCACCTAAAATCTCAAGGCGGCATGGACACTTTTGAAGCCTCGTCCGTGTAAAGGCTTGTTCTGGATTCCTTTTGAAGAAGACCCGCACTCAGTCCAAAAGAATAGATGGCGGCTCGACTTTCCTCAATCCCAGGTGGAAAGCGTAATAGTTTTTGCTTGTAAAAAGGGATATAATGTATGGAACGACTATCTCATCGGCGTTTATTTTGTAAGTCGAGTCATACTGTAGCCCGCGCAGCAATGCATGTAATGAAGTCAATGTAAATGAAGTTTTATTATCAATGAAAAAGTTTACTTCTATTTCAAATGTGCCAATCAATTTCTCTGCATACTCTAACTTGATGTTGTGTTTTGGATAACCTTATGACTATGCCTTGTGCGATCGCAACTTAGGTTCGCACGGCATCACGCCCGGGGGACGACTATCGATTCTACGGAATCGGGGCGTAACATAATGGTATCAGAGCACGGCTTTACATCCTTTGGCATCGCGTCTAGAGTTCCAAACCTTTGACCTCGCATCGATGAGATAAGTTGTTCCATACAATGAGTCCGTAATAATTTATGACTGATGCGTTTGCCTTCGTATCGCAGAAATGACGGAACCCACGGTCGAGCAAGAACAGAGCGCTTCAAGCGGCTCTAGTAGTTCGCATCGTCCACGGGCCGGACCTTCTAACGATACAATCGAAAGGATGCTGCGCATGATGGAGGCACAGCGAAACCAGTCTGAGAACCGTCATCAACAGGTAGAGGAACGACAGGCCCAGTTCGAAGCTCGCTTCGAAGCTCTCTTTGATGCACATGCCAAACTTCAACAAAAGCAGTTAGATACCCTGCAGCAGATCGTCCAGACAATGGCGGCCAACAGAAATTCTGCGACTGCGCCTACCGTCACCGTACCTGCTACCACCGGGCCGACGATCCAACCCATTGAAGTCGACACGACGGAGCCCGAGCGTCAACCAGTGACACTAAAAAAGTACAACTTTGAAGTGTCAGAATTTAAAAAAGTATGCCGTACTTCTTTCAGCGGCACCGAGGGTCCTTCCATAGCGATCGACTGGTTGGAAGAGCTGGAAGATCACTTCGAGCTTCTCGGCATTGAAGAGTTGAAGCAAGTCGCCTGTGCATAACTTCAACTACGGTTGAACGCACACGAATGGTGGGCCGTACGCAAGCGAGCGATCCGACCGGACAACAACACTGCGCTGATCTCTTGGGCCACGTTCCGCAAAGCTTTTGAAGTCCAGTACCTTTCGTCAGCCGTTTGTCAAGCGAAGGAGAATGAATTCATGCTGTTGAAGCAAGGGAGCCGGACAGTGGAACAGTACGCCGCAGAATTCAATAAGTTGTCTAAGTTTGCTGGCCAGTTTCTGCCTACTGAAGAGTGCCGTGTGCGACGATTCGAAGTGGGTCTGTGACACTCTATCGGTGCACATGTCGGGGTCCCGGAGTATAAGACCGTGGGCGAGGCTCTGAATCACGCGCTCCGCCTTGAGAACCTGCATCCTTCCGGTACTGACGACGTTGTGCGCCACTCTAATCACAAACGTTCTAGCTATACGGGAGGCAATAACTACGCGTCAAAGCGTCCACACACTAGCAGCTACCAAGGCTGGAACCCGTTACCACGATACAGAAATTGCCACCAGCTTGGGCATACTGATGACCACTGCTTTGCCAAGACAGAGTGCTACGCTTGCAGGCAGAAGGGTCACCTTGCTCGAGATTGCCAGAATCCCCGACCGAATCGCAACGCACCACAACAACAATACCGCCAAGAGAATCGAGGGCAGGCGCCCCGACCCCCTCCGCGCACTCAACCTGCACCACAAAATGGCCAAGATCGTCGCCCCAACACTCAGGGTCGCGTCTACGCCATGTCTCGAGACGAAGCACTGGCGTCAGATACAGTAGTGTCAGGTATACTAAAATTCAATAACGTGCCTGCTCGTGTGTTATTTGATTCAGGCGCTTCACATAGTTTTATATCGACGGACTTTGCCGTCGAGCACAAATTCCCTGTAATATCATTAGATCTCGACCTTAGCGTAAGCACGCCTTCGGGCACACCAATTCTCACAAACTTAGCTTGTGCCGGCAGGATTATCTGTATCGACGGTCAAAAGATCGGTCTGGATGTGATAGTTCTAGACATGAAGGACTTTGACATCATTCTAAGAATGGATTGGCTCGGGCCGTGCAACGCAACCATAGACTGCGCTGAAAAGAAGGTCACATTCTGCATGCCTGGAGTGCCTGAATTCTGCTACTCGTGTGGTGAGGCATCGTCGACCTGCATGGTAATCTCCGCAATATCTGCTCGACGGATGCTGCATTCCGGATGCGAAGGCTATCTAGCTTCCGTTCGAGACATGCGACAGGATGGTGCAAATGCGGGTCAGACCGACGTTGTGGCAGAATTCCCAGACGTGTTCCCGGATGAGCTACCCGACATGTCGCCCGATCGAAAAATAGAGTTCACCATCGACACATTCCCCGACACTCGGCCGATCTCGAAGGCTCCGTACAGAATGGCCCCTGCAGAATTGAAAGAATTGAAGGCACAACTTCAAGAATTTCTCGACAGAGGGTTTATCCGTCCGAGTGTCTCGCCGTGGGGTGCGCCCGTGCTATTCGTGAAGAAGAAGGATGGATCGATGCGACTCTGCATCGACTATCAGGAATTGAATAAAGCCACCGTCCGAAACAAATACTCCCTGCCCCGCATCGACGACTTGTTAGACCAGCTCCAAGGTACAACGGTGTTTTCAAAGATTGATCTACGATCGGGTTACCACCAACTCAAAGTCAAGCCAGACGACGTACCGAAGTCTGCCTTCCGCACTCGTTACGGCCACTACGAGTTCTTGGTAATGTCGTTCGGTCTGAAAAATGCCCCTGCCGTCTTCATGGATCTAATGAATCGGGTGTTCCGTCCGTTCGTTGACAAGTTCGTAGTAGTCTTCATCGACGACATCCTCGTCTACTCGAAGGATCGAGCACAACATGCAGAGCATCTGCGGACGGTACTCCAAACCCTTCGAGAGAATCAGTTGTACACGAAGATGAGCAAGTGCGAGTTCTGGCTTAACAATATCTTATTCCTTGGGCATATCATCTCTGCCGTGGGCATCGCAATCGATCCGAAGAAAGTCGAGACAGTTGCTGATTGGAAACGGCCTGCATCAGTTAGCAAAATTTGAAGCTTCCTAGGCTTGGCGGGATACTACCGACGCTTCGTGAAGGACTTCATGAAGATCGCATCGCCGTTGACTCGCCTCACCCAGAAAGGAGTCGCATTCAAGTGGTCAGACGACTGTGAAGCTTCCTTCCAGGAGCTCAAACAACGGCTCGTTTCGGCCCCGATACTTGCTCTTCCTGAAGGGACGGAGGGATTTCAAATCTTCAGTGATGCTTCTGGCCAGGGCTTGGGGTGTGTGCTCATGCAGCGGGATAAGGTGATATCTTTTGCTTCCCGGCAGTTGAAGCCGCACGAGAAGAACTACCCCACGCATGACCTAGAATTGGCGGCGATTGTGTTTGCGTTGAAGCTGTGGCGTCACTATCTCTATGGCGTGGCGTGCAGGATTTATACGGACCACAAAAGCCTCAAGTATCTCTTCACCCAGAAAGAATTGAATTTGCGGCTGAGGCGATGGCTCGAGCTGATCAAAGACTATGACTTGTCAATCGACTACACGCCGGGCAAGGGAAATGTGGTAGCGGATGCGCTGAGCCGAAAGTACTTAGCTTCGTTATGCATCAACGATCGACTGCTGCGTGATTTGGAAGGAATGGGCATCGAGCTCCAAGTTCGTTTCAGAGACGTGAAATTGGCACAACTACGGGTGGAACCGAGCCTACTGGAGAGGATCAAGTCTGCACAGAAGGACGACCCCTACCTGGAGAAGATGCGAAAGCTGGTATCGACAGGGAAAGCGTCTGACTTTGCAGAGGACGAGTCGAGAGTGTTGCGCGTAAAGGGACGGCTATGCGTACCGGACGACGTAGAACTTAGAAAAAAGATAATGACGGAGGCGCACTATGCAAAATATTCCTTGCATCCTGGCAGCACCAAGATGTATAAGGACCTCCGCGTTGTCTTTTGGTGGCACGGCATGAAGAGGGACGTAGCGCTCTTTGTGTCAAAATGTATGGCCTGTCAGCAAGTCAAATCCGAGCACCAGCGACCGGGCGGGGAGATGCAGAACCTCGCCATTCCAGAGTGGAAGTGGGATCACATCACTATGGACTTCGTTGTTGGCTTGCCGAGGACGCCGCGGGGAAACGACGCCGTCTAGGTCATCGTCGATCGACTAACCAAGTCAGCGTACTTTATCGCCATCAAAGTTACTTTGAGCGTCGACCGCCTTGCTCAGATATATCTTGATGAAGTAGTTCGGCTGCACGGGGTCCCAGTATCTATCATCTCAGATCGGGATGGATGGTTCGTAGCGCGCTTCTGGAGTAGTCTTCATTCAGCATTGGGGACCAAGTTGAAGTTCAGCTCAGCTTATCATCCTCAGACTGACGGCCAAACAGAACGGGTGAACCAAATTCTCGAAGACATGTTACGACTCTGTACGATCGACTTGAAGTCAAGTTGGGACGTCCATCTACCGCTGGCCGAGTTCACATACAACAACAGCTATCAGTCCAGCATCCAAATGGCACCGTATGAAGCTTTGTACGATCGAAAGTGTAGATCTCCCATTTGCTGGGATGAAGTCGGGGAACGGCAGATATTTGGTCCGGAGCTGGTGGAGCAGACTGTGCAGAAAGTCAAGTTAATACGAGAAAGATTGAAGATAGTACAAAGTCGGAAGAAAAGCTATGCCGACACGCACCGACGCCCCCTCGAGTTCTCGGAAGGCGACCATGTATTCTTGAAGGTGATACCTATGCATGGAGTTTCCAGGTTCGGTGCGAAGGGAAAATTGAGCCCAAGATTTGTTGGTCCGTTCAAAATATTGAAGCGAGTCGCCCCGGTAGCTTACCAAATCGCCTTGCCGCCTGCATTGTCAGAGGTACATGACGTCTTCCACGTATCGTAATTGCGGAAGTACGTGCATGATCCGAGCCATGTTGTAGATTTGGGTAAGCTGGACCTGAAGACGGACTTGTCATATATCGAAGAGCCGGTGCAAATCTTGGAGCACAAGGATAAACTTCTCCGCAACCGTGCTATTCCCCTCGTCCGCGTCCTCTGGAGGAACCATTCGGTCGAGAAGTCGACGTGGAAGCTTGAGTCAGAAATGAAGGAGAAGTTCCCTTCATTGTTCTCGTAGAGGTAGGTTCTATTCTTAAGTTTCGAGGACGAAACTTTTTCTTAGTTGGTTATGGTGTAGTGCCCCGTCCCTATATCGTGCCCCGTACTCTGTCCACGGGGTGCGCGAGAAAGGAACATTGTCGCTATCGATTCGGTCGGGACCGATAGGTCGGGATCGGCCGAGTCGATCGAACGGGAACGATTGAATTAAGATCCATTCCTCGTTATGGAATGTCTTCTTCGGAACCAAGTCCCATATTCAGTGGGTTGCGCCTCGAGGATTGACTCTGCGGCTGAGTCGGGAGAGACCTCCCGTTGCTCTGCTTTTTACGCCGCTTGCGTTGGTTTTGGCTTTGTTTTTTGAATGCGCTTTCGTGAATATTTTCGATGATTTTCATGGCTTGCATTTCGAACTCGCATTTCCTATCGAACTCCTTGAATAATGCAGTGTTCTAATCAGTTGCTTGTGCGATTTCAGGTAATCGCGTAGGCGACGTCTAGCGCGACCAACAAGTTCTCTCGCCGAACTAAACTTAAGGTGAGTGGCTGACCCTTCTCTTCTCGACCCCTTCTTAGGTAAATCGATAGTGTTGTTGCGGATTAAAGATTGAATGCAAGGGCATGGGCACGGCAAAATGATTGAGTTTTCAAAGAGAATGTAGGCTATGTCTTAATAACTAAAAGAGGAAAAATGGTCTTTGCACGGTCATGGATAACTTGTCGACAAGGTAGAGTTTCCCCGCACGGCAACCCGGGGCCACGGGACCATTGCGGCCAAGAAGGAAACATTTCTCATAAGCTGTGCTGGGCACAATGTTAGGCGAGGACTTGCAGCGGGGCTCGCTACTCGCGCTGAAAGGGCCTCGTCTAATAAAAGCAAAAAGGAGTCCACGATGGCTCTGGGAGCCAGTGACCAACACACGAAATATTTTACTTGGAATGGAAATGATAACAATTGACAGGGAAGAACATGGTAAGTTTCATAAGGCACGGCACGGGCCACCGTCGGTAAGTTCAATGTAAATTTTACTATGCTTGTCATATGCTTGTTTGCAATTCATTAGGATGGTTAGAAACATTCATACTCTAAGTCATTTAAACTCTTCAACCAAATAAGAGCTTGGAACTTAAATAGCTACGCACCAGTATAAAGTGTAATGTGCTGATCCTCGCTCTCCACGCAGGTACCCCGAACCACGAAGGGTATGCCACCTAAAATCTTAAGGCAGCGTGGACACTTTTGAAGCCTCGTCCGTGTAAAGGCTTGTTCTGGATTCCTTTTGAAGAAGACCCGCACTCAGTCCAAAAGAATAGATGGCGGCTCGGCTTTCCTCAATCCCAGGTGGAAAGCGTAATAGTTTTTGCTTGTAAAAAAGGATGTAATATATGGAACGACTATCTCATCGGCGTTCATTTTGTAAGTCGAGTCATATTGTAGCCCGTACGGCAATGCATGTAATGAAGTCAATGTAAATGAAGTTTTATTATCAATGAAAAAGTTTACTTCTATTTCAAATGTGCCAATCAATTTCTCTGCGTACTCTAACTTGATGTTGTGTTTCGGATAACCTTATGACTATGCCTTGTGCGATCGTAACTTAGGTTCGCACGGCATCATGCCCGGGGGACGACTAGCGATTCTACGGAATCGGGGCGTGACACTTCCAGTCGTGTATAGTCGTATTTTCGTGCTGATTGGTCTTTTTCTATTATTTCCTGTATTTTTTTATTGCATGATAGACTGCTAGATAGGCATATTTTTATGTATCTTGCTATGTCCCCTGAGGACCTGATGATCTCTTCAGGTTTAGTAAGTGCATGGAGATAGCTATTAGTTCGGGATGTCGGATGGGATGATACGCTTGCGGGATTCAGGTATCGTATTACATTTATTATCAGCTCGTGCTTTCATACCTTATCATGAGACATCCTATTTCCTGATTCAGTTTAGACTCTTGTTACTTTATTAGAGTCTTATCGGACATATATGCTAGTGGGCTGCAGACCACGACCCATACTTGTTCATTCTTGATTATTATTCTTATTGTGGATTGAGATATAGTTTTGTCTTGCCTTGATTAGGCCCATTGCCATAGCCGTGACAGCGTTTACGTATTCAAGTTGGGCTGGAGTCCGCTCGATACGTAGCTGGCCTGCTCACGAGCTCGCGCCCGGAAAGCAGGTGCAGGTCGTGACAAGTTTTTTTGGTAGCCCATGCAGGTCAGAGCATATCGTACCGGTTACGTAACTGTACTGGTACGAGCCTGCGACTAAGACTAAACCTTAGAAATCTTAATCCACACTGCATTGAAAATTCTCCTAGAAATTTCTCTACCGTCTTTGAAAACTCCATGTTTGCTCTCAATTATACCTCCTTGCTTTCCGTATCATTGAATTCTTGTCCCTTCCTATTCCGAGGTGACGAATGATCGTGCTGTCTAGGATTTATTAGAAATTCTTAAATTATAGTATAATATTGCTTGACTGTTGAATATTGGTTGTTTATAGATATGAGGGAGTATAGATGCCATATGCCTAGATATCTGCCTGTATAATTGTTAGCAACTAGTTAGAAAACCATAAGACTTTAGTGACCGTATTTTGAGGAGTAGTGTGACCAAAGGTGGGTAGAAGTCCTCGAAGTTTCGTAGTTATGGAATGACTAGAGAAGGTTATAAAATATTTTTGAGGAAATTAAATTTGAGGAGATTAAGGAAATAGTAGACTTTGATTTTTAGGAATAGTTAAGAATTAGAATTTCGAGGACGAAATTATTTTAAGGTGGGTAGATTTGTAGCCTCCCTTCCCGGAATTTTGAAATATTTTTTTTTATTTATTTGATTTAAATGGTGTTTTTGAATTTTTATAAATAATTATTTAGTTAATTATTACGGTAGATGACTTTAGCCATGGTTGAGAATTGGAGTACCAGACGACTAGGAATCATGGCACGGATAGTGCAGTGGCGTGCCTTGACTAGTGTATTAGCCATGCCAGGAAAGGCTGAGCCATAGTGATGCCCTAACTAGGAAAACCAGACTAAGTTGTGACATGACCCTATAAATAATCTAATTATTATTGATCATTGACTTGTAGGAGACCCGGTTGTACCAATTTAGTCCGGAATGGACCCAAGCCAAGCACAAGCCCTTGTAGTGATACAATGCATCCAAAGACAGACCATGTAGGAATATGTTATGTGTGTACAAATATTCTTAACTAATATAGGACTTGACATATGTTTTCTAGATATTTGATTATTTGTACAAAATTGGTATTATTATTATTAAATAGTGTTTTGTAATAATTGTGATTTCCTAAGCCAGATAAAGAGTATGCTGGTTAGGTTCCTACTTGATTCTTCTTGCTAATGCCATTTCTGTATCTGTGTGCTAATGCTATTCGACTTTTGTTAAAGTACGTTTTATTTACTAGTTAGGTCTCTTTCAAAAAGAGTTCTTGATAGTGTTATTTCTATTTTCCTTTTCACTTTCCTTTCTCAATTGTAATTGTAGTGGCCCTTTTCCTTCAGTTTAACTTATCTGTTTGTATATTTTGAGTTTGCTTCATGTGGGGTCCTTCCTAATAATGGTGGAGGCCTTCTGGCGTCAACCACATCTAATGCCTCTCCTAACACAAGTCTATGCATTGACCTGTGGCCAATACAACTGATAATACTAGTACCTGTATTCGAACTTGAATTGAGCCCATTTAGCTTAGGTGTCAGTTGTGTGTCTGTGACTATGTTATTACGTTAACCTTGTGTTTCGGGCATGTACTAATGTACATGTGGTAATTCGCACAATAAAATTCAGGAGGTTTCCTTGAGTATGATGGAGACCATTATCTCACATGTCCAACTAGTCTACATGATATCAATTTTATGCCATTTGCTCAAATATTACTTACACACTAAAACTAAGTATTGCATCTGTGTTAAACCTGCCATTACAACAAAGACCCGTACTTAAACCCATCAACCTTAGCAAGCCCATCCACATTTCCCTTAAGCAAACATAGGCCAAGGCCCAACTTCCTTTTCCCTTTCCTATATAAATGGAGCAACCGTTCAAAGGAAGCCCTAGCCGCATGCGCATGACTTCCCTTTCATCTTCTTCTCCATCTCGTATTCGGTTGTATGAGCGCGTCGCCCCGATAGTGCCTCCAACCGGCAACCTCTGAAGAGCAGCAACCGTCCGACCACCCTCGAGTAGTGCATCACTGCTCGACAACCCGAAAATTTTCGAGTACCATTGGCCAGCCGACGGGATCCAAGCATCGTGGCACTACCAAGTCAGCCGGTGCACAGTATGCACCGATGGAAACCGAAGTATGCCTGGACAGCTCCGAGCCTACTTTCTCTCCTTCCTTGCCTTGATGAGAGCTCAATACTAGTGCTCTGCCAACATAAGAGAAGAGAAGGCAGCAGGAACCGAGAACCCCTCCCGCGCGTGTCGTCTGCCGAGAGAACCGCTGTAACCATCGTTGAATGATCACCATGCGCCCTACCATCGGCACGCGTGGTAGTGACCTCGTCGCTCGAACGCCGCACACGACCTCTCCTGTTTGCAAACTCGTCTGGGACTGTCGACTTTCCATCGACCAAAACTGTCGGCCGCCTGTTTTGTACAAGTTTTCGTCACGATGGGTCCTGCAGAACCGACCCTGTATTCACGCATGAAGACCCACGATCGAGCCAGGTGAGGCAGGTGGCACAACTACGTGCGGCAGAAAGCATCAACCTAGCCGTGAGCCATCGAAGTGGTTGATATGCCTCCTCCATGGGTCGGTAAGTGTATCGCTAAGGAACCGACTGAACCATGGCTCTCCACATCCGCCACACCAACTGAAGACCCAGCCTTGCCTCTGCCAACGGCTAGATGCCAGAGCTCATGTAGACCGCATGAGTCGAGTCTTCTTCTACAGAACCGTTCTCCTATGATCACTTATAGGAGAAAGGAATAAGAAGAAGGAACCATGCAGGAGTATATCTCAAGTACGTGAGAAAAGAAATCACAGCAACAACACAACAAATGCTGATGGAGTAAAGGTAATTTTTTATATAAGCCCACTTAGCTTTAGAAATTACATCCATTCATCAAGAAGAGTAGTCCTTTTCGTCCTGTGCAAACTTTTAATATAGGTAATTTACTTATTAGACCCTTTAAAATGTATAATTACAATCCTTTTCTAAAACAAAAATCCTATTTGTAAATTTTTCCCAATTTCTTTGTGCACGATTGTCAGATCGAGATGAAACTTGCGCCAATAGGACCGTATCATTTTTTTGGTCCTGTATGCCAAGTTTGGTCCGATTTTGAGACAGTTGATTGGACCGTCGTTTTGCGGTCCCCACGGTCCTACTCAACGGGTAATTTTGTGCACGGCCCATCAGAATCCAAAATTGGACATACCGTTGGGTTCGTATCGTCAAAACGAATTCGTAGACATGTAGTTTGATGACTTTAGAGACCATTGACTCTGGTACATTTTTCGGTACAAAGCGGGTCTAACGGCGGACACCGTTTTTGCCCGAAAATATCGTTTTTTCCCCTGTATCCAGAATTGGACTTAAGGACAGGCAATTCTAGCTAATTTAACTATTCTGAGAATGTTGGCAATGTTTATTTCAGCTTTCGAAGACAGTTGTGATGACTTGGACTTTGTGGCTTGGCAGTTGACTAAATTGTTGTTGGATCTGCGTGCAACTTCCAGGCAAGATACCTTGCCTTCCTCTATAATTTATTTACATATATATTTATATTATTATACAGTTTTACCAGTTGATTATTTATATGTGATTTGTATATCATGCTTGCTAGTATATATAGCCTTGTTTATAAATAGCTTTGAAGTTCATATTGGATTGGTTTTCTCGTGTATCGTAATTGGGTTGTGTCGTGTCATCACTTGTACTTGGACTGAGTCGTATCGTGTCATAGGATGAATAAGTCATAACGGAACTGCTTTACCTCCTTGCCTTGAAATCTTGAAGCTAACCTGCGAGTCCACATCAGGGGCGAGGGTTAGTAGTTAAGCTAACCTGCGAGTCCACATTAGGGGCAAGGGTTAGCAGTTATCTGTCCACACCTGCGAGTCCACATTAGGGACGAGGGTGATGCTAACCTGCAAGTCCACACCAGAGACGAGGGTTAGTAGTATATGGTTCACACCTGCGAGTCCACACTAGGGACGAGGGTGATGCTAGCCTGCGAGTCCACACCAGGGACGAGGGTTAGTAGTATATGGTTCACACCTGCGAGTCCACACTAGGGACGAGGGTGATGCTAGCCTGCGAGTCCACACTAGGAGCGAAGGCTAGTAGTTGTTCAAACCTGCGAGTCCACACTAGGGGCGAGGGTTTGAGTACTCGATTGGTTATCCATTGACATCTTGATATCGTATTCTCTTGTTCTTCTCCAGCAGTTCGTTTAGGCGTAGTGGTTCTTCCAGTCGTGTATAGTCGTGTTTTCGTACTGGTTGGTCTTTTTCCATTATTTCCTGTATTTTTTTTATTGCATGATAGACTGCTAGATATGTATGTTTTTATGTATCTTGCTATGTCCCCTGAGGACCTGATGATCTCTTCAGGTTTAGTGAGTGCATGGAGATAGCTATTAGTTCTGGATGTCGGATGGGATGATACGCTTGCGGGATTCAGGTATCGTATTGTATTTATTATCAGCTCGTGCTTTCATACCTTATCATGAGATATCATGTTTTCTGATTCAGTTTAGACTCTTGTTACTTTATTAGAGTCTTATCGGACATATATGCTAGTGGGCTGCAGACCACGACCCATACTTGTTCATTCTTGATTATTATTCTTATTGTGGATTGAGATATAGTTTTGCCTTGCCTTGATTAGGCCCATTGCCATAGCCGTGACAGCGTTTACGTATTCGAGTTGGACTAGAGTCCGTAAGATACGTAGCTGGCCTGCTCACGAGCTCGTGCCCAGAAAGCGGGTGCGGGTCGTGACATCCAGAGACCAAATGTTGTGAACCACTAATCATTTGTTTGAAGTTTGTTTCAGCTAGGACCCTTGTGACAATAGTCTGGCAGGTTTGACCCCAATAGAAATTCACGACTCAGTTGTTAGAAATATTTTTATATGATGTGCCTTAGAGTTGGTTACCTCGGCGACAACTCATGTATACTGTGGACGAGTAGGTCATTCTATTTTATCGACCATGTGTCATTGCACACGCACTCGTTTTCCATTTAATGAGGAACGACCCTTGACTTGACTTATATCTATCGTATCCCGATACATCGTACCTTATTCTTTATTAACAAAAGTCGAGGTAAATATCTGGACTTTGGAATCCTTCTAACCCATTATTCCTAGAACTATGTCTTAGTTTCTAAGGTGGATAGACAGTAAGCCTTCTAAAAATTTTGGGATATACGAAGATTACCGATTGACTAGAATAATTTTCCACTTGGGTGATAATTAGTGCCCCATGGACTTCCACTTTCTATTAAGATCATTTTGTGTCCCCGACCGTGTCATTAATATTCAGAGCACAAGACCAGTTGTTACCTCCCAACAAATTTTATATGCAAGATCTAGATGAGTCCACCTTCACCTAAGTATATCATGTCCCACTCAAACCCGTCCCCTTGTACTCTATTTTTGTAGTGCGACTTTCAGGTCAAAAGGACTAGTTATATCCCTTACCATAATACCGGTATACTTCCCGACTTTCACTAGAGCCTCAACTTTGACTCAATTCATTCGGCCCAATATATAGTTGTAACCT
The DNA here is from genome assembly GCA_029216955.1 of Iris pallida. NCBI lineage: Eukaryota > Viridiplantae > Streptophyta > Magnoliopsida > Asparagales > Iridaceae > Iris > Iris pallida. The sequence goes on along the minus strand of JANAVB010006598.1, from coordinate 1,311,741 downwards.
ACTCGAAGCCCACTACGCATATACCACTAGTGTGCCACTCGATAGAGGCCTCATGTGCTACCTAAACACAAAAGTTACGGAAGGCACATTTTGAGCTTTAGGGACCTAGCTAACCAACCTGATTAGCAACTAGCTCAATCCCTTGGGTAGAAACCTATTCTAGGATACCCTAATCTAGTAGGAATAGTTTTATCATTGGGATCTTGTCTAGTCCATATAGATTGAAATCCAATGTTCATCCAACCAACAGCTGATGTCCAAATACAGAACCCATTAAGACCACGATCTTGATTTCTCAAATTTCGTTCCATTATGGAATCTTGTTTGAATTAGAATTTCAAGAACAAGACTTCTGTATTGCACGGATTGCAGGCCACTCTAAGTAACGAAGGGCTCTTCGACGTAGCAAGTGACTGAACTAGAGTAGCCCAATCTAGCAAATAAGTCAATGGTTCGTAAACATTCTTTTAGATGTATCGTTGGATACTCTCTACCGCTCTTGGAACTTCATAGTTGCTCTCGATTATTCTTTCTTATCTTCCTGTCCTGCCTATTTCAGAACGACGAATGGCTATGTTATTAGACTTTATCAACATTTCTTAGCTACTTGTGTAAGTTTTTTGCTTGTTAAATCTTGGGTTGCTTGATAGATACGAGAGGATTATAAATACCATATGCCTAGATATTTGTTGGTAGGATTGTTAGCAACCAGTTAGAAGATTTTAAGATTTTGGTTTTGAGGAGTAGGGTGACCAAAGGTGGGTAGAAGTCCTCAAGGTTTTGTAGTTACAAAATGGCTAGGAGGAGAATATAAATTATTTCGAGGAATTAAATTTAAGAAGATTAAGGTTAAGGTAGACTTTCCTTTTGAATTTTAAGGAATAGTTATGAGTTAGAATTTTGAGGACAAAATTATTTTTAAGGTGGGTAGATCTGTAGCTCCCCTTCCCGGAATTTTTAAAATATTTTATTATTATTTATTTTATTTAAATGGTGATTTTAGAAATTTTAGAAATAATTATTTAGTTAATTATTACGGTAGATGATTTTTAATCATGATTAAATTCGGAGTACAAGGTGACTAGAAATCGTGGCACGGATAGTGCAATAGCGTGCTTTGACTAGTGTATTAGCCCTGGTAGGGAAGGCCGAGTCATAGTGATGTCCTAACTAGGAAAACCAGGCCAAGTTGCGACTCAACCCTTACCGAAGATTTTATTTATTATGTAATTATATTATTGAGTTTTAGGGAACCCGGATGTACCGAACATGTCCAGATTTGGTCCAAGTCAAATTCAAGCCCATGTAGGCATGTAGTGGGACCAAATACGGCCTTATAGACATGATTGGTAAATACAAATATTTTGTATGTATTTTTGGAATTGGCAATTACTTTCTAAATATTCGTTAATTAAATATTATAAATAACATTATTGGTATAAAATGGGTTCTTGTACAACTTTGGGATTATTAGACTGCGCCTAGTGGTGTATACATCAATGTTGGGATATTTAGACCACATATTTGGAAGTACACTTATTATAGATTTTTTGTTATCACTATTATTGTTATTTATATTGTTATTAGTTTTATAATAATAAAATATATCATTTAATATTCTAAATTATTTATGAGATAAATATTATTGTATGTATAAGTTTTAGTATAAGCCCAACACTATGGGAATATATTCCAAACTATTTACTTTTGGACTATTGGAGTATTTATTTATATATAGTAAATATATCTATATATATATAAATATGAATCAATGTGTGTGTGTGTATATATATATATATATATATATATATATATATATATTAATAATAAAACAGAAATGTAGAACCCACAGCAGGGAATACCCCAGCCGATCAGGCTCAGCCCGAAGATCCCAAGTCCAGGCCGAGCCAACCCTTTAGCTGACCTCCCCGACCACATTGACAGACCCAAACTAGCCCTGAACAGTGGGCCAGCCCGATATAACCCAGCTGGGGGAGAGCCAGGCCCGAGCCATACACAGACGCGTATATATATATGTACATCATAGAGCTGGGAATCGATAGATCGAGAGGGAATTCTAAACCCTAACCTCGCCAAGGCTCCAACCCCGCCCCCACGACCTCCACGCGCATCCATGGCCACCGCAGTGCCGTCGCGCGCGCGCCAAAGTCGGCCGAAAATACGCGGAACAGCACCAGCTACGACAGCGGTTGCAGTCACGAAGAGGCAGTTTCATGACGACGTTGCGTCGTGCACGCTCATCCTTTTGACGAGCCATTTCTTCAGGTAAAAACCCGACACAACCACCTTCAATTGCATTCAATTAGTTTGTAGTTAACCGTCGTGGATTTCTCGACAAATGGGCTCGAAGTCGACGGAAATCCAGTTAGTAAACAGGGCATACAACAGGCCGAGCACCCATGTTTGAAGATCACTCTTCATTAGCCTATTGACAGTTTAAAATTTCTATTTGAACAATCTTCTAGATCACATATAGGAGCTCAGGAATCATTTTGTAGATTCGAAGTTCATTAAATGTGCACTGAGAAATCGGTTTTGGAAGTTTAGAAAAAATCATCAAAAATAGTTTTCAAAAACTAGAAAATTCATCCACACGACGTGCGTCCCGCCAATCCGGGCGACATGGTCGCGAACCGAAGGCAATGAAAGCTGCGTAACGGCTTCGTGGTCGTGTGGGCTTTGACGGAATTCAAATTGGTCGCGTGTGTGCGACAAATTTGATGCGTATCCGTCGAAATTCACCGTATCGACCACTTTGCACAAACTCCAATTACTTTGTGCACGTTCGTCAGATCGAGATGAAACTTGCGCCAACAGGACCGTATCGTTTTTTTTGGTCCTGTATGCCAAGTTTGGTCCAATTCTGAGACAGTGGAGTCGGAACGCCGTTTTACGGGCCCCACGGTACGACTCAACGGGCAATTTTGTGCACGGCCCGCCGAAATCCAACTCTGGACATACGGTTGGGTTCGTATTGGAAAACCGGACCTGTAGACATGTAGTTTGAGGACTTTAGAGACCATTGACTCTGGCACGCTTTTTGGTACAAAGCGGGTCCAACGGCGGACATCGTTTTTGTCTGAAATTACCGTTTTGCTCCTGTGTCCAGAATTGGACTTAAGGACAGGCAATCCTTGCTAATTTGACTATTTTGAGAACGTTGGTACTATTTATTTCAGCATCTGGAGACTTCTGCATGTGTTGACTGATTGTGGCTCGTTGAGTGGTATAGTGTTATTGGTTTCACCAGCTAAGGACCTCAGGCAGGTGCACTTTCTGATTGCTTTCCGATTTATAGTAGTCTTTTCATTTCATGTCTATACATATATCTTGCTGCTTGTTGACACGCTCGTCACACGGAGTAGTCGGAAGGGAAAATATCTTAGTAGACATGTGGACTACCCAGAACTATCCCATGATGTCTATTCGTGAACAATAGCACATGTACACGACACGTACAGGTGTCGGATTTACCCCCTAGCCGTTCACATGTCGAAAAGGATATTTCACACCACCTAGGTAGATGTCTTTTATTTTTCCTTTATTTCTCCATCGTGCCATGTCATCAGTTATCTTCCAGTTCTTATCTCTCATATGTTATTTTCATGTCTTGTTAATTCTATTGTGTTTTCGTATTGTCGTCGGTTTGTGTACTTGTTCCATTCCTGACTGGAAACCAACATTTTTCAGGTTTAGCCGCGATCACTCTTAGCATGGGGAAGGCTTGGGTATGCTGAGGTCAACCTGGAAATAGAAAATAATTGTATTCATTTTATTTATTGTAAAATCTTGTATTTTCTTTAATTATAAATGTTGTAACAAATTTAGAAATGTGAATGAACAGCAAATATTATATTTGAGCATTTATTTCTTGCGGGCTTGACAGCGTTCTACCGCCGACTCTGCGGCGTAGGCTGACTTGGACACGTCTCGTATCTGGAAAAGCGGGTGCGGGTCGTGACAAGTTGTCAACAGCAATGTATGATCACTACAACTCTTGTGACAATAGTCTGATAGCCTGACACAAATAGAAATTCATGGCTCAGTTGTTAGAAATCCCTTCATATGATGTGCCTTAGAGTTGGTTACCCCGTAGACAACTCTTGTATACTGTGGACGAGCATATCATTCTATTTTATCGACCATGTGTCATTGTACACACTCGTTTTCCATTTAGTGAGGAACGATCCTTGACTTGACTTATATCTACCGTACCCCGTTACGCCGTGCCTGATTCTTTATTAATAAGAGTCGAGGTACAATACCCGGACTTTGGAATTCTCCTAACCTCATTATTCCTAAAACCATGTCCTAGCTTATAAGGTGAGTAGACTGTACGCCTTCTAAAATTTTGGGATATACGAGGATTTCTGATTGATTAGAATGATTTTCATTAGGATGATAATTAGTGCCCCATGGACTCCTACTTTCCCTTTAGATCATTTTGTGTTTCCGACCGTATCATTAATAATCGGAGCACGAGACCTGTCACGACCCGCACCTATTTTTTTCTGGATACGAGACGTGTCCAAGCCAGCCTACGCCGCAGAGTCGGCGGTAGAACGCTGTCACGGCCATGATGATCCAAAATCACAAATAATGCTCATTCATAAAATTAATTTAATTTAAAATGATCACAAGTTTTACATTTGCAGAAAAATATAAACTTGTACAAATATATGAATGACTACAACTCAACTATCTAGCTAGTCTCTAGGCTTTTGTCTGCAAGTACCCCCGTATCTCCCATGCTAAGTGAATCCACATCTAACCTAAAAAATATTGGTTTTCAGTCAGGAATGGAACGAGTACAATTCACTGAATGCAGTTTCAATATATGAAAATGACTATACTACAGAGGTTAGCCTTTAGACATATGATTTATAAAATAAATGAAGAAAGACAGAATAAAACTGAATACTAAGAACAGAAAATGAAACACAATAAAATACTCACCAACTGACCGACTGAAGTACCTTTGATATGTGATCGGTCTCGGGACAATTATGCGACACGGTCTACACGGTCTAAAGTTATACGGTCTACACGAAATACTGCAATAAAGAAACATTATCTACAAAAATAATAATCACGGTCTACACGATCTACACAGTATAAATGCAATAATAATCACGGTCTACACAGTATAAATGCAATAATAATCACGGTCTACATGGTCTACACAGTATAAATGCAATAATAATCACGGTCTACACGGTCTATACGGTCTAAAGTCAGATCACACATCGTTGGTACTTCACCCTCCCGACACAACAAGGAACAAAATTAAAATAAAATTGAAATCACATATCTATCGACTAAACACTAATGTATAGTAAAGATCAATACTGAAAACAAACAATAAACTGTACTCGTCTGTGGTCCTTTGCTGGTGAAACCGATAATCCAAACCACTCAGTGTGCCACAATAGTCAAAACCCGTACAACAGTCTCCGAATGCTGAAATAAACATTACCAATGTTCTCAAAATAGTCAAATTAGCTAGGATTGCCTATCCTTAAGTCCAATTTTGGACACAGGGGCAAAACGGTAATTTTGAGTCAAAACGGTGTCCGCCGTTGGACCCGCTTTGCACCGAAAAGCGTACTAGAGTCAACTATCTCTAAAGTCGTCAAACTACATGTCTATGAATTTGTTTTGATGATACGAACCCAATGGTATGTCCAATTTTGGATTCCGGTGGGCTGTGCATGAAATCTTCCGTTGAATCGGACCATGGGGCCCGCAAAATGGCGATCTGATCAACTATCTCAGAATTGGACCAAACTTGGCATACAGGACCAAAAAAATGATACGGTCCTGTTGGCACAAGTTTCGTCTCGATCTGACGAACGTGCACAAAGTAATTGGAAAATTTGCACAGAGGCCGATACGGTGAATTTCGACGGATACGCATCAAATTCGTCGCGCACACGCAACCAATTTGAATTCCGTCAAAGCCCACACGACCACGAAACCATTATGCACATTTCGATGCTTTCAGTTCGCGACCACATCGTCCGGATTGGCAGGACGCACGTCGTATCGAAGATTTTTATTGAATTTCTATAATTTCGAAACTAGTTTTTCTAAAAGTTTGAAACTGAAATAATCACAAACTAACTAATGAAAAATAAAACTATGAGTTGGGTTTCTATCTTGTATATGTTGCCTATGAATCTCTTCAAACAGATCCTAAAATTTGTCAATAAACTGTCCAAATTCTTCCTTCCAATATGGGTTCTTGGACTCGAAATATTGTCCTGTTTCGGCAGTTTTTCATCGAACTTTGGTTCGATTTTCCGAAAAATAGAGGTTATCTAAAATCAACCTGACTAATGGGAATTACAGTTGTATAGGTTGTTGAAATACCTGCGAAAATGGTTCGACCATTGGTCGACCGAGCGCGACGGAAAGCTATTACGAAGTCGGTCCCCGCAGGCCACTACTGTTGTTATAGCTCGGTTTTGTCCGCTGCCGCCGCGGTGACTTCAGCCGGCCGGCAGCGCGCGCGCGCGCATGGGGGAGGGGCGCGCAGGCGTAGGTGGCGACGAGTGTTTAGGTTTTAGGGTTTCGAACTCCTCCCCTCCTTCTCGTATATATATCGCGGTTACATGGACTATCGAGTTCACATGGGTTAGCAGCTTGTGTGGCTTTGGGTGAAGCTGCTGGGGAGATTCAGCAGGTGTCCTGGCCCGAGCTTGGCTTGGGCTGGGATTGGTTCCCTCTCTCTTTTTATTCTTCTTTATTAATAAACTATATATATATATATATATATATATATATATATATATATATATATATATATATATATATATATATATATATATTTATATTTATATATATATATATATATATATATATACAGGTGTCCTGGCCCGAGCTTGGCTTGGGCTGGGATTGGTTCCCTCTCTCTTTTTATTCTTCTTTATTAATAAACTATATACACACACACACACACATATATATATATATATATATATATATATATATATATATATATATATATATATATATATATATATATAAAAAAAATATATATATATATATATATATATATATATATATATATATATATATATATATATTCATATGAATATATATATATTCATATGAATATATATATATTCATATGAATATATATATATATATTATATATATATATATATATTATATATATATATATATATATATATATATATATATATATATATATATATATATATATATATATTCATATGAATACTAGTATAATAATATCCATAAAAAATCTAATTAAAAAATCCTAATATTATCTATTTCTAGATTAGGGCCATTTTATATAAATACGAATATATATATATATATATATATATATATATATATATATATATATATATATATATATATATATATATATATATAACGTTTATTAGACAAATATAATATCACCAATAATAATAATAATATTATTATTATTATATAATAATAACCTTGATGATAAAATAATAATAATAATAACAATAATAATAATAATAATGATAATAATAATAAATTCAATAAAATAATAATGGTGTATATATACCATTATATGCAGTCTAAAAAATCCAAAAATGCGCAAAGGACCCATTTTATACCAATATCATTGAATATTAATTAATAATAATATCTATAATATTTAATTACGAATACTTAGTAAATATTCATTAAATCGTTAAAAGGGGAAACCACCCACTCACCAAAATACATCAACACACATGTCATCGGACGTGCCGCATGACTACATGGGCTTGGGCTCAGTTCGGGTCCAGTCCGGGCTAAAATGGTATAACCGGTTTCCCTAAAACTTAATAATATAAATAATAAATAAATAAATCTTAGTAAGGGTTAAGTCGCAACTTGGCCTGGTTTTTCTAGTTAGGACATCACTATGGCTCAGCCTTCCCTACCAGGGCTAATACACTAGTCAAAGCACGCCATTGCACTATCCGTGCCACGATTTCTAGTCACCGTGTACTCCAAAACTCTATCATGGCTAAAATCATCTATCGTAATAATTAACTAAATAATTATTTATAAAAACTCTAAAAATCACCATTTAATTCAAACAAATAAATAAAGATATTATCAAAATTTTGGGAAGAGGGGCTACAAATCTACCCACCTTAAAAATAATTTTGTCCTCAAAATTTTAGGGAATAGTCCATCCGCTATGATAGAAAACGGTTTCCATTAGCTATCATCTATTCTCATGGTCATTTCGTACTACGAATCCTCGATATTTCTACCCACCTTTGGTCACACTACTCCCTCAATCTCATGTCGCTAAAACCTTATAATCATCCAAACTAATTGCTAAAATTGTCGCCAATAGATATCTATTATGTATGGCATCTATAACCCAAAATTTAACAAACGATAAATTCACACCAGTAGCTAAGAAATATTGATAAATTCAAATAAGCATGACCATTCGTCACTCTACAACAGGAAAGACAGGAGGCTAAGAAAGAATAATCGAGAGTGATTATGAGATTTCAAGAGCGGTAGAGAGTATCCAATGGTGCAGATAGAAAGAAAGTTTATGAACCATTGACTTATTGCTAGAGTGGACTACTCTTAGTCCAGTCATTGCTAAATTGAAAAATCCTTCATTTTTTAGAGGTGGTAGCAATCGTACAATACAGAAGTTCTGTTTTCGAAGTTTATCTAAACAAGGTCCCATAATAGAACGAAATTTGGGAAGTCAAAATTGTGATCTTTTCGTGGTTATTTAAACATATGAGAAAGGGATATAAATACAATACGAGATCGTATCGCAACTTCCAGGTAGATGGAAATAAGGTTTACGAATGACTTCACATTCTAAGAGGTGGGGACTACTAGTAGGTATAGGGACCTATTTCAAATAGTTCGGTTTTAGTCCAAAAATGGTGGCATGTATGGATGGGTTTTACCGGGTCTTAATGGTTACCTGATGTGACATCAATCGTTGGTTGGATGAATCCATGGATTCCAATTTATATTGACTGGACAAGGTCCCAATTTCTACTAGGTTAGGATAACCTAGAATAGATTTCCACCCAAGTGGTGAGCTAGTTGCCAGTCAGATGGTTAGCTAGGTCCTAAAGCCCAAAAATACGTTTTCCGTGACTTTTGTGTTTAAGTGGCAAGAAGGCACAATTGAGTGGCACACTGGTGACATGTGCGTAGTGGGCTTCGAGTCGATCACAACCATATATTGGATCGAAAGATTCGAGTCGAAGTGGAGCTCTAATTGTAGTCGGAAAGTTTATCGGTATTATGGTAAGGGTTATAGCTAGTCCTTTTTACCTGAAAGTCGTACATAAAAATAGAGTACAAGGAAACATGTTTGAGTGGGACATTATAACCTAGATGAAGGTGGTCTCGTCTAGATCTTGCATATAAAATTGTTGGAAGGTAATAGCCGGTCTCGTGCTCCGAATATTAATGACACGGCCGGGGACACACAAAATGATCTAAATGGAAAGTGGGAGTCCATGGGCACTAATTGTCATCCTAATGAAAATTATTCTAATCAATCGGTAATCCTCGTATATCCCAAAATTTTAGAAGGTTTACAGTCTATCCACCTTAGAAGTTAGGACATGGTTAGAAATAATGAGGTTAGAAGAATTCAAGGTCCGGATATTGTACCTCGACTATTGTTAATAAAGAATAAGGCACGGCGTAATAGGGTATGGTAGTTATAATTCGAGTCAAGGATCGTTCCTTAATAAATGGGAAACGAGTGTGTACAATGACACATGGTCGATAAAATAGAATGACCTACTCGTCCACAGTATACAAGAGTTATCGACAGGGTAACCAACTCTATGGCACATCTTATGAAAGATTTTCTAACAACTGAGTTGTGAATTTCCGTTCATCTCACGTCTAAACTGTAGATTTTGGTCGAAGAAAGTTTGGGTTAAGGCTTAAGGTTGCTAGTTAAGGCAAGCTTCAAGCAATGATTAGGCACTCACGACAATTGGTTTCTTGAGAATAGGTAGTCTCCTTGGCTGGCATTTTGATTAAGGGTAAAACCCTAATCATTCTCAAATTCAGATGGCTAGAAGGTCACAATAGCAGTTGAGGGTCGAGAGAAAATGAGTAGCTCAAGGCAAGGTTCTAGTCACATGGCTGGCCGATGGTAGCTACACTTGTATATACAACTATCATAGCCATGGGGATACTATGTATCTCTCTACCAATTATGAGCTTCCGTCTTTCCAAATCAGTGAAAGACAAAAACAATAGAGTTCAAGGAAATGTCACTGAATACAATTACGTGATTCAAAGGTGAATGTATAATTCAAGAGGAATTGTCAATGCAGTCGCGGATGAGATCCTAGAGACATCTACATCTCAAACCATGTAGGTTAATCAGAGGAAGAGCGAGCCGGGTGCACTACGGTTGATCAGACCGTAATACATCGATTCTGATTAGACAATATGTTAGTAAGCGTCCCCACTAAACATATGTCTTGAATCAAGCTCGAGAACAGAGTGAGCTTGCAAAACTAGGCTGTAATAGCAGCATTGGTCAAGATAGTCAAAATACAAGTATACGAGATTTTTGAAAGGAGGCACAAGTAGTCGAGTTTTGTGAGAATCAAAACTTACCCGGTGTTCTTGCTTACACAGTCTTTCTGCTATCTTCTCCTCCATAATGCCTTAGTCGACTAATGGGTTATGGACTCTAATTTCTATATTCCAGGTAAACCTATTAGCGTCAATCAATTTCTTCGTCAATAGATCACAAGGACTACGGAATGCTAGGTCGGGAGACATGCTACCCAACTTATAAAACTTCTATAATATTGACTTTGGATCTATGGGACATACATGGCATTGTCCTATCTCTATAGTATCCTAAACTTGTAATCACGTCTGAAATCATTTCACCGAGGATTATGCCCCGCCCGTATACTCTGGTTGTGGTAAACCCTTGGTTTCGTGATTCAGATGCGATATGCTATCCGATACTCTACCTTATATTGAATAAGGGTGACTACGGTCAAAAGAGGACCACTAGCTATAGTTTTAGTAACATTGTATAACCTATATTTTCTTAAACAATTTCAACTCTATGGATCGTGTCTCGCCAGTGCGATGTTGGCTGCAGTGAATCCATAGTCTCCATAATCGAATAAATAGAGACAGTGCGCTGCTGTCCTGCCATTACGAGTTAACTGACATTCCTTAGCTATATCTGGAAAAATTACTGAGCTTCTAGAGATTCAAAAAGCGTAAGTATTTGTCCTATCAGTCAAACCCTTACAATAAAAGATTGAACAGGGAGGGAAATAACTGAAGACAAAAGGATTACAAACATTCAGTATCTATTTCATGTGTATCAAACCATGGAGGAAACTTTGAATCGAAAACTAACTCGAGGTCTATATGGATAACATAATCAGAAATTATATAAAAAAATATAACCTTAGGGTAAAATAGGGACTAAATATGCAATGGGCTAAGATATGAGGATGATATCTAAAGGGCAAGGAGAAGGAATTGTACCATTTATCAAGGTTAAATCATTATTCTAGGAAGCTCTGTCTACGAGTGAATAACCTATCCATATTGGATCATATCGTCCTATCAAGGGGTAATAGTGTACTTATGGGGATCTGACAACCATCAAAATTAATAACTTCTCCTCTAAATTTTATGGCTAGACTACCCATCGGTAAACTTGTATAAGGGACTCCTAGTCCTAGTCATTCTCTTAAATTAAATTAATCCTAACTCGTGAATGAGCATTTTCTGGTCGCAGGCTCACAAAGTACGACTAACTTAAGTACTATCACGAGTTCGCATGATTTGCAAAAAACTGACCTGCATGGGCCACCATAAAAACTTGCCGATCCGCACCCATTTTTTCGGATACGAGACGTGTCCAAGCCAGCCTACACCGCAGAGTCGGCGGTAGAACGATGTCACGGCCATAATGATCCAAAATCATAAATAATGCTCATCACAAAATTAATTTAATTTACAATGATCACAAGTTTTATATTGCAGAAAAATATAAACTTGTACAAATATATGAATGACTACAACTCAACTATCTAGCTAGTCTCTAGGCTTTTGTCTGCAAGTACCCCGTATCTCCTATGCTAAGTGAATCCACAGCTAACCTAAAAAATATTGGTTTCCAGTCAGGTATGAAACGAGTACAATTCACTGAATGCAGTTTCAATATATGAAAATGACTATACTACAGAGGTTAGCCTTTAGACATATGATTCATAAATAAATAAAGAAAGACAGAATAAAACTGAATACTAAGAACAGAAAATGAAATACAATAAAATACTCACCAACTGACCGACTGAAGTACCTTTGATATGTGATCGGTCTCGGGACAATTATGCGACATGGTCTACACGGTCTAAAGTTACACGGTCTACACGAAATACTGCAATAAAGAAAACAATGTCTACAGAAGCAATAATAATCACGATCTACACAGTATAAATGCAATATAATCACGGTCTACATAGTATAAATATAATAATAATCACGGTCTATACGGCTAAAGTTATATCACACATCGTTGGTACTTCACCCTCCCGACACAACAAGGAACAAAATCAACATAAAACTAAAATCACATATCTATCGACTAAACACTGATGTATAGTAAAGATAAATACTGAAAACAAACAATAAACTGTACTCGCCTGTGGTCCTTTGCTGGTGAAACCGATAATCCAAACCACTCAGTGTGCCACAATAGTCAAACCCGTACAACAGTCTTCGGATGCTGAAATAAACATTACCAATGTTCTCAGAATAGTCAAATTAGCTTAGATTGTCTGTCCTTAAGTCCACTTCGGAACACAGGGACAAAACGGTAATTTCGAGTCAAAACGGTGTCCGTCGTTGAACCCGCTTTGCACCGAAAAGCATGCCAGAGTCAACGGTCTCCAAAGTCATCAAACTACATGTCTATGAATTCATTTTGATGATATGAACCTAATGGTATGTCCAATTTTGGATTCCGGTGGGCTGTGCACGAAATCGCCCATTGAATCGGACCGTGGGGCCCGCAAAACGGCGATCCAATCAATGTCTCAGAATTGGACCAAACTTGGCATACAGGACCAGAAAATAATACGGTCCTGTTGGCGCAGTTTCGTCTCGATCTGACGAACGTGCACAAAGTAATTGAAAAAATTTTCACAGAGGTCGATACGGTGAATTTCGATGGATACGCATCAAATTCGTCGCGAAACGCAACCAATTTGAATTCCGTCAAAGCCACACGACCACGAAACCGTTATGCACCTTTCGATGCTTTCAGTTCGCGACCATGTTGCCCGGATTGGCGGGACGCACGTCGTATCGAAGATTTTTATTGAATTCTATAATTTTGAAACTAGTTTTTCTAAAAGTTTGAAACTGAATAATATCACAAACTAACTAATGAAAAATAAAACTATGAGTTGGGTTTCCATCTTGTATATGTTGCCTATGATCTCTTCAAAACAGATCTAAAATTTCTCAATAAACTGTCCAAATTCTCCTTCCAAAATGGTTCTTGGACTCGAAATACTGTCATGTTTCGACAGTTTTTCATCGATCTAGGGTTCGATTTTTCGAGCAATAGATGTTATCTAAAATCAACCTGACTGATGGGAATTACAGTTGTATAGGTTGTGAAATACCTGCGAAGACGGTTCGACCATTGGTCGACCGAGCGCGACGGAAAG
>JANAVB010006598.1:1052439-1293183 GCA_029216955.1 Iris pallida | reverse complement strand
TGTATATGGGATTGTATAGATATATTAATAATAAGAAAAGGAAAAAGATAAAACAATAAAATAGTAATAACACGAACAACAGCCCTGCCCAGCCCATGGGTCCTTCCCAAGCCATCCAGCTAACTCCCATAGACCCTAAGCCCCACTCGGGTTTCCAACACCGGTATATATTATACAGAGGGAGGGAGTTGTTCTTCGACCAACCTAAACACCCTAAAGACTCGCCACCGCCCACACCTGCGCGTCCCTCCCCCTCGTACGCGCGCACCACTGCGGGCCACCATCGGTCGGCCAGGGCAGCCAGCCACACTTAACAGAGCACAGCAATGGCAGCAGCAGAACAGCCCGGTAACAGCCATCGGCCCTACTTCGTAGCTCGATTTATCTGCGTACATTGGTTCGTTTTACGAATCATTTTCCTGGTATGTCCCAACACATACGACTATATTTTTACTAATATAGTACGCTACTTCATCCAGAAAATTGACGCAAAGTTGATGGAATTCTGTTCAAAACAGAACACAGAGATAGCCGAAACCCCTACTTTGGAAGGAAAATCCTGAGCCAAAACTGTCGAATCCTTGAAAACTAATTTGTAAAAGTCGTAACCAACATATAGGGGATCGAAACCCTTCTAATAGATTGATTTTTCATTTAGTTTACAGAAACTTATTCAACATCGAAAACTAAGAAAAATATGTTTTAAAAACTGTAGAATTTATGAAAAATTTATCGATACGACGTGCGTCCTGCCAATCCGGGCGACGTGGTCGTGAACCAAAAGCAGCAAAAGGTGCGTAATGGCTTCACAGATGTGTGGACTTTGACGGAATTCAAATTGGTTGCGTGTGCGCGACGAATTTGATGTCTATCCATCGAAATTCACCGTATCGGCCTTTGTGCAAATTTCTCAATTACTTTGTGCACGTTCGTCAGATCGAGACGAAACTTGTACCAACAGAACGTGTCATTTTTTGGTCCTGTATACCAAATTTGGTTCGATTCTGAGACAGGTGATCGGATCGCCATTTTACGGGCCCCACGATCCGACTCAATGGCGATTTTGTATACGGTCCGCCGAAATCCAACTTTGGACATACGGTTGGGTTCGTATCAAAAAACCAGACCTGTAGACATATAGTTTGATGACTTTAGATATCATTAACTCTTGCACGCTTTTCGATGCAAAGCTGGTCCAACGGCGGATACCGTTTTGACTCGAAATTACCGTTTTGCCCCTGTGTCCAGAATTGGACTTAAGAACAGGTAATTCTAGATAATTTGAATATTTTAAGAACATTGGTAATGTTATTTCAGCTTCCGAGGACTGTTGTACGATTTTTGACTATAGTGGCACACTGAATGGTTCGGATTATCGGTTTCACCAGCAAAGGACCACAGGCGAGTACAGTTTATTGTTTGTTTTCATATTGAGCTTTATTATACCTCATTGTTAGTCAATAGATATGTGATTTTTGTCTTTTATGTTTGTTGTATTTTGTCGTATCGGAGAGGTGAAGTACCAAGGATTTGTGATCTAACCTTAGACAGTGTATACAGTGTAGACCGTGATTCATTATATAGTGTAGACCGTGATTCATTATACAGTGTAGACCATGATTCATTATACAGTGTAGACCGTGATTCATTATTGCTTTATACATTATATACAGTGTTTCATTATTGCTTTATACAGTGTAGACCGTGTACATTATACAGTGTAGACCGTATAACTTTATACAGTGTAGATAGTGTATACAATGTCGTATAATTATCCCGAGACCGGTCACATATCAAAGGTACTTCAGTCAGTCAGTGAGTATTATCTTTGTGTTTATTTACTGTTTTTCTTTATTTAATTTTATTTATCTTTTTGTGTTTATTTTTCAAATCATAAGTCTGAAGGCTAACCTCTGTCGTATAGTCATTTTCATATAATGAAACTGCATTGTGAATTGTACTCATTCCAATCCTGACTGGAAACCAATATTTTTCAGGTTAGCCGTGGATTCGCTTATCATGGGGAGCTACGGGTGTACATGCGAACGAAAACCTAGAGACTAGCTAGATAGATGAGTTGTAATCATTTCAATATTTGTACGAGTTTATATTTTCTGCAAATATAAAACTTGTGAACATTATAAATTAAATTAAACTTGTGAATGAGCATTAATTGTGATTTTGAGCATTGTGGCTATACAGCACTCTACCGCCGACACTGCGGCGTAGGCTGGCTTGGACACGCATTCGTATCCCGGAAAACGGGTGCGGGTCGTGACAATTAGATGTATAGAGGAGGGCTTAATGATGGCTCTCTAGTTGCAATAAGATGTTTGAAATTTAAAAGGAGCCACAGTTTCCAGAATTTCAACCGACACATTGAGCTAATTTCAAAGCTCAGATATCGCCATTTAATCAGTGCACTTGGACACTGCTTTGAGTATTACCTTGATGATTCCACTGTCAGTAGACTATTTCTTGTTTTTGAATATGTATCTAATGGAACATTAAGAAGCAATGTTTCAGGGGAGTGTCCATGAGCATAAGGAACCCGAGAGTTGGTATCAATTAATTCACCAGTTAGTGGATTGCCAATGACATAACCCTAAAACCAAATTAGGGTGCTAAGTATAGGACCCACTAAATGCAACCATATAACATAAAAACCATTATATGTGCAATATTGGCATGGACATTTGCAATTTTCCCAATAGCCTGCAGTTATTGTTATTGTGATTCTTATTAATTGTTCTATGTCCAATTTGATACTTGTTTGTATCCAAAATATCTAGGATACCTGTATTGACAATTCTTTAATAGTGAGTTGAATATATATATATATATATATATATATATATATATATATATATATATATATATATATATATATATATTTTGAATAAAAAAAATATATATATATATATATTTTTTGAATAAAAATATATATATATAAGAACATGTAGAAAAGTATATTGATAATTTGTGGTCTTGTTCTCTTATGAACTTGCTGAAAAATGAAGGTGCATGCATGCTGTGAATAGGAAAATGCTGTGGATATGGGAGGGATGTGCTCCGATCTGGTTTGCTACTTTTTGGTTTCATTTTGTATGGTTGGATTATATTTTGTGGTGACAAGTGATGGATGTTTGTGGTTTAGATGTTTAAGTGGTATGGAAACAACAGATGTGGGATATGTGTACTTTGTGGTTGGATTATGTTGTGGTTGAACAAGTGAAGAATACATGTGGTGGGATGTGTATTGGAAGTTTTTATAGTATGAACAATACAGTTTGTTAATATAAATTTAGGTTTTATAGTAATTTGATGTGTGTAGCTTCTGGATTGATATTATGTGTGTTTGATTAATATTATATATAATTCTTGATGGAATTTTGGCAAGCTTCTCTTGACTGTACTTTGGATAGCTTCTCTTGACGGTTGTCAAACGTCAATTTTAATTCAAATTATGCTGCATAATAGCTTGTGAATAAATGCTTTTCTTGACGGCTAATAACCGTCATCTAGGCCGGAGTCAAGAAAAGTTTTTGCCTACATTGACGGTTTCTAAAAACTACTATCTGGCCAAAAACAGTCAAGAAAAGTACTTCATATGACGCCCAAAAACTGTCAAGAAAGCCCTTCCAGCGACCTCAAGAAATGGGAGGCCCTTTTCTTGACTCTGGCCTACTTGACGGATCCGCAACCGTCAAGATACCCATTTCTTGACGGGGAATCACCGTCAAGAAAAGCCCTTATTCTTGTAGTGAAAGGACACCATATTGCAACTCTTTGCCTGGATCTTGTTTCTAGTAGGTTTCTTTTGGCAGGATGGATATTTTTTCCAGTAACCCAAACCAACCCGAGATTGGTTGTGAGAAAGACATAGGAAAAGAGGTACAAGAGATCCCTTTCCATGATTCAAACCAGAGGCCTTTTGTAGATCATATCCTATTTTTGTCATGAGTTCACGAGATTGGAAACTATACAGATGGAAAGCTAGTTGGTATTTGGCTTCTGATTTTGACAATATTGTCTCAGCAGGGGAAGAAGATGAAGGATTATCTGCTACCGAGATGAAGGTAGCAGTTAGAGGTGGAAGACAATGTTCACCAAATGAAATCATATGACATGATTTATTTTTAGTGGCCTTTTTAGACTTGGTGGAAGAAGATGGTGTTTCGAAGTCTGCCACTAAATCTGGATGGATCCATATAATTTTTCCTTTATCAGTAGACAGAGGAACATGACCATCAGTTCGTGCAGGTGAAAGATTAACAATCTCTAGAGTAGTTCTCGGGATGGGGATGACACCATCATGTACAAGTTGGGCTGGAAAATCTCCAAACTGTAAAGAGACGATATTAGCCATTACAGTTTCTCGTCTTGTTGGAGAGTGATTGCACCGGAATTGACCATCTCCTAAATTTTACCCTTGAGCACATAGCACGTTCGAGTTGGATGTCCAATAAACCTATGGTAAACACAATATTTAGGATGGTCAGTCTTACCAACTTCATCTGGCCATTTTGGTTCTAGCAGTTAAAGTTTATTGCTCTTGACGAGGCAATTAAAGATACTCATGATATCATCTTCATCAAAAGAGTATTCTTCTTTTGGACGTGGTGTCCATTGTAGTGGTGCTGTTGGGATAGATGTTGGCTGATTTACATTGATAGCTAGGGCTTCTTTGCCTTTGAGATTAATGGCCAAAGTCTTCTTGCTCTTGCGATTGTTCTGACGGCTACTATTATTTGGTGTAGCGTGTTCATCTTTGTCAAGATTAGGTATTTGAATACCTAATTGCTTGAACTTATCAGCGCTCTCTTCTACTGCTTTGGTGTTCACTATGAAGGAAGGCCAGTCTTGGAATTGAGTTGATCATGTCCACATGCTGATTATAGGCAACATGTTTGATTTGCAAGTGTCTATAGTCAGAACATCTGGGGTTCCAAGAGGCATTTTGAGTGCTTCACGGCGGAACCGTTCAATGAAACGTTCAGTAGTTTCATTATGTCGTTGTTTGATTGTGATGAGAGCAGACATAGTCATGTCATTGGTTCCCTCATAAAATCGTTCCAAGAATATTTGTTTGAAGTCAGTGAAAGAGGTTATACAACCATCTAGTAAACTACGATACCAGTCATATGCTGCACCAGCTAAATAGTCGACAAATACATTAGTAAGAAGAGCATCATTTGGTTGGAGTTGATCAGTCATTACTTCAAAGTGATTGAGGTATTGACTTGGAGACGTGATGCCATCAAAAAGCATAATAGTAGGGAGTTTGTATTTAGGAGAAAATTGGACATCTTTCCATTCTATAGGATATGGTTGTTTGATCCCAAGCTTCTGCAGGCCATCCTTGTGTTTGAAAGCTTCAAATTGAGTACGTAAAAGTTTTACAGCCTCATTGGTATCTCATGTTGATTGTGGAGGAGTGGATTGATTTGATATGTTAGGAGGGGGTACCGCATGATAAGTACCACCCCGGCACCAGATTGACTTGGAATAGCCTGCACAGGAATAGAAGCGGTGTGAGAAGACTGTACCCCCAGATCAATATTGATGGGAGCTGATGTTGTTACAGGTTCCTGAGTCAGAATCAGATTCACGACCGGTGGAACTGTATGTTGTGCCATGATCACAACATGTATGTCTGTCATCATCTCAGCCATGTTCTTCAAACTAGCCTCCAAAGCAGCGATTATCTACTCTTGACTGCTAAAACTGAAAGTATCTTGATCTTCTGTGACGGCATAAGCGGTCACTTCTCTAGCCTTTGAAGATGAGCTAGTGGAAATGATGGTCCTTTCAGAACTTTCACTGTCAGCATCAAAGTCACATAAAGAACTACCCCCAGAATAAGTGATAAGGATGTCTTTTTGACTGAAGGAATCTTGGTTAGAATCAAGAAGATTCCTTTGACCGATTGTGTCTTGGTCGAAAAGAAGATTCTTTTGACCGATTATTTCTCGTCTTCTTGATCTAGTATATTGATAAACTCCTTCACCGGATTCATGAATCCGATCTAAGTACCGTTGACTGGGATTGCGGAATGCATTACATCTTGGACGTTTTCCACCCCCAATGCTTCGAGATGCCATGTTGACAGGAGCTGTAACCCCACCTTCTTATTTTTTTTTAGTTATGAAGTTTTTCAAAAATATGAGTTTGATTAAGTAAATCAATTTTAATAATCTTATAATTTTTGGAGAGGAAGTTTGAATTAGTGGCAAAGTGGCAAATCCTGAATTGGTTACAACTAATTGGAATGGTCCCCACTCCCTAACAAACTTGTAACCAATTTCCTAACTGATTTTTTGTATATTTTGCAATTAATGAAAATGGGAGGTCTTTCCTGCATAATAGCCTTAGGTGGGAGGGGCTTTTTGCTTAAATTCTTATTTCTATTTATTATCACTCTCCTAAAGAGAGAGAATAATATTTACTTTTATTTTTCATTCTCATATTCTTCTTGGAGGAGCAGAGCTTTCCGACCCCTTCTTCTCCAAATCTACATCGAGCCTAACCCTAACCCTAGATTCCTCTGGTGACGGAGATGGGCGACGACGGCGAGGCATCTCCTCCACGGCGGCGCGATGTCCTCCCGGTCGACGACGACAGTAGGACATCTCCTTCGATAGCGACTGCGGAGTGTCCACATGATGACGACGACGATGGCAGCTAGATCCCGGCTGTACATGGTCCACCGCTGCGAGCGACGATGGTTGATCATCTCTGATGACGGTGGGAAGCGAACCGACAAGGCGGCCAAGGTGGTGCTCACCTCGACGGTCTTCTCTGAAGACTCCTCCGACGATCCTCTTCTTTGTGATCCGATCTCCCTCGACGACCAAGATCTGGATCGAAAGTGATCAGTATTTCTCCAACAAATTGTGATGTTCGACATCTGGACCACCGGATCTGCGATGAATCGGTGACGGTGACATGGTGAGCACCTGATCGAATTTCTTGATCCCTAGAGTTTTTCACAAATTTTGGTGGAATGTTTTGAACTGTTTTATGATTTTTGTTCTGTTCTTGTTCGGTACTCATTCGATGCAATGCCTGATAAGCTATCATTGGCAATAAGAAGGCTGTGTCCGATCTCTGGGTGATCAAGTCTTCACTTTGAATCCAGGTCACGACGAATTCCAGGCTATGGAACGACATCTGTACGTAGAGAGTTCGTGTCCGACTTCTTGGATCGATGGCTCTTCTAACATTCTTAGGTACAAATTCTGTTATTTAGATTTGATTAAGTCTTGAGTAATTCTTGATTGAGAACGATGTTGGGCAGGACTATGTCGTAGGGATTGTTTGTAGCTGGTTCGTATCCGTGTGCGTGTCCAGTGTGGGTGCGTAGGCTGCTAGTGTTTATCTCCAAGCTCCTGTCTGGTTCGTGTCTTACTGTATGGTTCGTGTCCTGCCACAGTCCTTTTGGCGTGTGTATTTTAAAAGTGAAGAAGTAGATTCAGAGATTCCAAGTTGAGGGCAGTGACTAATTTCTCTTATTTGATTTCAATGGGGTTGTATATTGTATTTCGATTATATATTATTCTGTCGACTTGTGTATTTCTTTGTACAATTCGTTTTGTGTTGGAGTTGATTGAATGCGTATATTCCTAGGTTTTGGTGATGTTATACTCTCATCCTAAGAGTTCTGAATTCTCTGATCTTAAACTTTGGTAGCCGTTGGGAGAAACCAATTCCTATGTGGGTTTTGCAGGACTTTTGTTTGTATACTTTGGTGAACCTTTGGTTGGGTGTTGCCAGCTTGGGACCTCCTCTTTGTAGCTGAGTTGGGGCGTAATTTAGGGGTTGGCCTATAGTCCAAACTAGAAATGTTGGTTCTGTGTTGCTAAGGCTTGAGTTTATGTTTAGTTATATTTTGCTGGGACTGGAATAGAACCATGGCATAGGCTGGGTTAAATGGTTGGTTGTAGTGAGACTTTTTACTCTGCAAGGATTTTGAGTAGAATATTGATTTGTGTTGAACCGATTGGATTGGGACAGGTTTTGTTAATTCTTGCTAGGTCTTGGTGAAGATTGGTATACTAATGGGTCGAGTATAAACTCAGTTTATTATTAGGTTGGCTTTGCATTCAGGCTGAAGACTTTTGTTTAGAAATTTTGTTTACGAATTGTTGGGATTGGGAGATAAACCAGGCAGTAAATATTGATATTGCTAATATGTGCATTTTGGTAATTTTAATAAATTAAATTATTTTTAAATCCTTTACTTAGGTAAAAGTACATCTGTAGATAACCAATTTATGATTATCCTATCTATGTATGGATATTTGGTGAGTAATATTTAATACTTACCCATTGTTTTATAACTAGTAAGGTTTGAGTATAGCTAATATACTCTAAAAAATTTCTATAAATAGTTTATGGGTAGATAGTAGATAGCTAGTGGTTATTGTTCAGAACTTAATCAACTTGTACCTAAAATATAGGAGGATATCCAGCTCCATTCATTACCCTTATTTTCCCGGAGCAAGGCAAGTACTTTTCTATGGTTATTGTACATTTACATATCTTGTACTCTTCTTGTGACACGATATCCTGTACTCCTATATTTCTTGTTCTTGTACTTACTTGTGTCAGGTGGAAAAATACACTAGCTATGTGACCAAACCTCGGTTACTATATTCATGTAGATAGCTTAGGCCTCGCATCGTGCACGCGGGTCCTAAGCCATACCTTATTCATGTACTCCTGTACATGCTCCTGTACTCACCCCAGCCGGTCACGTAGGCTAGTTGTATTTAAAATATTGTGCACTTGTCATGTCTTGTACTTCAGGTTCATAGTTATATTTCTGTACTTTACATTCCTGTACTTTATTTCATGTACTTTCAATTATGTACTTTCATGTTCATTTCCTGTATTTCATATTTCATGTTCTCCTGTACTCGTTTCCATATCATGATGTTCTTGTTCATTACCTAGAACTGTACTTTGCTCCACTCCTGACTAGGATATGTTGCAGGTGTACTTGCAGGATATTGTTCTACCTTATGGGCCAGAGCCCGGGATCTTAGCTAAGCAGGATATGGGGGTGATCATCGGTTCGGTTCGGTTCAAACCGAACCGAATATGTGAAAACCGAAATAACCGTAAATCGTATTTTTCAAAACCGAAAACCGAACCGTTTTTATAAAAACCGAACAAAAACCGAACCAAATTAATTCGGTTCGGTTTTCGGTCGGTTCCGTTTCATGGGCAATGTGCATGGCGTTCAAGTTTTTAGCAAAATGTGCCTATTTAAATAACAAAATTTTAAAAAATATATGACATTATTGTATTTGTGAATTGTTATATTACATAGATTGAAAGATATTAGTATATATAGATTGAGGGTAGATAGAGAGAGTGCTCAAAGAAGCACCGACATAGAATAGAAGAAGAGAGTGCGCTCCGTTAGGGGTTAATAAACATTAGTATATGTATATTGTGGGTAGTTTGATAAATTACTAAATCTAAATCGATTTTCGGTTCAGTTCGGTTTTTCGGATGAAGAACCGAAAACCGAACCGTTATTTCAAATTTTCAAACCGTAAACCAAACCGATAACTGAAAAACCGAACCGTTTGTCATATTTCGGTTCGGTTCTGTTCGGTTTTCGATTTTCAACCGTTATATGCTCACCCCTAGCAGGATAGAGCCATGCCTTAGCTTGAGGTTTCAGGTTTAGATTGTTTTAGCTCCTCCCCTAGATATAGTATGTTGTGAGTTCATATTGTTTTTCTTCTGGTAGCCTCTAGTACTTTATGATGTTATGATTGATGGATTATGGTGATCATTCTGGGAACGTTTTATAGATGCTGTGATTGTACATATTCATGTTTATCTGGTTAGATTTCCCTAGCTTGGTACAGCTTACTTCGTCGTGTCTAACGACGAAGGCTGGGCGTGTCCGACTCGTGTTCGATTATTCGGAAGCGGGTCGTGACATGTTTTTAGTGGTGGCCCATGCAGGTCTGTCCTAATAGTACCTTGGTAGTAGTGTATTATTGAAGGACTTAAACTAGGGAAACTTGATCACAGCATAGAAAATCGGGTACATCGGGTATATTGATATTCTATAAACACTTGTTGTTTTAGGACTAAAACATTTTAACAGTTTTCTATTTTTTAGATAGTTCAAAGCACGTAACACCGGAACTGTTGATCCACCTACACTTGAGGGTTCCGAGCCTCCACTACTTTCTATCACCCTACTATCCCCATGGGTAGTACGTAGTTGACGGAGACGTTTCAAGAGTTCCTTGACACCCAGAGGGAGCAGACCATTATTTTCCAAGCCAAACTTATGGATACACTCTCCAAGCCATAAAGGACTTCTGATTCCCAGACTCACGGATCTTTGGCTTCTCCGACATCGAGCGCATATTTTGCACCGAGGAGCAGATCGAGAACCTGGAGCCGCCACTGAAGATCATCCAAGTTTCTGAGGATCCAACTCCTCTGATTGAAGTCACCAGCCAGGAGATCCAACACTTAGCACATACAACAAGACAGAAAGTTGAAGGCCAAGAGGGACTTGAAGACTTGAGACGGAAGTAGCAACTATTCTGGACCCGTAAAGTGTCGCAACACTCAGACAGCACCTTTTCAGCCGTGTCATCAGATTCAGATGATGGCCATTTGTGCTTTCTGCCGCCATCCAGGACATCGCCTCGAGGAGTGCCGCAAGAGTCTCGGACTCTACCTATTCTTTGAATCTTCTGCCCACCGAACGAAGGATTACCAACAAGTCGCTGATCACCACGGTCGAGGAGTATCAGGATTCCAACAGTCAGCACCCCAGCAACCATATCTTCCTGCCAGAGTCCCTATATTTCAGTCACAGACTCAGATCCAGACGATGATCACCTGCAATTTTTGCCACCGCCCAGGACACCACTACGACGAGTGCAACAAGAGACTGGAGCTATGCTTGTTCTGCTAATCGCCTGTCCACCAAGTCAAAGATTGCCCGGAGACCGCTGACCACATTGCCCAAGGACGAGCACGAGGAGCACCAGGACTACAGTAAGGGGACCGGCCTCTCAAGATTCAGCAACCACATGGAGCACTATCACAAGGACCGGCCTCTCAAGATTCAGCAACCACATGGAGCACTATCACCCGGAGGAATACTACATACAGACCGAAGATGGAAGGCTTCTTTTGCATGGTTGGAGAAAAATGTGTATCTTGATTCGCAATCGAGTCCTTCCTTAAATTCCTCTTAGCACCTAGATCATTTCTTGAAACTTCTTGTTGTCTATTTTAAAATCTTGGTTGATATTCGAAATTTATTTCGAGATATTGTTTCCTAATCGGTAAACTTGTTTCAGATCCACAATTCGATAATTATTTGAAATCCACTATTCGATACTGTTGTATATTTCATGATTTTGCTTCCCAGTATTGGCTCATAATTAGAAATTTTGTTCCCTCATCAAACTTCGTGTTGTTTGAGATTTTATTTCCTACTCGAGATTTCATTTTAAAACCATGTTCCTCATTCGAAACCTTGTTTAAGCTCCATCCTATGCAGGACATTATTGAGGATTCCTTTGAAGATTTTAAAATTTCATTTCCTACTTGAGATTTCGTATCTACAATTCGATACTTGTTTCCTATTCACCCATTGATTTTTCTTCTATTCATGACTTGACTCCATTCGAGATTTTGAGTTCATGTTTCCTATTTCGGGGCCTTGCTTTCATTCGAGATTTTGTTATCTATTCGAGATTCCGTTTCTATTCCAGACTTTGAAGATTCAGCTCCTGCTCATGACTTGTTTAGACCTTGTCCCTTGTTCAAAACTTTGTTTCCTCGTTGAGATTTCCTATTTGAGATTGTTCTTACTCACGACTGTATTAATATTGATTTTCTATTTGAAACTTGCGTCCTATTGGAGATTCCGTTTCCCCTTCGAGATCTATTCGAAATTTCGTTGTTATTCGAGACTTTGTTGAACTTTGTTTCCGATACGAGAATTGTTTCTTACTTTGAGATTTTGTTTCTATTATGTACTCTGCTTTCTGTTCACCATTCGGGATTTGCTCCCTATATTGAGGTTGTTTCGCCATTTGAGATCCCGGTCGCTAATTGAAAACTTTATTTCTTGTTCGAGATTGAAAACCTCCTTGATATTTTAGTACATAAATAGTCATTGTTGGATCTGTGTCAACTCTTGATGCCTAGTAAAACCCTATATTTTCTAAAAAGATAGATAACATCACCCTTCATCGTGACTTGGATTATTGGAACTCATTGGAATTCCTTAAAATACTTTGAAATTTCTATGGATAAAGTTAAGAGACTATTCGATGATCTACTGGGGCATGGCAGTTGCGCACTGCAGTCATTATCTGGACTACGGATACTGAGGGTTCACTGCAGCCAGCAGCGCACTGGCGAGGTAGGAGCTCTAAGTTGAAGTAATTTCAGACATTCATAGGTTTTCAAGTATTATCAAGACTTTGTCATATTCTTCATATCTTGATCTCTTGGGTTGTTTCATCAATGATTGTTGGAAAATGGATAAGGTTGACAGAATATTCGGTGACATATTATTATTTGGGTCACGGAGCCGAAAGTCCACTGCAGTCAGATATATACTGGCGGGGTAGGGATTCTAAGTAAAGTGATTGCAAATGGCTATATGTTCTCGGATACCATAGCGACTATATTCCATTTTCACATGATTTGAATCATAAATATTTGCACTTTCACTTGATTTGACACTAACATCTTCCTGGTAGACTCTATACATCCTCTCGATCAATCTTGGCAAACTCTTCGTGCATTTTATGGATAAGCCATTTGTTTTCTTCATAATAAATCATACTTATATCTTGATCGTGCCTTGTGTAACCTATGATCCTAATCATGCCTAACTAATCGTGATTTTCCTAAATCATTTTGGTTTAATTATACTAAAACTGTCAATTGTGATCGTGCCTTCATGATTTTACTCTAAGTTGCAAATAGAATTCATGTCATATCGTGCTTATCTATAAAATCTTGATCATGGATAGATCGTGTTATTTCAACTTCCTGTATGAAATTATCGTACTTAATCTTAATTATACCTTGTTTCACTTCGTGTCTAACCAATTTTGATCATCATCGATCATGTCATCTTACCGTTGATTTCGTCATGCTAAGTCATTCATGTCCCACCTCTGGTTATATTTAGAAATCCTGATCGTGCCTATATTTTATACTATATACCTATTGATCTTACCTGATATTTGAAATTTCGTTTGATCGTGACCAAATAAACTATTTTCTAGCCATGACTAGAATTGACTTTATTTCACATCTAAACTTAAATTGCCCATTTTCAACTTTTGTCTCAATTGAAATTATACTCTTAAATCATGTTGTTGCACCTTTGAATTTTGAGGACGAAATTATTTTAAGGGGGAGAGATTTGTAACCCCACCTTCTTCTTTTTTTTAGTTATGAAGTTTTTCAAAAATATGAGTTTGATTAAGTAAATCAATTTTAATAATCTTATAATTTTTTAAGAGAAAGTTTGAATTAGTGGTAAAGTGGCAAATCCTGAATTGGTTACAACTAATTGGAATGGTCCCCACTCCCTAACAAACTTGTAACCAATTTCCTAACTGATTTTTTGTATATTTTGCAATTAATGAAAAGGGGGGGTCTTTCCTGCATAATAGCCTTAGGTGGGAGGGGCTTTTTGCTTAAATTCCTATTTCTATCTATTATCACTCTCCTGAAGAGAGAGAATAATATTTACTTTCATTTTTCATTCTCATATTCCTCTTGGAGGAGCAGAGCTTCCCAATCCCTTCTTCCCCAAATCTATACTGAGCCTAACCCTAACCCTAGATTCCTCTGGTGACGGCGAGCGACGACGACGGCGAGGCATCTTCTTCGCGGCGACAACGGCGAGGCATCTCCTCCACGGCGGTGCGATGTCCTTCCGGTCGACGATGACAGCAGGACATCTCCTTCGACAGCGACTGCGGAGTGTCCACATGATGACGACGATGATGGCGGCTAGATCCCGGCTGTGCATGGTCCATCGCTGCGAGCGACGATGGTTGATCATCTCTGGCGACGGCGGGAAGCGAACCGACGAGGCGGCCATGGTGGTGCTCACCTCGACGGTCTTCTCTGAAGACTCCTCCGACGATCCTCTTCTTTGTGATCCAATCTCCCTCGACGACCAAGATCTGGATCGGGAGTGATCAGTATTTCTCAGACAAATTGTGTTGTTCGATGTCTGGACCACCGGATCTGCGATGAATCGGTGACGGTGACATGGTGTGCACCGGATCGAATTTCTTGATCCCTAGAGTTCTTTACGAATTTTGGTGAAATGTTTTGAACTATTTTATGATTTTGTTTTGTTCTTATTCTGTACTCATTCGATGCAATGCCTGATGAGCTATCATTGGCAATAAGAAGGATGTGTCTGATCTCTGGGTGATCAAGTCTTCACTTCGAATCCAGGTTACGACGAATTCCAGGCTATGGAACGACATCTGTACGTGGAGAGTTCGTGTCCGACTTCTTGGATCGATGGCTCTTCTAACATTCTCAGGTACAAATTCTGTTATTTAGATTTGATTAAGTCTTGAGTAATTCTTGATTGAGAACGATGTTGGGCAGGACTATGTCGTAGGGATTGTTTGTAGCTGGTTCGTATCCGTATGCGTATCCAGTGTGGGTGCGTAGGCTGCCAGTGTTTGTGTCCAAGCTGCTGTCTAGTTCGTGTCTTACTGTATGGTTCGTGTCCTGCCACAGTCCTTTTGGCGTGTGTATTTTAAATGTGAAGAAGTCGATTCAGAGATTCCAAGTTGAGGGCATGGATTTGCAACCTTCCGCTTCTGTGTTAAGAGTTCACGGAGGTCACTAACATGACGAGAAGAAGTGGCAGGAATGTAGTCCTTGACGATATTCGGGACATGTTTCATGTTCTTGAGGTAT
Organism: Iris pallida; assembly: GCA_029216955.1. Classification (NCBI taxonomy): domain Eukaryota; kingdom Viridiplantae; phylum Streptophyta; class Magnoliopsida; order Asparagales; family Iridaceae; genus Iris; species Iris pallida. The sequence goes on along the minus strand of JANAVB010006598.1, from coordinate 1,278,213 downwards.
CCCATACCTTGAGTGTACAAGGATGTGCTAAGCTGGTTAGCATAAGTCATAGGATCTTTCACCTCAGAATTCTTTCTCTGGCGCAAGTTAGCAACTGGTGCAGGTTGCGCTTGATACATCTTATGATTTCTCGAAGTTGACCCTAATTGGCACATGTTGATATAGGTGCGCAAGTCTGATAGGGGAGCTACTTATGCATCTACTTGAGATACTAGCAGTTTGCCTTGTCGGGATCTTGAAATGCATAGGGTTTGTAGATCCTGTCCTGACCTCTTTAGAGTAGGCGTAATACCCTTTTGCGTGGAAAGTTTATTCTGAATAGGACCCATCTTCCCGACAGAGATTTGGTTGCCTCTGTTAAGGAGAATAGAATTCCTATCTGAACTAGTAGTACTTTCCACCCAGTCAATGACTCGAGCAGAATAAGGAAAAGCTAAAGAGCGTTTTCCTTGATTTAGTAATTTTTTACTAAAATTCTGGTTTGGTGGCAAAGAGGGAGTCACTAAACAGTATTTCTCTTTATATTACAGTAGTGCAGAAGTATGTGCAAGTTGTGCCGGAGCAGGAACATGCACAAGTTATGCCAGAGCAGGAACATGCATAGGTTGCGTCAGAGAGAAAAAGGCCAAAAGGCGTTTTCCTTTGTTTTGTCCAGCAGTTTGTTGAGACAAAGTCTCTTTCAATTTCAAAGTTGAAGAAGAAGAGGGGTTAGCCAAAAGACTGTTTCCCTTAGATTGTGCCAAGGCAGTGATGGGAGAAGTTGCGCAGAAGCAAGAACATGTGCAGGTTGCGCCAGGAAAGTAAAGGCCAAAGGGCACTTTCCCTTGTTTTGGACAGCAGTGTGTCGAGACAAAGTCTCCTTCGATTTCAGAATCGAAGAAGTGGAGGGATTAGCCAAAAGACTGTTTCCCTTAGATTGTGCCAAGGCAGTGATGGGCGCAAGTTGCACAGAGGCAGGGGATTGTGCCGTTGTAACCCCTGTTTTCAAAAATTTAATAATGAAAAACAATTCCAAATTTGCCCAAATTGATTCCATTAGGTTCTAAATATTTTTTTATTAATCTTAGAAATTTTTTGCGATTTGTTTGGAGTCGTTTGGACGTCATTTGAATTTTTTATAATTTAAAAACTGCTACCGTAAAAACTGTATTTCTCACCTTCATGGCAAAATGGTAAATATTTAACTCTAGGGCTGAGTTAGTAATTAACCATGGTTAGGTTGCCCTAATAAAATTTTCCTATAAATAGGCACACATCCCAAAGAGAAAACTCTAATTTTTATCAATTTTAATTATTGGTATTAAATCCTCATTTTTATTATTTTTAAAAATACACTCTGATACTGCCTGATACAAGTCAACCGCCGGCGACCAACTCCGCCGATCAACTCCGACGACCCCGTTCTCCGTTCCCCGACACCGTCGACAACCGCCGAGGCTACCATCGTGTCGAGCACGGCGAGCCCGACCCGAATACCCCCTCCGCCGTCGACCCCGACCACCGCAACGCCGTCGGCGACCCCCGTCGAACTTCGGTAAACTTGTTCTCCCCCAATTCTTAGTTGATCCTTCGATTTCTAAACAAAAACGTGTTCGTCTCGACGAGAAGAACCGTTTGCCCCCATTCTCGACCCTTCTCGACGCCTACACGTCGATAAATACCTAACCCTAGTTTAGGACACTCGGACACGGCACAGAAACGTGTTGTGGTGACACGTAATTGGCACCATCGTGTCGAGCACAACACGACGAACACAACCATATCCTTAGACACGAAAATTCGTGTCTAGAAAGACCCCGACACGAACCGGACACGTTTCGAAGTGTCCAAATACGCAGGACACGAAGATGATGACCGAACGCCCCCGTTTCTTTCATAATAAAATTAAGAAACCCCCTTTCTCATTAGTACGCCGTTGTGGGCTTATTGGTCAGTATGCGCGCGGTTGAGCCCCCTTTGGGTTGACCCGAGTTCGAGCCCCCTCTTTGTATGTTGGGGTTATTATTATTTTGTTTGTTTGTTTTGTTTTGTGAGTAAATATTTTTTTTTGTGAGTAAATATATATATTTGTATATATATATAATGTATATAATATTATATACTAAATAAATATTGTATAATACTATATAAATACTGTATAATATTATATAATATTGCTTAAAACCTATTTCCTTTACTGTAATAAAATTACTATTGTTTATATATATATATATATATATATATATATATATATATATATATATATATATAGGAAAATATATATATATATATATATATATATATATATATATATATATATATATATATATATATATATATATATATATATAGGAAAATGTACCTAAGGTCGACCTTAGGTAAGTTACCTAAGGTCGACCTCATTTTCCTCACTTTACAACATTTTTTTCTTGAATATTTTTTTATGGGATTGATCTACACCTTATTGATTGGCAACATACCAAATTTCAAGTGATTATAATATTGTTTAGCCCCCTATCTATCCCTTGCAAAATCGACGGTCTAAAACTTTGCTGCTACACCGTCGATTTTGCAAGGGATAGATAGGGGGCTAAACAATATTATAATCACTTGAAATTTGGTATGTTGCCAATCAATAAAGTGTAGATCAATCCCATAAAAAAACATTCAAGAAAAAAATGTTGTAAAGTGAGAAAAATGAGGTCGACCTTAGGTAACTTACCTAAGGTCGACCTTAGGTACATTTTCCTCTATATTATATATATATATATATATATATATATATATATATATATATATATATATATATATATATATATATATATAATTAAAATATGATAAAATGATATCAATATAATATTAATTTCTTTTGTGTTTTTGGATGAATATATTATATAAAATTATATACTTAATCTTGTCATTTCACTTATGTCATTTAATTTATGTCATTTAATTTATGTTATTTAAATTATGTCCATATTAAATACAGTGCCTATACTGTAATATTATATATGTACTCTATAAATACAGTGCATATACTGTAATATGTAATAAATACAGTGTCTATACTATAATATTATTTTATAAATACAGTGCCTATACTGTAATATGTATGCTCTCAATTTCTATAATTTAAATTCATTTATTTACATGTATTTAAATTCCGTATTTATTTACGATTTTACGTATTTCGTGCAAACGACCACTCTAAGTCCAAGCCTAGCATGGGTTGATTGGATTTAGGTGAGCCTACACATATTTTGGGTCTAGTCGAGTCATATTGGATTTGGTTCATGGCCTCGGGTCCCGTATCTGGACTTCAGTTCAAATTCAGATACGTGGACAAATACATTAAATAATTATTTATTTAATTTCAGAATCTGTGCTTTATGATATTTGAATTTTCAGACAACTTTTTATTGCTGAATAAATTCCAAAACAATTATTTTAAAATACTATATTATTTAAGAGAATTTAATATAATTTTTCTAGGATTTAATTTACTGTTTTGCCACTGTGTAAAAATAGGAAACCGAAACTCATTTTCAATGTACACTTGTAAACTGATTTTTAATAAATACTTACACTGGATTATAAATTCTAGAAAATTTATAATAAACTACTATAATTAACAAGGATCAAATTGGTATATTATTTCATATAAATTAGGACTGCATATCTATCCTAATAATTATTAGAACACAATGTACAGTCTGATTAATTAATTAATTAATTAATATTACCTTGTGTGTTTTTATGGGTTTTTGGGATATTTTAGTATCGGGACCTTACCCTACCTTAGTATAGAGACACTAAGTGTTGGTATAGATATTGTAACACCCCACATTGGACTGCTAGAGCATCACTTAGCTAGTATCCTATTAGGAGCCGTATCACACCACTAGTGTAAATATTAAATCATAACTTAGAGATTGAGACTGTATATCATTTTGACAGGACACCGAACATCTATAGCTACATATTCTTATCCTTTCTTTGCTCGAGACAAGTACTCATACAAACTTGATTTACTGTATATGATAATAAACTGTGAACGAACTATGTTAAAATACCGTTTCTTGAACTGCAAGTCATATCATACTTTATACTGCTCTCAGTATCTTCCATATGCTCTATAATACTCTCAGTATCACTCACATGTTGTAAAATGGGTCATGGGGAAATTGTTAGTTGAGTACGTGATCATGCCCCCTTCTCCGTATGTTTGTATCGAGCAAGGTCACATTCTATATACAACCTTGTCGTAGGTCTGATCCCGCGTTTGGGTATGTATGTACACCGATGCCGTTAAATGTACGTATGTGCATTTCAGAATTTTGATATGTACCACAGTACATCATATTTACCTATTGACCGATCACGTACGTGCTACAGTTTTAAACTTTAAACAAACATATTTTGCCATGACAAAATGTATCTAAACTTGATAAACTGTGATATGTCATGATTCTGTTATTACATCTTTTTTTATTTCATGCTCAGTATTACGTTTGTAGTATAAAGTACTTATTTCCGTCCTGACAGGATAACGTTGTAGGTGCACTACCCGAGGAGAAAATATTATGTGATACCTACTACGGGACTGCCTTAGAAGACTTGGCCTTTGCTCCAGAAGAGGCCCCAGCGGAGAACCTTGCTTAGTTGTCTTTCCTGTTTTAGACTTAGACTTTGAGTTGTTACAACTTTTACTTGGTAACTGGACCTTGTCTCTAGTTCTTACTTTGAAAGTGTAATAACCTATAAAACTTATTTGTTTTCGTCAATAGATGCTGTGTTGTGATGAACTCTTAAAAATACTTTAATATATGTCTGTTTGCACACTTAGTACCATTTTGTCTATCTCCTAGAATAGCTTACTATGTTTTAACCAAGCGTAGGCTGGACATGGCTCGGCCCGACCCAATAATTTGGGTAGTGGGTCGAAACAGCCGTCGAGGACTTAAGAGTCCAAACAGAGCGCGTCTTGCTCTTAACAGCGGCAGCAGTGTGCTTGGCACCCTCGGTATTGATCATGGCCTCGTAGGCTGTCTGGTCGACTTGAACGACCAGGGTCTTATGCGTCTTGTCGATTGACGTGGTATCACATTGAGTTGTCTCTTTCTCGTCGGAAGAGAAAGTCGTCCCCAGCAGAGTCACTATTTTTTTTGCAAAGAACAAAAATATGCTTCTTTATTACAAATTTAGAAAAAAAAAAGTACAAGAGTACAATTGATTTTTGGAGAAGTACAACTACAGGAATCTGATCAGAAGATGATCATTTTATCCCTTGGACGATGTGATTGTTTGCCATTGATTATAAAAGAACAGAACAATTATATGGGAGGACTGGACTTTTACTTTACAATACAAACTCACTCGTACAAAGAAAGCCTAGGGACGAAAACCAAGGTACAACAATCTAAGCACGATTGTTTAGTTTTGATTCTGGGGGGGGTGACGGTAGAGGCTCGGGAAAGCGACGGCCGCTCTGTCTTACTCCTTGGACGATCAAACGTAGCCTTGGCTCTGGTGAAGAACTGCTCTCAAGATGGAAAGACTCTTCTGTGCGCGCCTTTGTCTCTCTGTGTGTCCAGCCGGGTGGAGAGGATCTCTTTTGCAAGGGAATGGCACCTTGCTATATTTTTTTGTTTCTCTGGATCCGATCCTTTTGCAAGGGAATGACACCTTGCTCTTTATAGGAGTGGGGTGTGATCATTAGGGTTTGCAATGATTCCCTCCTTGAAAAGTCGGCGGCCAATCATCTGGGCCATTAATCTTGATTGTATTTCATTTGGGCAATTGATTCTTGATTGCGCCAAATCTGTATGGGCAATTAATGCTGATTGCAATAAATCTGTCATGACAAGCTCGGATCTTCCGCCACGTGTCCCATTTACTTAATCACAATAAATCTGATTTGATTTGAGTAATAATGGTGATTGTACTAAATATGGTTGTCAGGATTTGCGAGCAGCCATAACTCCGAAGGGATAAGACAGCCACGTGTCTCAACTTGTCATGAGAATCGCCACGTGTCTCAACCGTCATGAGCGAGGCGTCTGGCAGAGCCGCATGAGTGTGGTCTAAGTGAACTGCATACGGGTGACTCCCAAGTCCTAGCCGCATGAGGGTAACCACCGTATGGGGGCAGCAGCTTCGTGAAGGAGGCGACCGCATGAAGGAGGCAGCCGCATGAAGGGGCGCGGCCGCATGAAGTGGGCAGCCGCATGAAAATTAACAGCCGTATAGGGATAGCAGTCGCATGAGAATTAACAGCCGCATAGGGATGGCAGCCGCATGAGAATTGACAGCCGCATAGGGATGGCAGTCGCATGAGAATTGACAGCCACACAGGGATGGAAGCTGCATGGAGCGAGCAGCCGCATAGGGATGGCAGCCGCATGGAGCGAGCAGCCGCATAGGAGTGCTTGGGACTTGACGGATCCTGTCAGAAAGATTTTTTTTCTTTTCCCAAGGGGCACGCCCTCATTATTTCGACTTTATGGCAGAGCTGTCATTCATTGCATCAGAGCTGTCATTCATTGTGTCAGAGCTGTCATTCATTGCGTCAGAGCAATTAATTGGGAGTAGAAGTGGGCCGTGTGTCTTTGCCCGAGCCGCATGGAGCTGTTGGGGAATTTCGAGCCGCATAAAGTTCTGAAGGGTTCCTGAGCCGCATAAGGCTCCTTCTGTTTGGAGCCGTATGGGCTTCTCTTGTCTTTTTTCTATGCTTCTACAAGACCCCCTTCAAAGTTTTCAATTTGCTAAATTAAAATACTTTGAATAAGAAGCATGGCTGTGTATAAGCTCTTCTAGCCGCAGAGGATATTCTGACCGCATGGCATTTCTAACCGCATGGACATCCTAGCCGCATGAACTGCTCTGGCCGCATGGATCGCTTCTGGCCGCATACTGTTCTCTCTGCCACGTAGGCGGCATTAATTGTTCTTGGTTCGTTATGATTTGGAGCCGTCTTTAGGGGGAATCCCAAGAGTCGGTTCATTAAATATTTGGATTTCGTTCTTTGATGAATCTCCTTTATAAGAAGGAACGAAATCCTAGGAGTCAATTTTGCCTGCAGCACAAAACTCGGAGCGTTTCATCAATCCACGTGTCTCCCCCTTGGCCTCCTATAAATAAGAGTAATTCAGAGAGAGAAACTCTTTACTCTCCTTCCCAATTTAAGCACTTCTTGTCCTAACTGTCGTCCTCTTCTTCTTCTTCTTTCTTCGATCAATAATGGCTCCTAAGTCTTCCAAGGCTGCCTCTGCTGCGGCGAAGGGCAAGAAAGTCGCTTCCTCGTCGGCCACAGTGCCTGAAGTGCACTCCGACGTCCACCCCACCATTGCTGGTAAGGATGAACTCAAAACTAGGGCTATGTCGCATATTTGTGCGCGGGCCTTCTTCGTCTTCGCCTACTGTGCTGCGTGTGCCTCCCGAACCGCATGGGGGTATACCCTATGTCTGGGCCGTATGAGGGTTGTATAAGCCCTTCCTGGACTGAACCGTATAAGGACTTTCTGAATCGAACCGCATGAAGCCTTCTCAAACAAGACCGCATAAGCCCCCCTTTTTGGACTGTGCCGCATAAGGCTGTACTGAACTGAGCCGCATAAGATTATCTACCGCATAAGGCTGTGCTAAACTGAACCGCATAAGCCCCTCTGACGTGGGCCGCATAAGGCTGCACTAAACCGAACCGCATAAGCTTCTCTGACTTTGGCCGCATAATGCTTCGCTAAACCGAACCGCATAAGCTCCTCTGACTTGGGCCGCATAATGCTCCGCTAATCAGGACCGCATAAGCCTATACTAATTAATGCCGTGTAAGATTATGCTCAAACTGAGTCGCATGAGCGCAGAGCCGCATAAGCTCGTATTTGAACAAAGTCGCATGAGCTTTTGTGGACTAGACCTCAAGAGCCTAAAATCACTAAGTGGTTTTGTTTAACCATCTTGTAATCTATCTCTTTCTTTCCTTCTTCAGTGAATCTTCCAGTTAATGCAGCAGGAGAGCCTCTGATGGGTCGCGCACAATCGGCTTTGGGCTATCAATATGACCACATAGTCGAGTATATGACGAACCAGCTTCCGAAAGAGCCTTTGGAGAGGCTGAATGCTATCAAGCAACAGTCCTTCCACTTTCTTTGTGCCATGATGAACTCGGGGCAATTGGAAGGGGAATACCTGAAGCCTGCGTTCCTCTTTGGGGATGCTTTATCTATAAAGAACACCCGGGTTCTGGATATGTCGGAGAGCTGGGACTTTGTTCTTGACGGGGTGGAGATCCATATCCCTCCGATAGAGCGTCATTTTCCTTTCTCCTGGTTCAACATGTTACCGCAAGACAGAAAGATGGTAGACTCTTTGACCCCAAGCAAGTCAGGGATGTTCGTGGAAAACATCCATTATAATAGGAATCTGGGGTAGGCATATACTGGGAGGGAATCGGTCAGTAAGTATATGATAGGACTGGCTCCGGGGACCTTTATAAATGTAACGGGTCCCTACTTCACATTCTCTCAGGCTGATACCTTTTTGAACCAGCTTGCTCGCAAAGGGTCGTATCCCGTCGGCCGGTTGGCGTTGTTGAACTGGATAAACCCTATCCCTGCATGGGCCAATTTGACCACATGGATTCTGCGGAAGTATGCGACTTCTCTGCGTGAGATTGGCCTCTATCACGCCATTCGGGGCACTTGTCATGGTCTGCCCATAAATAAGCCGTTGTTCATGGCTCTTCTGGAGATGTACAACCGGCAGACGGGAACCTTTTTCACACCGGGAGGGGAGCTAGGACTTGCTCTCCATGAGATGTCTGTTATCTCCAAGCTGCCCTGGGAAGAAAAAGTTTTTGAAATGTACACCCCTACGAGCGAAGAGCTCGAAGATTTGGACCGACAGTTCCCGGGCTTCGTCGTCGTGTATCAGGAATTGTTATTTCATCACAGCACTTGTCATCAGATGGCCATCAAGAAGGATGGCAGCTCGGAGGGGAGCACTCCTCACACCAGGTCCTGGGTTTCATACCTCTTTACCCTTGGTGCCTCAGGCCGGGTTTCTTCTCGAGATCCTCAAACCCCAAAGGAGGTACAACACCAGGTGTCGACTGCCAGGAGGTCGAGGTCCACGGGCGACATTTTTGGGAGTCGAACTGACTCTTTCAGCTATTTTTATTATGGTACTCAGCCATTATCGGAGAAGGGGCTTTTGGCGGGATTCCTGATGGTGTGGCTACGGAACTGCGTAGTCTCCGGAGGGGCAGGTTCTATTGAGAGGATCAGCCGCCACTTCATCCTCCCCGCCGTAAATTTGGTCTTCGGGGTCATGCTGGCTCTTCTTCCGGCTATGGTGTGCAGCATACACCATGGCCTTCGCGCCTTTTCTTTCAAGGTCATCGCCCGTGACACGGCGATAGATTTTGAGCGCATAGAACTGCCATATCATTATCTAATGGGGTGGCTGTTAATGCACAACAGGTCTTTGATGAGGCCTGGAGCAGAAGATGGCGTTACAGTTGATGACGCTTTTATTTTTCAATTCCACCATCAGCTCTGGGAATGCAGCACCATGCCAGCCTGCCGGAGAGCGCTGGCGAGAGTGGACGGATACGACTTTTTTGTGTCCGTACCTCGTTTTACTGCTGAAGAAGTGTAAGCCCCTGTTTTTCAAATTTAGTTTTATTAATGCTAATTAAATTTTTAATGTCATTTATAGCCTTAAATAATTATTAGGAATTTTTAGGAATTTTTCTAGAATTTTTAAATGAATTTTTAATAAGTTTTAAATACAAAAAATATCATTTTGTAATTTATTTAAATGTTTTAATAGCATTTTGTAATTTTCCGAATTGTTTTAATAGTGTTTTGCAATTAATTGAATTGTTAGTATATTAGTTTGTAATTTATGGATTGTTTTAAATAGGGAGTGCAATTTCCTAATTCCTGAGGGACCTAACTGCTAAACCTAAACCCCCCCCCCCCCCCCCCCACGTCACTCTCTCTCTCCTCCAGCTCTTCACCCACCCCCGACGACTGCCCCGACCGACTACGACCGGCTGACCCCCGCCTTTCCCGGCTGCCCCCACCGCCTCCAAAGCCCTATAAAACTCCCCCTCACTCCCCTGACTAAATCCTAACCCTAAATCTCCCCCACGACCAACCGCTGTCCCGTTCTTCCCCGACGAACTCCCAAACCCTAACCCTACTCCGACGAACTCCGCCCAGCCCCACCGTCGACCTTCACCGCCAACCACCACCACCATTCGACGCGCCCCGACGAGACGCGTCGATCGCCACCGGAGCGCCACCGTCCCGACCGCTCCTCTGCCGTCCCCGACCTTCGAATCACCCTTCAATTCGCCGAACACGTGAGTGTCAGTGTTCCCCTGTGTCGTGCGTGTCTCGTGTTGGGTCGGAAGTGTTCGCCGTGTCCTGGCGAATACTTTGATAGAACTGGACACGCGAGATTGAACTCGTGCGTGTCGTGCAGGCCAAGGACACGAGGATACCTGTGTCCTTAACTGTCAGGACACAGGGTCGTTTTATTATTTTTTTTATATATAACATAACCGAACCTAAATAAAATAAACCCAACCCTTTCCCTAACACAACTGATGGGCTGACCCCCTAGCCAGCCCATCCTAATCTAAACCCCCCCCCCCCCCCCCCCCCCGCGCGCGCGCTGTGTTGGCTCGGGTTCGAGCCCGGCCACTGCTGCATTTTCCTTTTCTTTTTCTTTTCTTTTTCCTTTCTCTTTTTCTTTTGTTATTTATGTATATTTATATATATATGTATATACATATATTTGTATATATATATAATTATATATATACTGTATTTTTGTATATATACTTACTGTTTTTTCTTATGTATATATGTATATATACTTTATTCTCTTGTACTTTATTATTCTATGTATATATATAAATATATGTATTATGTATACATATATATTTATGTATATATATTTCCTTGTATATATATATATATATATATATATTACTATATATATATATACTATTATATGTATATGTATACATTATTTTTGTATATATATATATATTATATAGTTGAGTTTTTCTTATGTATATATATATATATATATATATATATATATATATATATATATATATATATATTTCTATATATATATATATATAATATATAGTTGGGTATTTTCTTATATGCATAAATATCTCTATATTTATGTATATATATATATATTATTTTTGTATTTCACTTAGCTTAGTACAAATTATCTTTATAAGATAATATTCATACTTTTATAGTTACTATGTAAAACTTTACCTTATTAAAATGTTAATATTTATTTTGCAGTCCTATCACCTAGTATTTTCTGTATATTTAAATTTATGCAACCATTTGGTGTCCAAGCCTAGCATGGGTATTTGGGCTCAAATGTGTTTTCACATATTCAAGACCTGTACAAGTCATATTGGACTTGATTCATGGCCTTGGGTCCTGTATTTGAACTTTGGTTCAAATTATATACATGGACAAAATACGCAGATAATTAATTATTGTGTGCATTGCTGTTTTTGATTTTCTAAAAATACTTAAAGTATTGCTAAAATTATGGAAAAATAGTATTTAGATACTATGTTAAGTTGGCTAATTTAGTATAATTTTTGTAGTATTTAATTTACTGTTTTGCCCCTAGTTTGGCATATGAAACCAAAACTCATTTTCTGTATACTTAGGAAAACTGATTTTTATAAAATATTTGTACTGGTTAATAAATTCCAGAAAAATTATAATAAATTTCTATGATTAACAAGGATCACTTTAGTACTTTACTTTAAGAAAAACTAGGCTTTTTGCCTATCTCTAAAATTATTAGAACACAATGGTCTTTTGATTTAATTATTGTTTAATTACGACTTGTAGCTTTTGTGCTATTTTTGAGTTTTAGCCGTGTTAAACCTCATCCCTCACTAGTGTAAAGACCCTAGAAAGTTAGTTAACATAGTGTGTCACCCCCACATTGGTCTCCTATGCCAAGTCATTATTTTGGCTAGGTGCCCAATCACAAGTCGTGTTTTACCAATTAGTGTCCTAGTGTTTTAGCTTAGTGTAAAACTAAGTTGTTGTATTTACTTCTACAACGACGAGTTACTGGACATCCATAGCACTGTTAACGCAGCTTGTTTTGTTTTGCTTTGCTAGAGGCAAGTACTTTCTACGAACTTTACATATTGTCACATAAAATGAACTGCAAACCCCACCATGTTAAATGCTGATCCTTGGGGTAGCAAGTTAGATCTTTACATGTTGTACTTTCAGTTACTACCATGCTTAGAACAGTCTTGATGTATCTCTCACATGATTAGAATATGGGTTATGGGGAAACTGATAGTATTGTACGTGATCACGACCCCCCTACAGTAGCGAGCTCGGTCGCATTTTATATGCATACTTTGCCGCAGGCCATTACCCCGCATGTTTGTACGGATGTACACCTATGCTTGTTGACTTGTACGTATGTATATTTTATTTACATGTACCACAGTACATTGTACATCTATTGACCGATCACGTACTTGCTACAGTTTTAAACATTACATACACGTCTGTCTCTATGACATATGTGTCCTTGCCATGATAGACTATGTGATGCCATGCTTTCCAGTTATTTTCTCTTATGTTTATTTCCCATGTTTCATATGCTAGTTTGCTAGATTTAGTACTTGCTCCCGTCCTGACAGGATAACGTTGTAGGTGTCCTTACTGAGGAGGAGTTACTCTGCGACTCATACTATGGAGTTACTGCCGAGGACCCGGCTCTGCTTTACGAGAATGTTCCTGCGGGGAACCTCGCCTAGTTGTCTTTTGTTTACTTAGACTTTTGAGAGTAGACATGTATTAGACTATATCATTTTGTAACTGGACATGTATCCAGTTTTACATTTCAGTTTACTTGTACTTGGATATTTTACTATATACGACGACTTTTGTGTTTGGAGCATTTATGATTCTTCTTCACTTATAGAACTGTTAGCACATTTAGTCTTATCCTGTTGTCTTTAGAACAGCTTACTACGTTTTATCTCAACGTAGGCTGGGCATGACTCGGCCTGGCCCAACAATTTGGGTAGCGGGTCGTGACAAGAAGTGAGGAGTGTACATGTTGATGGTACCGAACCTCCTCTCCTCTTACCTGAAAAAATGCTCCTTTGGCTGCACAATATCCGTCCAGCGTACCTGGTGTATCGTAACCGCAACCTCGTCTTCCTGAAGCCCTACTTGCCCAGCAGGTTTGCCCGCCAGTTCGAGTATAGCCAGTTATTCTTTGACAGTCCCAGCTCTTGCCTGGGCTTTGAGGGTAGCGTGCTGGATGGTATCAGGGCATGGCATTATTATAACACGGTTCATACCCGAACCACCTTTTCAGTCCCTGACGGTAGGGTGCCAGGAGAGATTTTGTACATGGCAGCCCTATACCATGTTACGGCGAGCAAGCCTCCCGTTGGTTTCGACCCGAGTACCAGTTTCATCGTGGGCACTGGCTTGGCGAAAAAGCCCAAGGGGTCTAAGAAGAGGAAGAGGAAGGCGAACACAGTTCCCGTGCCTGACTCGGAGTCCACCACCGCGAATGAGGAGAATGATGAGCATGAGGCAGATGACTCTTCCCTTCCGGTAGAAGATGTTGGAGCGGATGAACCGCCTGTTATGTCAGGTGACATGGTGGCGGATCAGCCACCTGTCGTGCCAAATAAGATGGTGGTGGATCAGCCGCTCGTTGCACCTGGTCCTGTACAGAAACGTAGCAGGCAAATCTCCCCTGTTGGAGGCATTCCTCACTCCCGGAAATGGGCTGCGATCAGACGTCGCAAGCTAACTATAAGGGAGAGAAGCGAGGACGTCGACCCTGCTTCGGAGGTAAATTGAGTCATTACCCTCTTTATTCAGTTCTTCCTTTCTCCTGAACTTTGATTTTAATTATTTTCCTTTCCTCTTGTAGGAGTCAGAAGAGTCGGGCCCTCGAGGACCGACCGCTGTTTCTGAAACCAATTCGGCCCTGAATACTTTAATTAATGACATGTGTGTGGAGATTATTTCTGTCGGGGCCCTCTCGGCGGCGGCTGAGGGATCTCACATTGCTGAGGCCTCAACACAGGGCGACAGGGGCTCCGCTGAACCCGTTTTCGAGACCGTTGGATTTCAGCAGGGTGACACTGATCCAGTCGTATCTCCTTCCGGGGCGGCTGGGGCAGAAAAGCCAGCTGAATTCGACCCGGAGGTTGCTGGTGAGGGGACTATGGCGGCTGCGAGCGAGCCTCAGCCTCCACAACCCTCTCCTGGTAAGATAAGCCAAATTTTGACTAGTGAGGAGGCCCATGTGCTCTATCATCACATCCTTCGGGTTATGCTGATTGATGGTTGCTCTGGACATACAGGTCCTGCCTCTTCACTCCCCATGACGGATATTGTCGAGGAAGGCTCTACTAGCGGGAATCTGGTGGAAGGGAGTGTGCCCCCTCCTTATATCGAGGGGCCTCCCGCTGGCTCGAGTTCGGGAGACCATGTGGCGGCCCAGCCTGGACAGGGAGCAATGGTCCCTTCATCCTCCCCTGCTCGTATGACTTCGGGGGTTGACCTTTCGGCCTTACCAAGTGCGCAAGTTCTTCGGGCCGCGGAGGAAGAATTGGCCGTCGTTCAAGCATCCTTTCGCTCAGAATTTGTCTCTCTTGTGGCAGGGGTAGCAAGTTCTGTCGCGTCTTCTTTGACATTGCCAGCCACACTTCCTTTGACGCCATCCTCTACGGAGGTTTTGGATGAGGTGTCACAGGATGTGGTTGACAGCTTCTATCGTCATTTGAAAAGAGGAGTCGATGCTGCTATAGAGCAGGGGACTCCTTTTGCCTTGGCCCGACAATGCGCTCATGGGCAAATTGATATTCTTAAAACCCTTCCTAGCGGGGAGGGGATAGCTGCGCTTCTGGAGCCCAAGTTACTAGAGGTCGATCAGCTTGTGGCCCAATTTTGAACGCTGCGGCAAGCTGATTTGTCTGCAGCAATAGATCGGGAGCGGGGCTTCCTCACCACTGCCTTGGAGAAGATAAGGCTTGCACGAGATACTTCCAAGCCGGTCATAATGAAGGACCTTGGCGACCTATCTCTCTTGTACGACCAGCTGAGCCGCCGGAGCGAGGTTTGCAGATCTCGGGAAGCGGACGCCTCCCGTGGAGTAACTGATACAAGGGAGCAGATCTTCGAACTTCAGAAGAAACTGGCCTTCTTGGAGTCTGAGCTTGAAGCTTCCTGTATGGATAAAGAGTTGATCATTCAGGACGCTGAAAGGGTTTCTCGAGCTTCTGCCAACCTTGAGCGTGCTTTGAAGAATTTCGAGGATGGTTGGCGGGCTCATGCGCACCTGGAAGATGCGACGCTGCTGAATCAGGAGGCTGAACGTCGGGCCAAACAGAGGTTTGAGCGGTCGACTGCCTTATTGAGGGATCGTCTTAGGGCACTATGTATCGCCGAACAATAGTCGACTTTTTTTCTTCTTTTCGTTTTCGTTCTTTTCCTTTCTTAAGTGGGACGTGGTCCCCAGAACATGTAGTACTTTTGCCTTTCAAACAAAAGAGTATCCTTTATCCTACCCTTTATTTGTATTGCTTATTGTGTTTGTCGTATTTGTGGTATTTGCCCCACTGGAGAGCTGTTTGTGGACTTGTTACCCTTGGCATACCTTAGTTTTAGGTACAGATAACAAGTTGATAGGGGATATTTGGAACAAATCCACAGTAAGGTGGCTATGGACGTTCCTGGTATCGGAAGAAAGAATGTCGTGGGGCAGCTGGCCCTCCGGGGCATGATGAGAAGTGAGGGGCATGTACTAGGAAACTTAGTACAATATTTATGGTCAACAGTGGACATTTGTGGTCAACAGAGGACATTTGTGGGCCTATTATCCTTGGCGTACCCTGGTTTTTTTTGGTACGGATAATAGGTCGAGAGAGAACCAACATACTTACTCAGAGGTAATGAGGACGTGGTAAATATGAGGGTTTCTTCGATGGAGCCTTCCCACTCAGAGGTAATGAGGACGTGGCAGGAGTGGGCTCCATGAAGGGAATATAGAACAACTCAGAGGTAATGAGGACATGGAGGTTCTATGTGAGGGGCGGTTTGTTTTTGATGGAAGTGAAACAACTCAGAGGTAACATCGACGTGGTTGTTTCGGAAAATCTGCGGATCTGTTACCCTTTTTGTGCACTGAAAGTGCGGGTATTAGATCATAAGGAGGAAGCTCTTTTCGGGAAGAAAGTTCAGAGGTATGATCATACATAACTTACTACCTAGGAGAGGCGATATAGATTTATCGGTAGTGACCAGAGTGTAAGTTCAGCAGTACCTGCGGGTACATAACTCGATAATCTGGGAGAGTTGGAGTCGGCATGTGAGTTCAGTGGTACGAGAGAGTATATGACTCGTCATTCTGGAAGATTTGTAGTAGAGATGTGAGTTCAGCGGTACGAGAGAGTACATGACTCGTCATTCTGGAAGATTTGTAGTCGGAATGTGAGTTCAGCGGTACGAGAGAGTACATAACTCATCACCCTGGAGGATGTGTAGTCGGGATGTGAGTTCAGCGGTACCAGCGGGTACATAACTCATCACCCTGGAGGATATCGTTTCAGACGTAATACTTCTTTAGGAACTTGCCGTTGATGGGCAACATGAGCAAGTCTCCGTTTTGTTTTGCGAGGCGGTAAGCTCCATTGGAGAATACAGCATCAATGATGAACGGGCCTTCCCACTTTGGCTGGAACTTGCCGACGGTTTTGTGAGTCATAACCATCGGCCTCCGAACTGCCAGAACGAGGTCGCCCACTTGGAATGTTCTGGTTTTAACCTTCTTGTTGAAGGCTCCGGCGATACGTGCCTGGTATAGCTCGATTCGTTGTTGAGCTAATAGGCGCTTCTCATCTAGAGCCTCCAATTCTTATAGTCTGCGATGGTGATTATCATCCGTCGTCAATCTATATGTGAGAGCAACGCGGAGTGAGGGGATTTGAGTCTCCAGTGGGAGAATTGCCTCACTTCCGTATACTAGAGAGAATGGTGTGTTCCCGGTGGCAGTCCGTACTGTGGTACGGTACGTCCATAAGCATTCATCGAGCTTTTCATTCCAGTCGCGTTTGTTTGATGACACGAACTTCTTGAGAAGCTTGATGATTGTTTTATTGAATGCTTTAGCCAGACCATTAGCCGCTGGGTTGTATGGTGTTGAATAAATATTTTGGATGCGGTGCTTGTCGCAAAACCGATAGAAGGCGTGGCTTGCGAACTGCGGACCATTATCATAGATGATCCTTCGGGGCAGTCCAAAACGATAGATGACGTGATGCTTGAGGAAGCTGATCATGTTTGAAGTCTTTACTTCTGCAAGCGGAACAGCCTCCGCCTATTTGGAGAAGTAATCTGTGATTGCGAGTATGAAGCGATATCCTCGGGACGAAGGCGGCATGATCGGACCGATGATGTCAATTCCCCATGCTTCGAAGGGCCAGGATGCCACCGTCGGGTGTAGAAACTCGGATGGCTGGTGGATGAAATCTGCGTGGACTTGACAGTCTTTGCATTTTCGTGCATAGTCTATTGCGTTTGCAACCATTGTGGGCCAGTAGTAACCCATTCGGCGAAGGCGATCTTGTAGTTTCGGGCCAGGCTAATAGGCCCCACAGATGCCATCGTGAGCTTCACGTACGGCTTCTTTGGCTTCTGTATTTGACAGGCATCGAAGCAGTAATCCATCGTATGATCGCCGATATAGCATTTTTTGTCTCTGTATCGTAGAAGAATCTGAGGGAACGTCTTCTAATAGAAGTGGCTTCCTTCGAATTCTCCGGTTGGATGTCGTAGACTACGAAGTTAATGAACAGTTGTCTCCAGTCTGGTGCTTCGTCGACTGTCAGGGAGGAGTAGCTCTCGGCATACTGAACATTATTCCTGGGACAGACTAACTCATGGCCTATGATGTCAACCAGATGATGAGCATGATTCGGAACTGCTAAGGTAGCGGCAAGACCCGCTAGGGCATCGGCTTCAATGTTTTGGAGCCTGGAAACGTGCTCTATGAAGAACCTCTCTAGGGATGAGATGATGTCGATCGCTATTTGGTGATAGGGGATCATATCTTCATGGCGAACTTCGTATGAGCCCCAGATCTGATTGACGATTAGCTGCGAATCGTCGTATGCTTCAAGGTACTCTACCTCCAGCACTTTTACAAGTCGGAGGCCAATGACCAAAGCGTTGTACTCGGCCACGTTGTTTGAACAGGGCTCCGTAAGGGAATAAGCTCGATTGATCACCAACCCGGTGGGAGAAATCAGCACTATTCCGACTCCAGCGACAATGTTGCCCTTGGGCCCAGTTCTAGAAGCGCCGTCGAAGAACATTCGTCATATGGTACCACGGGAGGCCATATTTGAATTAGCGACCTCGTCTGGCATCTCTTCGTCTATTTTGGTTGACTCCGAACCTGGATGAGCTGCAAAAAAGTCTGCCAGAGCTTGACCTTTAACAGCCTTTTGTGGGACGAAGATCATGTGGTAGGGGAACAGTAATATCGCCCAGGTAGCGAGGCGAGAGCTGAGTGCACATGGCTTAGTCATGAGGACCCTGAGGAGGTTGACTCTTGATATGACGTAGATGGTTTGTCCTGTGACGTAGTGTCGCATCTTCTGAATGGCAAAAACCAGAGCTAGACACTCTTTCTCTACGGCAGTGTATCGATGCTCTGGCCCCATCATCATTCAACTGAGGTAATATATGGCTTGTTCGTGGCCTGCCTCGTTGTTTTGTGCTAGCAGAGCACCGAGAGAATGTTCCATCGCTCGTACATAGAGCAAGAATGGTCTTCCAGCAATCGGGGCTACCAGAACTGGAGGGTTCGTCAGATATTCTTTGATGCTGTCGAAGGCGCGCTGGCATTCTTCATCCATACGAATGAAACGCCCTTCTTTATGAGGTGGGTGAATGGCTGACATCGTCCGGAGAGGTTGGAGATAAACCTCCTGATGTAGGCTAGCCTCCCTTGAAGGCCTCGGAGTTCACGGAGATTTCTCGGGGGACCCATCTCCATGATCGCCTTCGTCTTCTCAGGGTCTACGTGGATACCCTGGGAGGTAATGATGAAACCCAAGAACTTCCCGCTGGATACGCCCAAGAAGGATTTTGTGGTGTTCATTTTCAAATTGTGCTCTCGCATCAGGTCGAACACTGTTCTTAGATCATGCAGATGATCTTCCTTAGAGCGACTTTTGACGGCGATGTCATCAACGTAGCATTCCACTATTTTGCGCAAGTGGTCTCTAAAGATGATGCTCATAGCTCTTTGATAGGTAGCGCCAGCATTCTTTAAACCGAAAGGCATGACTGTGTAGCAGAACGGGCCAATCGGTGTTCGGAATGATGTATGCTTTTCGTCGTCAGGGAACATCTTGATTTGGTTGTACCCCGAGAAACCATCCACGAATGACATACGCTCAAAGCCATAGGTGTTATCGATCATGATGTCTGTGATAGGGAGAGGGAACTCATCCTTTGGACACGCCTCATTCAGATTGCGAAAGTCGATGCAGATTCGAATCTTTCCACTCTTCTTGAGGACTGGAACTATGTTGGCGACCCAGTCAGGATGCTGTTCCTCACGGATGAAGCCGCTGGCTATCAGTTTGTTTACCTTGGCTTCAATAGCATTCATGACGTCAGGACGGAACCGACGTTGCTGTTGCTTGACTGGTTTTGCGTCTGGACGGATGTTGAGTTTGTGAAGTACAATCTCGGGGTTCAGTCCCGGCATATCTTCGTAGCTCCAGGCGAGCACGTCGATATATTCTCTGATGAGTTATAGTAGTGATTCTTGCTCTTCGTCGGTCAGATTCTTACTGACGAAGATGGATTTTGGAGAGGATTCATCACCGAGATCGACTTGTACAACCTCATCCTCGGTGGGAGGCTATATTTGTTCAAACCGCTTCTCCCACTGCGCATCCAGCTGTTGTGCCCATGGCTCTAGCTCAAGAAGTTCGGGAATGTCTTCATCTTCTTCGTAGGCATCGGCAAGTGCCATATTGACGGACCAGACTTGCCTGAGCATGTCCCCGATGCTGATATCTGAATCGGAAGTGGGTGATCCGGTTAAGTGTGAGTGCCAGTCGCATTCTTCGTCTGAGCTTTCAGGTGTCGTCGCGGGTGTGACATAACCTAGCCCACATCTGATTTTGTTGTAGTAGTCTCGTGATTTCCCAGCCGGAACCGACGATTGTAAGGGCAATCACCGTCCAGTGCCATAGTTCAAGCCTGGTGTAGTTTCCAGATCATACCCTTGTTTTTGCATAAGGTACTTGGATTGGGGACTATACAGATAAAGGGGCAATCTTCCGGTGTCGGGTTCGAGCTCAACTTCTTCTATCTTGAAGGGCAGTGGATCATTCTTCCGGCCGAAGATGATTGGGTGATCCCCTCCTTCGATTATACGGTAAGCGTCTTCCACTGGAGTAAGTTAGTTTGCGGTGTAGATATTTGTCACTTGTGTGTGCAGGTGAGCGCCTATACCGTGTTCTATAGCATACATTGTACAAAGCTTATTAAGTTCGAGGTAATTCAAAGATATCCCTTTATTGATGAAATAAGATATCTTTTCCAGTAGGATTACATCATCTACGGATGGAACATCAGTGTAAGCAGCCACATACTTGGCCAGCTCTGACTCTTCTTCAGCCACCCCTTGTGTAAATACAGACTGAGAGGATGACTTGGGCAACTTGATTATCAGGGGCTCCATAGGTGGAGCAGAACATGGAGTTGTTGGCATACTAGCTACCCCCAGTTTGGTGCTTGGTGCTGGACAGGGAGTTGTTGGCTGGCTAGCAGTCCCTGGCTTAGTGCTCGGTTGTCGATTCATTCTGGGAAGACGAATTGTCATCGATTTGACAGAGGGATTGAGCTCCTCTGCTTTTGGCCGGCTAGCTTTAGACAGCCTGATTGTTAGTGGCTCTGTCGTGGGTCTTGGCGCTTGGCCAGACCTTGGCAGTCGGATTATCATCTGTTTCTCCTGTGCAGAGAGGCTAACTGCGTCCTTACGCAGAGTGGCTGTAAGGGGCACAGTTATGCCAGGCTTGCGGGCTTGGAGGTGGATCGTCAAAGGTTCTTCTGATCCGGTTGCTGCCTCAGTTTGAGCTTGAATATCTCCTTCGGCAAGATGCTTTTTCGACTTCTCGTACAAGCATGAGTCTGAGTAGTAGGATTCGACCCCTTTGAAGGGATCGATGTCGGCAAATTCTGTTCTTACGAATCCGTGCTTGTCGACGTACTTGAAGCACCGGTGCAGTGTGGAGGGCACGATCATATAATTGTGTATCCAAGGACGCCTCAGGAGAATATTGTAGGAGGTGTCCGCATCTATTACATAACAAGTCACTTCCGACTGAAGGTCGCCAATTTGGCAT
This sequence comes from Iris pallida, assembly GCA_029216955.1. Taxonomy (NCBI): domain Eukaryota; kingdom Viridiplantae; phylum Streptophyta; class Magnoliopsida; order Asparagales; family Iridaceae; genus Iris; species Iris pallida. The sequence continues at coordinate 1,256,750 of JANAVB010006598.1, read as the reverse complement.
TTTAGGCGGATCTTCCCGATCGGGTAGCTCCTGCCCGAATTGAAACCGCTGATGGCGGTGCTTGTCGGCGTCAGGCGATGCATCGGGATACGCAGATGGTGTAGTAGGCTCTTCGGGATGATGCTTATGGAGGACCCGGGGTCAATATGCATTCGATCGACCTTGATATCGCCAATGTACCCAGTATAATACAGAGGGCAATCGTGCAGGTTAGTTTTGATAAGCATATCCTGCGGAGTGAAGACAATATTTGGCATCGACCCTGTGCAAGCGCTGTCCTGGAGGTCCGCCGGCGAGTCCTCTCCAGTGAGATTGGACTGAGCCAGGTATGCGTCGGCATTCTGGAGTGCTTCGCTTAGTGCGACGCGGACATCCTTGGAGAGTCTCAGGAGCTCATATAGCGACAATTTGGCCGATGTGTTGGCCAATTGTGCCAGGATGTCAAAGTTGTATGGCCTCTCTTGCCCATGAGGCGTCTCTCTTCGGAGTGGTTTGTCGAAGCGAGTCTCCTTCGGCCTAGGCTTGTCGGTCGTCGAAGGCTGCGGAGGTCCTGGAGCATCAGCAGCTGTCGGCTACTGATCTTCAGCCGAGTTACCCGGTGGAGGTTGGGTTTGTGCGCCAGAGCGGGTAACAACAGCAGTAGCTTCTTCGACCTCTGTCGAGATCGTGTGACATGATTTGACTTTCCCATTCTTCTTCTTGCTGGTGGAGGGAGACGTGGACTGAGTCACCTCAGGTACCAAGTCCGGATGGACCCACATGATCTCCCCTCGTGATATGGTAAGGGGTACTAGACCAGCAGCTTGGTCTCGGGGAGGTGGAAGGTTACCGACCTCCATCCTTGCTCGGGGGACAGGTACTACTCCGTCTTGAGTCCTTGTCGGAGGGAAGTTGCCGAATTGTACTGACACCATGTTGGCTGCTATGGTCACCTCTTCGAAATTAATGGCCAGGGCCTTAGAATCGATGAGATGTTGGATGTATCGCTTTAGCTGATAGCAGTCTTGTGTAGCATGGTGAACATAGCGATGGTAATGGCAGTACTTGGGACTCTCTATATCTGCAGGACGAGGCTCACGCCTGGGAGGAGGGAGTTGAATTCGTCCTCCTTGGATGAGCATGTCTAAGATGGGTTTAACATGGCCATCCTCGAAGGAGTAGGTCATCTGAGGCTACTGCTTTTCTGTCGGCGTTGATTCGGGCTTTGGGGTTGTGTCGGTCACCATAGCCTGCTTGCCCTTGTTGTCTCGGTTGCTGGAGGAATTACCATCGTTATTGTTGTTGACGTTAGGGCGTTTGCCCTTGTCTTCCCCTTCCGAGATGTGCAATCCCAGTTGGCGGGCTTTCTTCACCTTGTCTTCTGCGCTAGTAGCACTGATGATGAACGTCTTCCAATCCTTGAATTAACTTTCGCCCATCCAGAGGCTGATTGTAGGAAGCAGTCTCTTTTGGCAAATTTCAATTAAAAAGGAATCAGGGTTGCCAGAAGGCAGCTTCATCGCGGTTTGGCAAAATCGCTCGATATAATTTCTTGTTAGCTCCTTTTCTTCCTGAACAACGTCCATGAGAGTGGACATTGTCACGTCTTGTCCTACTTCATAGAACCTCTCTAGGAACATGCGTTTGAAGCCGGTGAAGGAGTGGATGCAATTGTCCGGCAAGTTGCGGTACCAGTCGAAGGCGACCCCTTCCAAGGCTCCGATGAACAACCGCGTAAGGATGGCATCGTCATGAGGTAGATGGTCGGTTGTGACTTCGAAGTAGGTGATGTACTTGCTTGCAGATGTCTTCCCATCATATGGATTGATGTGGAATGGTTTATATTTTGGTGGGAAGGGAACATCTCTCCACGCAGTGGGATACGGTTGTCGTATCCTGAGGTCTTGGCAGTTTTCTCGAGCATGGAACATGGCCCGGAGCTCCTGGACCTCTCTTCTTGCCTCCCTGGCCTCGTCTGCAGTGGTAGGAGCCGATATTTCGGGAGGACTATCGCCCAGGTTTGGTGCAGCTGAGTTCGAGTTCGCATTGACCGCGGGACCCAAGCTTGTTTGGCCAGGCGTTCTTCCTTACAGAGTTGGAAAGGCTGCTTTGATCTCGTCCACAGACTTGACCAAAGCATGTAGTATGGCCTCCAGAGTGTCGATGCGTTGGCGATCACTGGGACCTTCTTGGTTGCTGTCTGCCATGAACACCGTCCTCACATGAGGAGAGATGGAAGGAACGGTAGAGGACGTACCCTCTGAGTTATACCCTTGTACAGAGAAGTCGTCCGGGTATGTGGGAATGTTCTCCTCTGGTTCGAACTCAGAAAGAGTGGTACCCCCAACTTCAGAGCTTGCCTCGTCTTGGGAATTATGGACGTCCTCGGGGACGTCGGGATCTGCTGCATCTGTTGGGTGAACCATTTCTCCTGGACTATCTTCTTGGAACACCAGGTTGTTGTGGATATTTGGAGGAATGCTACCCCCGGCTCCAGTGTCTCCCATAGATGTGGACAAATCTCCCAGTGTGGCAGATTTCGTCTTTGAGCGGGTACCTTGGTAAACTCCTCCTGCAACGGTGGTAGACGGTTTAGAAGAAATTTTCTTGGTTACGTCGGTTGAAATTTTTGGGCTGGAGACATTTGTTTTCTTCCCTCTTCCGCAGCCAGGAATCTTCAGAGCAGAATTGCAAGAGGCGACGAGAAGCGCCTCGTCTTCTGAGCTTGGGTGTTGCAGCCTTTGGAAGAGGGACTGCCGATCTTTTTGTGCTGCTGCCTTATTGTAGCAGCAGTTGACTATGACTTGGGTGCATTGATGTCCTTGACAGGACTCTTTGTATGTCAAATCTCTGTCTCTTTCCTTGCGCTTGTGAAGAATCACGTTGCGCGGGTCACCTGCTTTGTGGGCTGATGAGTGCGTTGGCCTCCTGCCTGCTCCCTGATATGGGGGTAGCGTGGGTACTCGCCCCTGATCCTTGTTAGGAGATTCTTGATAACTATCCCGTTCGTTGGCCGCCGGGGGCTGGACACGGGTAGTTCTGTACAACTTCCTATCAGGGGCCCGAGTAGTAGTCATCGGGACGTCCTGGTAGTCAGAAGTCAGGACAGCCGACTGAGCTCGTCGAGCCCGCGCTGCCCGAGACTTCTTCCTCCTAGCACCTGAGAGTACGTAGTAGGAAGAGTTCAAGCTGGTCACAATAGAGTCTGGCATATGCTCCAGAGAGCCTTCATGGTCAGGACCGTATGAGAGGCGGTCAAAGACTGACCGCGAGCCGCATGGGATAGATGGTATGCGGCTGGGATCGATTGTCGTACAGGCTGTCTGCATGCTGCTGGTATGTGTGGCCGCATGACCTTTCTGTATGCGGCTAGGAGTCATGGCCGTACAGGCTGTCGGCATGCGGCTATCCTTTGTCGGTATGCGGCTAGATGTCATGGCCGTGCAGGCTGTCTGCATGCGACTGTCCTTTGTGGCCGCATGAACTTTCTGTATGCGGCTAGATGTCATGGCCGTGCAGGCTGTCTGCATGCGGCTGGAAATTTTGACCGCATGAGTTTTCTGCATGCGGCTGACTTGTGTGGCCGCATGAGTTTTTTCTATGCGGTTGACAGTTGCGACCGCATGAGCCTCCATGCGGCTGGCGCCCTTATGTGGCTTGGATCGCACAGAGTTCCTTTTTGCCCATGCAAGTCCGGCATCATAGTGTTTTCTTCTGCCGGACTTGGGGACAGCAGAGTCCTCTGTGGTCTGAAGTGGGGCCGCAAGCGAGACTTCTCCGCTGTCTCGGGCAACAGAGAGTACTTCTTCGAGAGCTTGGAGAGGAGCAAATTTTTTGGGTCTCCACTCCCTGCGGGCCTTCTTTGTGCGGGCTCGCCGCTGGACCGAGCTAGCGCTCCCGTAGGAGAGCAATTCTTCAAACGCCTGTTGGTCGAACCGGGCGACCAGCATTTGTTGAGTGGAGCCAAGTTTGGCTGCGTCTGATTGCGTCACCAACTCCTCAGCCGTGGAGAAGTTAGTCCCCAGCAGAGTCGCCATCGTATTTGCCATTGATTATAAAAGAACAGAACAATTATATGGGAGGACTGGACTTTTACTTCACAATACAAACTCGCTCGTACAAAGAAAGTCTAGGAACGAAAACCTAGGAACAGCAATCTAAGCACGATTGTTTAGTTTTGATTCTGGAGGGTGACGGTAGAGGCTCGGGAAAGCGACGGCCGCTCTGCCTTACTCCTTGGACGATCAGACGTAGCCTTGGCTCCGGTGAAGAACTGCTCTCAAGATGGGAAGACTCTTCTGTGCGTGCCTTTGTCTCTCTGTGTGTCCAGCCGGGTGGAGAGGATCTCTTTTGCAAGGGAATGGCACTTTGCTATATTTTTTTGTTTCTCTGGATCCGATCCTTTTGCAAGGATATAGCACCTTGCTATTTATAGGAGTGGGGTGTGATCATTAGGGTTTGCAATGATTCCCTCCTTGAAAAGTCGGCGGCCAATCATCTGGACCATTAATCTTGATTGCATTTTATCTGGAAAATTGATTCTTGATTGCGCCAAATCTGTATGGGCAATTAATGCTGATTGCAATGAATCTGTCATGACAAGCTCGGATCTTCCGCCACGTGTCCCATTTACTTAATCACAATAAATCTGATTTGATTTGAGTAATAATGGTGATTGCACTAAATCTGGTTGTCAGGATTTACGAGCAGCCATAACTCCGAGGGGATAAGACAGCCACGTGTCTCAACTTGTCATGAGGATCGCCACGTGTCTCAACCGTCATGAGCGAGGCGTCTGGCAGAGCCGTATGAGTGTGGTCTAAGTGAACCGCATACGGGTAACTCCCAAGTCCTAGCCGCATGAGGGTAACCGTCGCATGGGGGCAGCAGCTTCGTGAAGGAGGCGACCGCATGAAGGAGGCAGCCGCATGAAGCGGGTAGCCGCATGAAGGGGCGCGGCCACATGAAGTGGGCAGCCGCATGAAGATTAACAGTCGTATAGGGATGGCACCCGCATGAGAATTAACAGCCGCATAAGGATGGCAACCGCATGAGAATTGACAGCCCCATAGGGATGGCAGCCGCATGAGAATTGACAGCCGTACAGGGATGGCAGCCGCATGGAGCGAGCAGCCGCATAGGAATGGCAGCCGTATGGAGCGAGCAGCCGCATAGGAGTGCTTGGGACTTGACGGATCCTGCCAGAAAGATTTTCTTCTTTTCCCAAGGGGCATGCCCTCATTATTTCGGCTTTATGGCAGAGCTGTCATTCATTGCGTCAGAGCTGTCATTCATTGTGTCAGAGCTGTCATTCATTGCGTCAGAGCAATTAATTGGGAGTAGAAGTGGGCCGCGTGTCTTTGCCCGAGCCGTATGGAGCTGTTGGGGAGTTTCGAGCCGCATAAAGTTCTGAAGGGTTCCTGAGCCGCATAAGGCTCCTTCTGTTTTGAGCCGCATGGGCTTCTCTTGTCTTTTTTCCATGCTTCTACAGTGATATCGAAGACCCGAGCCTCAGGAGGATGCAACATCACTTTATCAGGAGATTATGATCACTCTTGATTCTTTGAGATTGATTTGAAACTCTATTTATAGAGTTCTTGAAATAACTGTTTAGCAGTTATTCTGGGTTATGCGTGCTTCACGTTGCGCGCCTACTGTTCACTTGCACGAATGGTTGCACTAATTGTTGAGGACGCGTGGCATCGTTTGATTGAGATGCACGTGGTCACGGGCAGTATAGTAGGCACGTTCTGTGAAGTTAGTGGTTTGCGCGCCACGTCACTCTGTTCTGAACACTGTTTGATCACCTTGCACGAGCTTCATCAGATTGCGCGTGGTACAATGTGGCAACTTGTGCGAGCGGTTGCACCAACTACTGTAGATGCATGGCATCATTTGATTGAGATGCGCGTGGTCGCGGACAGTATAGTGGACACGCTCTACGAATTTGGTGGCTTGCGCGCCACGTCACCCAATTATTTTTTAAATAAAAAATTGATCAAGTGGCGCCAACTAGCCAGGCTGCGCATGGGTGCAACTCAACAACTGGCACCTTTGACTAAGTTTTATGTGCTGTGCTAATTAATTCTTGCGCCACATAATTACTTGTGCGAACCAGCTATCATCATTAATTACATGCTGACAAAATCTTCTCGAGCGTCGCGTTGTGCGGGATTCGAACGGATTTTCCTTGATCTCCGTGCTGTCAGCTGTCAGGAAAATGATGATGCCGTTACAGCTTCTCGAGGAAGTGCGCCACGTGTCGTTCGTGCAACCTGACTCCTGCGTAACCTGACTCCTGCACAACCAGATGTCGGCGCAACCTGATGGTTTAGCGCAATGTAACGATTTGGTGCCATTTGAAGATCTAACACTTTAATATGTGGCGCAGCTTGATTTTTAGCCTCTACACTCATGTGCCAAAGTCTCCTGATCTATGTCTACCACATCATGCGGACCGTAATAGTGAGTGCACTCATCCTCGTCGTCGTCTGAAAAATATATCCAGTCAGGATTGGAACGAAATATATTTTTAACAACAGTTCCAGTAAATGATATGAGCTATGTAGCAGTAAATAAATATATAATACAAGAATGAGTAAATGTACATGAAAGTAGCATGGTAAAACTGTAAACAAGAGCAAGAGCAGGGTAAACAGGTTATATCATGTACAAGAGTCAAGAATCCATACTATCTATGTAAGTGAATACTAGCTTCGACATGTGGCCGGCTTGAGAACTTGCACAAGATTTTATGGCCTGGTTAATCATACGTGAGATGTATGATTAACACTCACAAGAAATAATACATGCACAAAGAGGGTATTGACCACATATCTACGCTAGTACTCCCCGCCCCCGACTGGTACAATGGATCCAACTATGACATGTCATGACAAGAAATACTCTGAGAATGTAGCTAATTCTCCCAGGAATCAGTATCTATACAATGCACAAGAACAATGACAAGGCTTGCACAAGGTATATCGGAAGTACGAGAATAACATCTCATGACGGGATCCAGAAAATACCAAATCCGTGTGACCAATGTGTCAAAAAATCAAGGAATGTCTACACTAAATACAAGAAACATAAAAAATACCATAGACGGGAAATTATCAGAGAATGTACTCGCCTGAAATCCAAAGTGAAGTATCAACGATGTCCGATATGGTACCTCGAAGACCTAAATATGGAATATTGTATCAATATCAAGTTTGGAGATGAAAATAAGTCATACTAGTCCAATTATAGGTCATAAAGTTAATTTTAGGTCAAATTGGTCAAACTAGGTCAAGTCTAGGTCAAACTAGGTCAACTCTACGTCAAACTAGGTTAAATAGGTTGAGCTAGCCTTTTCTAAGTTGTTTGAGCCTATAACCAAACTATTGGATCCATATCCTAAGTATCTAGACTATATTAGTTATAGGGTAAACTAGGGTATCAACCCTATCTCAAAATTACCTACTTTCGTAACCAAATACCTATCTCATACATAATTACCTAAGCCTATATGCCAATTATCTATACATATACATATGTATATCATGGCTCACCCATTATACCCCAAATTTATATGCCTAGGTATACACCATATTCCTGTATCCTAATTGTTGTGAACATTTCCCATTTTCTATTGCCAATCTAACTTTGCTTAGATACTAATTCCTTACTCTAAAGCTATTGCATAACCTACTCTTTCCCCTCTGTCCAACCCTTTTGACCTGAAAGTCGTATCATAATATTAGAGTCCAAGAAGATGTGTTTGTGTGGGACATGATATGTCTACTTGAAGGTGGACTCGTTTAAGTTTTCCATATAAATTTTGTTGGAAGGTAACAGCTAGTATTACACTTCAAATATCAAAGTCACGGTAAGGGACACCAAAAGATCTAAAAAGAAAGTGGGAGTTCACGAGTCACTAATTTATCATCCTAGTGAGAACCAATTTACCTCAATCAATCGGTGATCCCCAAATTCCTAAAAGTAAGAATGGCTTACAATCTATTCACTCTAGAGACTAGGATATGGTTTTAGGAATAATGAGGTTAGGAATATTTGAGTTGCGATATCGTACCTTGACATTTGGTAATAATAAGTCACGATGTGATCGATAACATGATAGGGTAGTTGTGAATCAGTTTCGAGGATTGTACCCCAAGTCCTAATAAATGGAAATGATCGCATACAGTGGTACCTGAGTCGATAAGATGGAATGACCCGCTTGTCCATGGTATACGAGAGTCTATCGGTGGAATAACGAACTCTAAAGCACGTCATGGGAAAGATCCCTAACTTCTAAGTCGTGAATTTCTATTTGTGTCAAACTTGCCAGACTATAGTCACAAGCGTTCTAGAGGTATTAAATGTAGTGCTCATGCATCACTTGTTGATTACTAATACAACATAATGACGGGGCATCATGCTACAGATTTTGGCTAAGCTAGTGAATGTGTTGTTCTAATATTATGTCACTTCTTTGATAATAGAATTTTGTACCTAGAGTAACATTTGCTGAATCTCTAATCTTGGAATGGGTGTCTACCATGGTCCTTGCAATGCTTGTCCTTGTTTTGGTATATTCTTCTCTGTCTAAACTGTGGCGGCCTAGTCAAGTAAGGTTTGAGTTAAGGCATACGGTTGCTAGTTAAGCCAAGAATCAAGATGAATATTTGGAGACTCACAATAAATGATTCCTGGAGATTAGATAGTCTCATAGGTTTGTGGTTTACCCAAGGGTAAGATCTTACTCATCTTTCAAGATTAAATGACTAGAAGGTCACGATATTACTATTAGGGTCGAGGGAAGGACGAGCAACTTTTAGGCAAGGTTATAGTTATATGGCTTGGCCGATGGTTGCTATACTTGTGTATATAACTACCATGGCCATGGGGATACTCTGTATTTATCTATCAAATACGAGCGTTCGTCTTTCCAATCAGTGAAAGACAAAAGCAATAAAGAGTTCAAGAAAGATGTCATTGAATACAATTACGTAATTCAAATGCGAATGTGTAATTCAAGAGAAATTGTCAATGCAATCGCGAATGAGATCCTAGATACCTCTATATCTCAATCCACGTGGGATAATCATATGAAGAGCGAACCAAGTGCACTATGGTTGATCAGACCATAATACATTGATTCTAATTAGACAATATGCTTGTAGGCGTCCCCAGTATACATATGTCCTGAACAAGCTCGACAAAGAATAAGCTTGCAAAACTAGGCTATAAATAGCGTCGTTATTCATGGTAGTTTAAAGTATAAGTACGGGAGAATACGTTGAAAGCAGTAATAAATAGTTCGAGTTTCACAAGTATCTAAGTCTTATCCGGTGTGTTTGCATATACAGTCGTCCTACTGGTTCTTGTATCAGGCTTAGTTGACCAATGGGTATGGGCTACGAAATCTCTATATTCTAGGTAAACATCTCTCCTACACTAGCATATATTCATTATCACTCTGTTACACTTTAATACTAGGTTAAAAGGATACGGGTGGTAGGTTGTAGTCATACTACTCAACTTATGAAGTCAACTAATGGAGTAATTGAGGAATATAACACGTACACTCGTATGAGTTATCTCCTATCTTCCCTATTCAGCACGAAAGAAGATAAGATCTGCAGTGAAAGGAATCAAGCAGAAGGAAATCAAGATAATTGGACGAGAGTTCGAGATTTGGAATTGAGGGAGGAAGTCAAGCTTGTGGATGAGATTCCTATATCCTAATCCTATATGCAGGTTCACATCGATACAGTAGCGTAACCGATGTGACAAACTGGACCTGCATGGGCCACCACAAAAATATGTAACGCCCCAGTCCCAAAATACGTAGGACTAGAAACGTATCATGCTAGCTGTCTACATACGAAATATACTCCAATATATGGATATCTCGTATGTACATAAGTTGTAAAATGTAGTAACCATAAAGCTAATCTCATCCACAAAACAATATATCATAAAATCAACTTATTAAAGTCATTTGTACAAACGTTGGGCGGAGACAAAGTCCACTACCAACTATCTCAAAATAAAATGTACAAGAAGTGAATCGATAAAATTTCAAACGAACCAAGCACAATTCTCTTCGAAGGAAGGGAGAAGATCACGGCCTTCGCTAGAAGGCTTGCAGCAAATCATGAAAGCATACACCTGGAGAGATAACCAGGTCCTCAGAGGGACGTAACAAGATACAGGAAGAACATGTCATGTAACTGCATAAGTAAAAAAATACTATAAACTACAATACAACAGGGTACCTAACCATCTATGTGATATGCACTTTGAGGACAACGTTCTACGCAGGGGCTGTACGGATTCATGCAAGCAAGTAATAAAGAGTGGCCGTCAAGTAGAGCTCATCCGAGACACTATCGGCCGGGCAGCAAGTAGCGCTCATCCGAGTCACTATCACCCACAAATGTGTAAAAAGTAAATGTAGTCCCTACGCTAGTAGCTGTCCCCTCCCCCCAATGATACTATACATGCATCGTAACCACGACACACCAACACGTGTCGTTTCCACAATACGGTTTATATTCAATAACTGTCAAGTCTTCTAATATGTATCTATTGACAATTATTCCTACGCATGCGCACGGGTGATCAGCCAACACGCAAGTGACCACTACATGATACTCACACACAACTCGTGATACAATCGTGACAAGTTAATGACATGCACTCTATTGACGGTAGTCACTTAACTCTAGATCCACATGCAAGAAGAAAATAATAAACAAGGAATATAGATACAATAACTGAAATAAAATGCAACTAAATGTAAGCAGTAAATATGGCAAGGTTTCTTGCCTGATTCCGTGCTGTAAATATGAAATGCCGCTCCCACGTCCACGCCTCCGGAACCCGACGCTCCTAGATAATTAATTAACTAAATTAAGTCACTACTTATGAAACTTACGATACGACTTAATTAGTCAAAGTAATGTGTTAAAATTATATTCAATCTCTCGTGGAACCATTTAGATCCATACAATCACACACAGGTTCCACGAGACATCGAAACACAGTTTTAGGGTTTCTAATTTTTAATTAGTCGGTTATGCCCCTACTTCAATAACATACTTAAAAATCATATAAAAATCATAAAAATAATATTTAAACTAATTTTCTACAGATTTATCTCTAAAATTCCAGAATTAATATTTCTAAAGACATTTATGACTAGTTGATTAATAAGTCAGCTAGTCTACCCGAAACATACCCAGAATATAGTTAATGACTCAAAATTGCTAAAATAATCAAAAATATATTTTAAACAGCAATAAAATAATTTATTTCATAGAATAATATTAGACGTACAAGGTTTGAGTTATACTACAAGTTTTGGACATTCTAGGTCAGCCGGTTACCCGAAATTAGCTAGTTTTGACCTACAATTTTCTCGACCATATTTGAGTTGCTAAAATCATGAAAAAATACTTAAAAATCTTAATTTATGTATATGAACACACATAAAATTCAGTTTCGAAAATAGGCACCAATAACTCATAGTTCCTTTACAATGGGGTTAATTTTGATCCTACCGACACATGAATATTACGCATATATTTCATGAAACCTTTATGGACGATTATACCTAAAAAAATTCATCAAAATATGATTTCTACAGAATTAATAACATATTTTTTACATAATTTTAGCAAAGATTTTTATAAGAAAATATTTGGATTCTTACCAAAGATCCTTGCTAGAAAGGGTGATGATGACTTCTCTTCACCAAAGCTCCAATATTTTCCGCTATCCTCGCTTGCTAATCCTCTATTGGTGAGTATGGGAGAGTTGATAATGGCTATAGAGGATTGGATGGGGGAGATGGAGTTTTTAGGGTTTGTTTTGAGGGGTTTCGGAGATGTATGGTGGAGGAGATGAGTTTTTGTGAAGGATGGAGAGATGTGCAATGGAGGAGATGATGTATAGATGCTATGGGGAGTTTGTTACTGCCGAAATTATGGAGAGGGAGAGGGGTTTTGGTCGGCCAAATGTGAGGGAGAGAAATATTAGGATTTGGTTAAGGTTTGGGATAAGTTGGTATATTTAAACATATCCTTAAATGAATTTTAAGCAATCTAGGATTTAAATCCTATTTAATTTGATGCATTCGACCATGGGGGGTTGCTTGGCCGAAATTAGCATGGTGGGGGTCCACTTGGCATGATTTGTTTGTTTTGTGAGTTGCCAAGTTGATTGGATTGAGGATTTAAAAAAGGGGTTTCCTAATATAGAACTATTTAATTTTATCTATGTAATTACACTACAAAATCTGAATTAAATACAAATAAATGTAATTATTAATATTTATTAATGCCCAACATGCCTACATAGGGTTGGGTTTGGCTTGGAAGAGATTTGGAAAGGTTTGGTGCAACCGGGTCTCCTAAAAAGTCATAAAGGCTTTCTTAACTAATTAATTAAATAAAAATATAACTTGTGCCATAATTTGAATGGTTAACATGCAAGAGATTACAATATGACCATGACATTCCTAACATGTCTAGCATACTAGTTAAAGCAACCCGACTACGCTAGGCATGCCATACTTTCTAGTCGTCTTGCATATTCAAACTCAACCATGGCTATAGTCCTTTTATATAATATAAATAAGATAAAAATAAATTAGAATTAAATAAAATCCAAAAATAATTTAAATATTCCTTTAAATTATAAGGGGTTTTACAGTTGCCTCACTGGTTCAGTCCCTATTGACTGATACCAAAGGCAGTTCAAAACTGCTGTGTGGCTCCCCCTCCCTCTGCACACTGATATTGTTGGGGAGGCAGGGACTGCCCTGGGCCAACTCCCCACATACAGTTTGATTCACATGTGTCATAGGTTCATGCACACTTAGAAATTCCTAATTTCCTAACCTATTTACCTGTCCCACATATATATATATATATATATATATATATATATATATATATATATATATATATATATATATATATATATATATACTGATAATAGCCCATTTCCTCTTCCTACATACCCTTGAATCCTATTCCTATATAATATCCAAACTAATCCTGCATCTAACTGACCTATCCTACTGATACCTACACCCCTCTAACATGTTACTGATACACACGAAAAACAGGGCTAACTCCCTACTGCTGCCACTGATTCACCTTGCTGCTGCCACTGATCAGTGGCTCACTACCTGTTGCCTAGAGACTGGGCCAACTCCCCTTCACTAATACATATAATCCTCCATCAGTTAACTGCCTGAACCAAGCAGCAGTGCTGCTGTTCAAATGGAACTTCCCTTATTTTCATCCCTATTCACCATTTACTGCTACTCTCCTTACTAAACATCTATTCCATTTCTCCTTAATTGGATTCAGTTATTGCTCCCTGCCCTCTCAAATACCTTCACAAGCTCTCTTATCTTTTCCCAATCACAGGCCAATGCCCCCACCTCCTTATCTTAACTGATACACTAATCCCCCTTCACTGATACATGCTGCCAAGTGAGTAAGAGTGCATAGGTAGGTTTCCCTCACTCACAAACACATATAACAGTTATATATATATATATATATATATATATATATATATATATATATATAATGCACATGCATATATAATGCACATGCATATAAAGATACACAAAATTAGTGAGCCATTGAGCTAGTGTCAAGTGTCATGAGGAATGGAGTGTGTGCACTAATGTGTTGGAGTCAAAACCCTCCAAATTGGTTTCGTGTCCAAATACAATATGACACAACCTATTAGTATCTATTTGTGGACACTATACTAGCCTCATACACTACTCACGTGTCCATTTAGCCTATGAAATATTATGACAAATACTTGGTGTGCCACTCTCGAATTTTTTTCCAAAAGTGGCACAAAACTCATTCTAACTTTCAAATAGAGATTCATTAGAGTCTCAAAACTCTTCCTATGGGTAGTCCTAATCCACGGGTGAGTTCCTAGTGGTGTCATGCATGAAAATAGTACCTAAACTAAGAGAAATGATAAAAAATTTACCTATTGGGAGATGGATTTCCAATGAAACTCTTAGGGATAGCTCAAGTGTCAAGTATGACACAATCTTCCAAGCTTTTGGACTCCTCTCCTTGAGCTCTTTGGTCTCAAAGCTTCTAGTCTTCTAGGATGAAGATTAGGGTAAGTTTCGAGGGATTTTGGAGGAGTTTTTATAGAGAAAAGTGTAGGAAATTGAGGAGGCTTGTAGAGAGCTCAACTAGGATTTTTTGGAGGCCCAAATAAAAAATGAAGAAGATTGAGAGATGTCACGACCCGCTCCCAAATAATCGGACACGAGTCGGACACGTCCAGCCTTCGTCGTTAGACACGACGAAGTAAGCTGTACCAAGCTAGGGAAATCTAACTAGATAAACATGAATGTGTACAATCACAGCATCTATAAAACGTTTCCAGAATGATCACCATAATCCACTGATCATAATATCATAAAAGTACTAGAGACAACAAGAAGAAAAACACTATGAACTCACAACATACAATATCTAGAGGAAGAGCTAAAACAATCTAAACCTGAAACCTTAAGCTAAGTCATGGCTCCATCCTGCTCTTCTAAGATCCCGGGCTCTGGCCCATAAGGTAGAACAATATCCTACAAGTACACCTGCAACATATCCTAGTCAGGAGCGGAGCTAAGTATATCCAAGAAAATGAACAAGAACATCATGATATGGAATGAGTACAGAAAAATATAAAGTACAGAAAATGATAACACGAATGATGGAAAGTAAATATAGGAAATACAGGGAACATGAAATGAAGCCTGAACATGAAATATACAATGAACCTGATGTGTGCAATATATTGAAATACATCCAGAGTGTTTGATCGGCTTGGGTAGAACATGGAACATGAAATGGTACGGCTTAGGGCCCGCCGTGCACGATGCGAGGCATAAGCTATTCACATGAATTATAACTCGGATTTGATCACACATCTGTAGTATTTTCCCTCCCGGACACAAGTAAACTCAGGGAACAAGATACCAGACAACTCATGAAATATCGTGTCAACAAGAAGGTACAAGCATGAACACAGAAAAGCACAAGACATGAAGTAATGGACAAGTCCAAGGAGTATACTTGTCTTGCTCCAGATAATCAAGGGTAGGAAGATGATCTGTAAGTCCACCTGAATTGAGTACCAATTTGGGTAAGCTCTAAACAATGGCAATTTACAATGTTTATTAATTAATCAACTGGTTGTTATTCCCAAACTAACTATTCTATTACTTAGTATGGCAACAATATTATTTGGGTTCCAACCATTTTATCTAGCACTCAGCACTATTAGAAAACTTACTTAATTATAGAAATTGATAAGAGAGTAACCTTTACTAGTCCAAAGTAATTTAAGAACTAAATTATCTTACTAATACAATAATAATAGCCAGACAGTTTATCAAATATTACTAGTAAATACTTTATTTTCAACAAACAAATTATTGTTGGAAATAAAGGTTAGTTAAATTACTAATTGTCTCAACCAGCCCATTAAATCAGTCTAGCTCAAAACACACACAATTTATAACTTAGCAAGGACTCTCTACTGGGCTTGTTAACTCCACCTATTCTGACTATCAAACTCATCCTTCTCCAAATAACCTTTGAACCCCATCTTCGAAAGTCCAGAGCAATCAACATCCACACATCTCAACTCATACACAAATCCAATGTACAAAACTCAATGACAGCTTATTTCTATACTGCTCAACCCAGTACTGCACACGACAAGATTTAGCAAAAATACATACATCTCTTACTTCTATTATTATGTATGCAACCTGCAGCCAGCATAGATAGCCCCAACAAACTCCATCTCAATTCAACTTAGTAACTACACACATTTCCATGAATTTATAAGAATTCACTCTATTAAAAAATTCAAAAGAGAAGGTCTAATAAACATTCGAATCCAAAAAGGAAAAGTCCCATTATACATACAAAACCAAATTTCCCCAAGCACACAGACCTTCCCCCGCCAAAACCCAAGTTACAGAGCTACGTTCAAGAAATCCGTGGCCGCGCCATTGTCCTACTCCAGTCCCAATCGATCCCTGCACCCGACATCAACACAGAACATTGCTGGACACGATCCTATCGATGGACACGAACACTCCAACTGGACACGAGCTACTGGACACGAACACCTAACTTCTTGCATCCGAACATAATCCTGCCCCAATACCCCATCAATGCTAGATACAAAATGATACATCCTTTATCGTCAAAAAAATTTAGAATGATACCTGAGGAAAATAATCTGATCTGGAACGAAGGTGCAACCCAAGAAACTGGACACAGCTTCTTCGTGTCCTGAATTGAACCGAACCATAGAATCGATCACCGATCTGTAATCTCCAGATCTAATCGATTCAAAGAAGAACCGATCAGAATAATCAAATCGATCCGCAAGAGCTTAGGTCCAGACAGAGTCGATCGACTCACGAATTGAAATAATTAAGAGGAGATAATCAAGAGAACTCACTATTTGAAATCACCGAGCCGATTCGAATGAAGGGGTCGCCGGAATGGGAAGACCTCGCCGAGGAGATCGCTGATGTTGATCCAACTCTGGATTGGAAACACAACCAGTCACCAATCTGAAAAGAGCCGGGAGCAAACCGATTCTTGAAAAATCATGACGAACTCACCTCTATGCCGTCGTCTTCATCGGAAACACGAATTCGATCGATCTGGTCCTCGAATAGAGGAAGTCGAAGCTCCTCACGAAAATTACCATCGTCGTCATCGCCATCACGGAAACTCACCGGAGGAATCGTCCCGTCCGTACACCTGGCCACCGGAGAAGAACTAGTCGGGAGGGTTGCACTTCGCCAAGGACTCGCCTACGGGGAGTGGCACCGCTACTCTCTTAATCGTCGACAGAGAAAAAGAACCGCCGCCGTGGCCGATCGTACGCCGCCGGGAGTGGGGCTCCGCACCGCTGACTCGTTCGCCGGAGGATGGGGCTCCCGTCGCTGCCATCTCCATCGTCATCGTCGCTCGCCGGAGCGATTTAGGGTTAGGGTTAGGGTTAGGGTTTGGGTTCGGGAGATTTAGGAAGGAATTAGGGAGTTGAGAGTGAATGGAAAAGAATGGTGAGGAGAAAAAATGAGTTCTGACTCATCCACTCTCTCTGGAATATATAGCAAATGGGGAAAGAAAGGAGATTTGCAAAGAACCCCATGACAATTGATTAATTACACACTCTCCCCAAAAGTTGTCGAAGAGTTGCTATGGGTTGTTAGAAGGGTTGTAAGGTGGTTTAGAGGGAAAAGAAAAGTTTGTTACAAATTCTTGGAGAATAATCTAAGTCAGTTGTTTAACCATGTGACTAATTACTAGAGCCTCTATCTCTTCAAAATTCCTAATAAAGATTGAGACCAATAATTTACTTCCATAGACTCATAAACCATAATGAGGCTATCAGAAAAATAACATTTATCAAACTAAATCAAAATGAAAATTTCCAAAATTATTAATCTCAAATATGTCAAAATTGTTCAAGCTCTCTAGCCTAGTGGTATTAGAGCGGACATCCGGAGGGGCCGGCAAGGTTCGAGCCCCCCAATTGCGTGTGTGAGTGGGATTTCAAAAAAAAAAATATATATGTCAAAATTTATTAATTCCAAAAAAGTGGGGTTACAAGAGAACCCTCTCATGTTGGCTGCCATAAATGATCCCTAAAACCCACTTTGAAATGTCTAAGACACCCCTCAAGTTGTCAACACTTATCTTAATGTGGGATAGTTTCTAGTCTAAGTGTCGGGTTAATTATATTCTTAATTTTAACTCAACATGACTTAAATGTGGCTAGTTGTGTTCATCCTAAAATATAGGTCCAAGTGGTCATGTCTAGTCCAAATAGGTCCCACTAATCTATGGTCTAATAAATAGACTAGTCCACCAATAAATGCAACCTTCACAAGTAATTAATTGAATAATTATATACACAATATAAATAATGTAAAATGACAAAAATAATCCTATTTAGGATTGTGGTAGTGACAACTCGCCATAGTTTTCGTTCTCCTCACCCCGCTTCAGCATCAAAAAGTGCTCGTATATCCATGCATGTACAATTATTAAAAGAATAGTCAACAATTTAACAATAAAATTTCATATATGAGATTAACCTCGAAGAAATTTTCTTACATGGAGTAGAGTCTGGCATCCTGCGATTGTCTTAGTACCGACACAGGATGCTGTACCAAGTTTGCGGTAAATATTTGCTAGTATACCGCTTCCCCAAGATATCTCTTCTATGTCCTCCACGTCAGATAAATTCAGAAGATATCTCAAATGAATAGAGGTTCCGGACTTCTCCGAAATGTCGATGGATCCTAGGATGAAAAGGATGTATGCACGGGCCAGCATGTCAACGTCGTCATCATCGGCCTCCGTCTTCTAAAAGTCTCCACCAAATATTTCAAAGGAAGTCCATAGGACTTCTTGAAGTCTGGAAGGGTTGTAAAACTCCTAGCATCAACCCCAAGATTCTTTGACATATAATCTACGATATGGTTATACCAGTCAGGGGATTTCTTATGGAACATTTCATTCGTCATGACCCGACCGGTAACATTAAGGTCTAATATCTGATGGACGTCGTCAAGTGTAATCGTCATCTTCCCTGTTGGGAGATGAAAAGTGTGGGTTTCTAGATGCCATCTCTCCACGAAGGCTGATATAAGAGCACTGTCAATCGTCTTGTTGGAGTATCGGGCCAAATTTTGCAAGCCGGTGGGAATGATCTTGTTCCTGATGGCTTCCCCTAATGTGTCAAACTGCCAGCTACTGGACTTCTTCCCGTGGCTAACGACCCTAAGCATACGAGAGCTCATCTGTATGTCGGACAACAGGATAAAATTAGAATTAGCATATATATATATATATATATATATATATATATATATATATATATATATATATATAGCAGACTAAATGGAAGCTTAAATTTTCATAACTTAACGTACATACTGGGTCCTTCCATATTTGAAATACAATGTGGTTGTCAAATGACAACAACATTGAGAAACCTTCCGGACGAACCGTGTCACGCCCCAGAACCAGAATACTGGAGAGCGGGGACAGACATAGCCAGCTACGTAATCCCAAAGTACGTTAATACTCTGGAATCACGTATAAGCTGTCAAGACATGGGGGTTACTCTACAAGCCATCAGTCAATCCTATGGTTTAACAATCCTAGGTATCTCAATCACAGGCAATTATACAAGAGCAAGGAGTACGATCATCATACATACAATAGTAAGGCGTCCCGAACCATATATACATGAATGATCATGAAGCCAGTATCACAGAACTGATGACTAGCTAGAGTATTAGTCGTACATGATAAGGACTAGCTATAGTCTAGAATACACATATCATGTTTATGCCCGTAGGCTACAATATCAAGAAAAATACCAAAACACGAGCTAAACACGTGCTCGGGGCTAAACGTTACAAGAGGAGAATTTACATATCAGTGGAAGAATGAAGAAGAAATCCACTGAGGCACTCTGGTGCTCCGGCTGGTCACCGTCGAGTAGATGGTGCGGTAGATCCTTCGGGCTCTTCTATCAGAACCTGGCCATGCAAAACCAGTGGGGTCAGACCCCAAATAGCAAGTACCACAAAGGAGGCCGAACTATGAACTTAAAACCAGCAATCATTAACAATCAACAAGCAAATAAGTAAAGGAGGATCGGGATTTGTGCAGTACCAATGCACTTGTCCCGATCATAAAGAGACTGTAAGTAAATCATCATTGAGCATAAAGTAAACTGGAGAACATGTAAAATAAATAAACTGGAACAGTTAGGAACTGGATCTGGACAAGACTTAGACTGGAAGGTGATATACGATGAGATAGCCATGGAACTATTCAGATAACCAGGTTACAACCCGTAAACCAAACAAGGACCGGGGTTGTAACCCTTCGTCTGAACGGAACTTGGTTTTCCCCCACCATTTATCGGCAAGATAAAATAAGAAATCAGGATATGTAACAATCATGTACAGGATCCAGACAAGACTAGACAGATTGAACTCCATGCAACATTTCACGGCCAAGCAATAAGTACGGCTTGATACTTTAACTAACTAGGGTTATCACAGTCCTAGTTACTAACAAGATGCAGCGAGATTCTTCCAAGTCCAATTACCCGTTTGTTACTACCTGAGTGACCCCAG
The DNA here is from genome assembly GCA_029216955.1 of Iris pallida. Lineage (NCBI taxonomy): Eukaryota > Viridiplantae > Streptophyta > Magnoliopsida > Asparagales > Iridaceae > Iris > Iris pallida. Next base: position 1,236,535 of record JANAVB010006598.1, on the reverse strand, counting down.
CAAAGAAAAGAAAAAGATAGCATGATATAGCAGACACACTGTAGTAAGATACATGTGTCCTAAGGTACCACACTCGACGGCGGGCTGGAAATGCGCTCATCTCGACGGATAGCAACAAATCCCATGTATATATATATAAGGCCGGGGTCAAAGGGGCAACAGGTTACTGGGAAAGTCTCTCCATGAACTACTTGATCAATCTAGTCATTAACCTAGCCAGATTCAATATGAATCCCTGACCGTGGGAAATCAGGAATTCATGTCCTAGACATGATGCAAGACTTGACGGTAGCTTATACAAGCACATTCAATACAACACCCACGGTGTCAGGATACTAATTAATTCTTGTCAGGAGTGCGCCACGACGGGCCACTATCATTATCATTATTACTTATCAAGAGTGTGCCACGACGGGCCATTATCAAGAATTATCATTTCAAGTTATCATGTCAAGATATCATGTCAAGTTCATGGTCAAGAGTGCACCACTACGGGTCACTGTCGTGTCATGTCATTTATCAAGAAAGGAAGAAACTTGCACAATTAAATAATAATATATTAATAATATATATATTCTTGAAGCCAAGGAGAAACTCTAAAATTTTTATGTTGGGAGTGGGAAGAAATTCTGACCACAATTCACGCAAATAAGACATTTAAACAATCAAAGTGGACCCATACGGTCCAAAAGTGGGAGAACAAATATGCGGTCATAGAGAGTGGGAGGCCACCCATGCGGCCAGGAAACAATAAATAGGTCATGAAATCAAATAAGACAAAAGATAGTTGGACCCCCATTAAATGCAAACTCCCACTTCAGCAAGCAAGTCAACTAAAAGAAGCTATGTGGGACCCCCCACAATTAATGCAATAAGAAAAGTTCACGTGAACCATTTAAATATTGGTTCACGTGGCCAAGCAACGATGACATATATATAAGAAATATATCATGCAAGTATATGCAGCTCAATAAAAGCCATGCGGCCAATATTAAATTCAAGTCCAAATGTACAATGGCCATGCGGCCAGCTAGTGGGAAGAGGCCATGCGGCCAAGAATTAAATATTGCTAATGGTCATGCGGCCAGGAATATTTAAACATGCAAGCACATGCAAAATCTGCATGCGGCTCGCTGAAGTGCTTTGCAGTTTGCAAGCAATATACTAGTGTACATGCGGCTTTTTTTCTTGCAGGTACAGGTGCATGATTTAATACCTAAGTATGCAAGCTATTTAAAAACATTAAAACAAGCATGCATTGCATGCTTTAATACCACAAGCCTTAAAAGTGTGCATGCATTACTACAACAACACGTGTATTAAAGTGTGCATGATTAAATTCCTAAGCATTAAAACAATAAGCATTAATACATCAAAAGTGTGCATTAATACTTTAAGCATTAAAAGTTGCATGCGGCTCCAACAGCACCCTATTAGTGCATGCGGCCACAATGGAGCGGGGGGGGGGGGGGGGGGGGGGGGGGGGGGGGCATATGCGGCCAGGTGTTGGAGCTGATCTACATGCGGTCAAGTATTTTGCTATGCATGCAACTATTCACGCTAATGCATACAAAATTATTAAAAGGCCATGCGGCCATAAAATTAATGCAGGCAAGCATTGCATAGGAAAAAGATCATGCGGCCAGTAACTGTTGCTAATGCTAATGACAATTATTTAATGCAAGCAAATACTTAATGCATGCCTGCAATTAATGTTTGCAAGGCCATGCGGTCCAGGCAAGTTGCATGCAAATGCATGCAAGCTTGCAAGCAACTAAATAAAAGGCCATGCAATAAATAATGCTCATGCGGCCAGAAGCTAAAATGCTCATGCGGCTCAGAGAACTGTTCTTCTTCTCCACTTTCCGAGAAGAAGAACACCATGAAGTCATGCTTCCAAGCTCCATAAAACTTTCACCGTAAGTCCAAATTTGGACTTCCATAGGTCAAAATGGGGTAGAACGAAATTCTCTACAACATGGAACCATCAAAACTTAAAAATAACAAAGTTTAATAGATCAAAACCCATGAAAACCGAAATTTGCTTCAAGTTAGATCTACAACAATCTAGCCATCAAAATAGAAAACTCCAAGTTCTAAACATGCTTAGAATGTGACAATAAAGAGAGTGGAACAAACAAAATAGAAATCGTCCAACATTCGGCAAGGTGTACTTGCCTCTCTCTCCAATGGCTAGGGTTTGGTGGAAAAGAAATGAATGAGGGTGAATGAGGAGGGAGAGAGAAAAGTGGCTTATATAACAAGCCCAAGCAATCTCCACCATTCATTCCCTTCCCACTCAATCTAAACCATACACCTCTCCCATAAAGAACCAAACATAAACCAAACCAAGTCCAAGTCAAAGTGGAACCGAACCAAATAAAACCAAATCCAAGTTAAACCAAGTCATGAAAATCCTACACTTAGGAAAATTTTAAAATGTCACAAAAATCGAGAAATACGAAATACCACTCAAATAAATACGTATCCGTATGAAATATCGATACAGTGGGACGGGTCTCACAAACCGGCTCCTGAGAAGGCCAGGAACCATCATCTGTGCAGGTTTGGCCAGTAGGCTCGCCGTCATCGGAAGATGAAGAAGATGGAGGACTAAGAGGAGCTGCTTCCTTCGACCGAGGATGGCGAGCCGTTTTCTTCGTCCGAGGCTGGCGAGTCGGTGCAGTCACTCTTTCTGGATCGGGTTCGGTGATTCGGATTGGTCTCTCAAGCGGGCAGACCACATTGCGTTCTTTGTGCACCGACGCGGTGGATCATTTTCTTTTGCTGGCGGTCGCAGGACTGCAAAAAGAAATAAACAAGTAGGAGCGTAAAGACTGTCAGAAAATAATATCACACAAAATAGTCAGGACTGTAGGACTGCATGCATTCCTAATACTATACAGGACTGCAGGACTACATGCAGTTCTTATATTATCCAGGACTGCAGGTCTGCCTGCAATCCTACTATATTTCAGGACTGCAAAACTGCATGCAATCATACTTTACTTCAGGACTCTATGCAGTCCTACTATATTTCAGGACTGCAGAACTGCGTGCAATCCTATGTATAGTTAAGGACTGCAGTTATTCGCTGCATTCCTACCATTTTCGTGGGCGACTGTAGGCTAGAATGGCCAAAACCGATGATTTGTTGTGTTCTAGGGTTAGAGTTTGATGCAAAAAAAATTGATTTATCGTGTTCGAAAAATACATACATGAACCTTAAAATTTATTCTAACCTATTTTATCAAACTATTTTGAGCATTTCCAAAGATTCAATAAATTTAAAACAAAAATATAGCAAAATATGTCAAAACATACCTATGTTGTGATGAAAGTATGGACTTGGGTGTCATTGCTTGGAATTGGAGGAATAGAGAAGGAATTCAGGATTTAAGAATTTGGGATTGGAATAGTGGAGAAGAGATAGGGATTAGGGTTTTAGAATATAGAAGAGATTGAAAGAAAATGGGGGAAATGAAGTGTTAGAACGGGTTTTTGGGCGCGAGGGGGGGGGGGGGGGGGGGGGGGGGGGGGGTTTGAGCTAGTCCCAAATAAAATTCGGACTATCTCCAATAAAAGTTCCACTGTACTGGACTGTCCCCTAGTAAGGGGTAGCCCCTATCAATTGTTGGATTGCCCTTAGTCTTATAATAATAGTGGAAGTTGAAAATAGTAGGTCAAATATGCATTTATAGAACGTGCACAAAATTTCGTACGCATTGTCAGACATTAAAAAAAATAAAAAAATTCATCATTATTGGACTCGAAATGAACTCAAACCTGTCCGAGTTGCACCCCTTGTCGGGTTGACAGCCTATGTGACCTAGAAAAGGAAAACACAATCACAATCCTTATATTATTTGATCCAATACCCAAGCCCATATACTATGAATCCAACAGTATTACGGACCACGTGGAAGCCACGCTCGGCCCACCGAAAAAAAAACAAAATGAGAAGCAGTCAAAAAAATTAAGAATCGAGAAAGTGCGAGCGACGCCGCAACGCCACGTCCCCCTCCTTATTTTCCTCCTCCCTTCTCAACAAGTTCCTGAATGTTGGCGTCTTCTTCTTCCCATAGGCGCCTCCTCTTCTCCGTCGCACTCAAACCCTACTTCCCCACTTCCTCATTCTCCTCTCTCCTCGCCATGCCTAGAGTAAGTAACTCCACTCCCTCCTCCTACTTTACTCTCTCTTCGATCATCACTTCTCGACTTCTTTTTTCCTTCAGAGAAAACAGCAATGGAAGGAGAAGCCGAAAACCGCCGCCACCGAACTCCCATCACAATCAATGCCGACACCGACACCGACGTCATCGTCGTCGTCTCTCGCCGACAATTTCAGCAGGCTAGGAATCGCGCCGAAGGGCCAGGCGGTAGAAGTATGGCGGCCTAAGAATTACTCGACCGCCGCCGTGGCGGCCGGGACCGCCGCTGCGAAGGCGCCGGAGAGGGCGGCGGCGGCTGCTCCTGCGGAGGAGTCGGCCGGCGCCGCGGGCGGGTTGGCGAAGCTGTTCAAGGGGAACCTAGGGGCGGACTTCGTCGTGGACAACAACACCTTCTCCCGGGCGCAGATACGAGCTACGTTCTACCCCAAGTTCGAGAACGAGAAGTCTGACCAAGAGGTATAATGCAAATTTAGTAGAATTTTTATGAAATGATATGGATTGTTTTGATGGATATTGCTATTGTTAGCTGCTAATGGAGTCGTCGGAAATTGAACTTACTAGAGGTGAATGGAACAAAAGGGTCTATGTAGCTAGACCTTGAAGATATCGGGTATGGAGGCCGTAGTTGTTATTGCCGCTTTAGACGATTGCGGGAAGAATGTCTAGATAATTAGGTAAATTTTATGTTTTGGTCCGTGGGGAGAAATACTCGAGGTACTAAAGTAACTAGGTAATTTTAAGTTTTGCTCCCATTCCCATGATTAAGTCATGGATCCGTCCTTGCTTGGGTCCTTTTGCTTTTATCTTGAACTCGTAGAACGTAGACGTTGTGTGGTAGCATGTTCAATTTTGCTTCCATATGTTGCATGGATGTCACAATGAGACTGATTTTGGCATGTCCTAGTGCATTTTTGTAGTGTTTGTGATGTCTAATATGCATCCAACACAGACTTGCTATGATGACACCAATTTTGGAGTGACTTCGTTCGATATGACACAATTTTTGGAATACCGGAGCTTCCAAAATGCCCATTATTATACTTTCTTTGTTGGCAAGCTTCATTTGGAAGGATGGGAATACAGAACTTTTATATCCGAATACATGAAGTTATGGTTACAAGAGAAAATTTGTACTAATCATTCTACAAATAGCTGTAGTTACAAATCTATCATCTAAGTTGTGGAATATTATTACATTAGCTTAATAGAAAGAAATTTGCCATTGTAGTAGTAAAATACCCCACACTTCCTTGTCCAATTTTGCATCACAAAGAATGATAGACTGAAGCTGCGAACTAGTGTAAGGAATCCATAAATGTTAACCATTTATTAGGGTAAGTCACGTGACACCTAAAATTTAGCTCGTATCAACTACCTTCCTGAGGTTTAAAAAGCTCATCGCTTAGGGTCCGTTTGGATAGTGTTTCTGAATTTTTTTTCTGAAAACAGTTTTAAGAGTAGATGTTATAAAGTTGTTTTCTGGATATACAGAGTATGAGTTTGCGTTTGGTTACTTTCATCTGGAAAATAGTTTTCAGGAAAAAAAAGTTAAAATTTTGTTTGGTAATATTTTTCAGAAAATAATTTGAAACTATGTCCGTTCCGTGTCCCCAACAAATGTCCCTGTGTCCCAAAAATATGTTCTCAACCCAATCTGTGTCCGACACAGAAAAAACCCTAACCCTAGAGAAAACGGGAGGGGTCGTGCTCGACGCGCACGCGCGGAGGAGGGGTCGTACTCGACGTCGACGCGCGGAGGGGTCGTACTCGACGTCGACGCGCGGAGGAGTCGTGCTCGACGCGCACGCGCGGAGGAGGGGTCGTACTCGACGTCGACGCGCGGAGGGGTCGTACTCGACGTCGACGCGCGGAGGAGGAGGAGGAGGAGGAGGAGGAGGGGAGGGGTCGACGTGCGGAGGAGGAGGAGGAGGAGGGGAGGGGTCGTGCTCGACGCGCGGAGGAGGAGGAGGAGGAGGAGGAGGAGGAGGGGAGGGATCGTGCTCGCAGCTCATAGGAGGAGGAGGAGGAGTCGTGCTCGCAGCGCGGAGGAGGAGGAGGAGGAGGAGGAGGAAGAGAGAAGTGTTGCCATGGGAGAGGGAGATGATGAAAGAGAGAGAGAGAAAGAGAGGAGGACTCCACGGTTCCGCAGGGGGTGGGCACGCTACAGTAGCCAAGTTTCGGAAAAAAGTTTTGGGAAAAGAGATTTTTTCTCTTTTCCCAAAACTGAGTTATAACGTTGCTTTTCTGAAATTTTTTTTGAAACCAACATTTGAAGTATGGTATGCCAAACAGCTTTTTTGCCCAGACCTCTTTTTAAACTCTGAAAAGTGTGTTTAAACTTCTATCCAAACACACCCTTAGCCTCTTGTTGTTAACGTTCTTATTTTTTAGAAAGGACAAAATATCGCTAGTTCTATATCAGAAGATAATACATTTACAAATAAAGCTAAAGTAATAATAGAAATACTCTCCTCTCCTCTCTCTGCAGTCCATCTCCTCACGTGACATGTAACCCTGATCCTTTTCCCTTCCTCCACCTCCCATGCCTTTTTTTTTTTTACCTTTCTTCTCCATTCCATGTTTCTTCTCGCTGTCCCCTCCTCTATGTTTCCTCACTTCTTTTACTTACATGGGTGTCTGGTGCGAAAAGTAGAGTGGTAGAGTACCGACCTAGTCCGTGGTTGTTGACCATGGTAGTATGCTGGTGTCAGCCATCCTATAGGTGAGATAAGAGGAGGGGAAATGTGGAGGAGACGAGGAAGAGAAATAGGGAAGGTGGAGAAGGATTGAGTTGGAGGAGGGAGAAATATGTGGAGAAGAGGAGATTGCACGGCCACCCTAGGCAGTCATGCGGGGCCGCAAGTGAAGTAGTTGGACGGCACAAAGAGGAGATGTGAAGTATTTTTATATTTTTATTCTGAATGTTATTTACTTATATAAACCTAGGGCATGCTTCATCATTTTTGAAAATCAGAGAGAAATTTAATAGCGAGGGGGTGAGTTTATAAGTTTTAAACATTAATGGTTACCTGATAAGTGCTAAAACCATAGTTTGTAGTATCGTTCGATAACCGATCCGATACGGTTTGGCATGTCCCAATTTGATACCGACATTGATTGCTCTTTTTCAGTTATATGTGACAAAAATTGAGCGAATAAACCCAATCAACAAGGGTGTAGAAACTTACTAAGGTTGTAAATACATGTACAAGAATAAAACTTATATATAGCAGGTAAATCAATCGACAAGGATGACTACTATTTCATTTAATTCCAAAATTACTAAGAAACAATATAGAAAATACTTAAAATTATGTCTAGATATATAAGTACTTTTTTTTCTAAACTTTTAGTAATTATTTTCGACACCAAAAAATTCTGATACTCCGATCCAAAACTGCCGATAACGTCGATCCCATACTCATAGGAAGGGTTCGATACCGATTCCGATACCAATACCGGGAACCTTTTAGGAGGATTTATTGAATTGTATCCTTTTTATAAATTTGCAAACATCGCGACAAAGTTATAATAATAATAATAATAATAATAATATTATTATTATTATTATTATATTTATTATTATTATTATTATTATTATTATTATTGTTTAAAGTTTGATTTTAATCAAGAATCAAGATTGTTGATAATTGCATGAAAAATACATTTACTTAACCTATGCTGCCTTCTCGTAGTAACAATTATTTATGATTGAACTTTGATATTGTTGTCACTAAATTACTTGCTCCAGTGATAACAAAGGAAAAAGAATAAAGATTCCTTAGAGTCTCACTCTTGTTTAACTTGTGATCTTTCTCTTCCTTGTTTTCTTCATTTGCCAGTTTAGCCTTTTTTTTCCTGTGCAAATTTTATGTACATTATCACTTTATCTTGTTCACCTTGTACACATATTTTACAAATGGCGTGATATATATATATATATATATATATATATATATATATATATATATATATATATATATATAGACGCACACACACATATATATCCTTGCCCCTACTTATATGTGACCAGTTGTTTATGCTTACTATGTGCAGATTAGGACAAGGATGATAGAGATGGTCTCTCATGGTCAGGCTACCTTAGAGGTAAGTTTAACTTATATCTACTTCATACCTATCCATAGATAATACACTCAATGCTAAGAAACAAAAATAAATATATCCTACAATGGCACTGAAATCATACGAGTTAACAATTTTTTTCCATTTTAATTTGATGATTACAACCTAATTACTTGAAGTTGATTAACAATGTAAATCCATTCTGTTGGAACCATTGATAGAATTAGATGATCACCTCATGTAATGAATGATTTTAAGAAGGGGGGAGGAGCATGTTTACAGTAACAGATCATCTAATTGTTGCAGGTTTCTCTCAAGCACTCAGGATCGCTTTTTATGTATGCTGGGCATATGGGTGGAGCATATGCAAAGAATAGCTTTGGTAACATGTGAGAATTTTCATATCTGGTCTATAGCTGTTGTTGCAGCAAGTGATGTTTTCAATTCTATGATATCCATACTGAAAAACTCAATGCTTGTGTATAGTTATACTGCAGTTGGTGTTTTTGTTCTGGGTCGTATGTTTCAGGAGGCATGGGGTATTGAAGCAAGGAGAATGCAAGCAGAGTTCAATGCTTTTCTTGAGGTAGTATACATGGTTTTTTGTCAACTGCTGATATCGTCTTCATGTCTGTTGAATCTTTTATCAGAATGGTCTCCAAAATATATCCAGGAACCTATGGTCAAGTGCCAATAGCTACTAAAGTTGGTGTTGTACAATAGTAGGAAGTTCGATTTGTTGTGGGTATGCCATCACATATTGGTATAGTTAGCATCTCAATTATATCTGCTTGCAAACTCTGTTAGCTAATAGAAGGTTGCGTGTAGCATATTAATTTGCACGAGTATGTGATGTCGCTTGGCATCATTACTGATATATGTCAAAGGAGACCCTCTACCTGGTGCACTAAACCAAATCCCCCCTCCCAGTATATCCAAGTATATCCTACCCAACCCAATCCAACTCAGCCCAACATGTGCAAAGTAGAGGTTGAATGCTAAATTAACATCTTTTCCCCATGTTTGCAAGAAAAAATGTTAAACATATTCTCTAATCTTTTTATCTGTTCATCTCATAGACACAGATTTTTTTTAATTTTTCTGAAAAGAAGTCACCAAAATGTATGCACTTAACAAGAAACAAAATGGTATGCACTAATGGTCCATCTGTTTAATGAGATTCCTATTCGTGAATTACTTGATTATATGCATTTATTAGGTAAGATGTCAAGTTTATGTGAAAAACAAAGACAACTCTTCTATTCTATTGCCGGAAGTGATCCAAATCCATTGTTACTTGGCTCTCCTTCAAGGTTCCCTTTGTTGGCATTTTAGCAAGGGAGACAAGGATTCCATCAGGGATAGGTGGAGTCCTAGAGGTAGAATGAGAAGACTCCTTTTGGAAGGAGGCACTTTGTGTTGATGATTGACGATGAAAAGAGAGAATGTGGATTTAATTTCAACCACATAAATAATTTCATCCGACCACAAATCATGTAGATTGGGATTTGAGTTAGATTCAGTGAAGTGGAGTTAGATTGGGATTTGAATGGAGTTAAGAGAGATGATGTTTGGATGCGATTTAGATATTAATTGTTGTGATTGAGAGTGAATTTGGTTAATGGTCGCTCCCTAATTTTAGAGAGTCGGACCTTAAATAGAGCTCAATGGCTTTGTTCTTATTGTTGTTGCCCAATGCTTTCTTCTTGTCAGGGAGCTGAGAGCTTAGATTGCTAGGATAGGAAGAGGAACTATATTTTCTTTTCTCTCTTTGTAAATTGCAGGTGGGTATTAGATCCACATAAACATGGATCTAGGTTAGAAATCTAAATCATCTGTTCTTGGTTACAGAAATTATGAGTATGTGAAATTAAAAATTTCTTTAATTTGCCTATCTTAGAAAAGATTACAGAAGTCCTACATATGTGTTTCCAATGATTGAACTGAATATCAATATTCTCCACTTGGTGCAGTCTTGCAGAAGTTTTGACTTTTGAGAATGTGAGAAAAGTTGCTTAATTCTCAATATTAATCAGTGAGGGAAGAGAGGAAGAGGAGAGAGATATCTTGTACACATCTGTTACCATTATGAATGGATTTGATAACACCCATAAAACAATTTTATAAACAACGTAAACCTAGTGATTTAAAGGCTTGGATGAAAGGAAGGAATGAAATCTATTTTTGAGAAATGAACGGATTCTCCCTCTAGGGCCTCTACGTGGTCAAAATTTGCTCAATAGATCTTGGATTTACGATGTATTTTTGTCTGAAGGATAGTACTAGAGCTTACCTTAGAAAGTGTCTTGGTGTTTAGTTTAGTTTTGAATAGCATGCTACATGCAGCTCAAACATATTAAGATATTATGTTACTTTTGCTCTTTTATTTAGCGTGCTTTAATAAAGTAGTGCATGTTATCCACATGAAAAGTTTATTCTCCTTAATTTCTATCCAGGGTCTTTCTGATTTTTATGTAGACAGCTCTACAATCTATGAGTTAGATCGTCTTGAAGTTTAGGCTGTATAGATCCTCCTCTTTGTTCATTGGAATGGGGCCGTGTAAGAAACCTCCCTACAAGAATGATAAACTTTTAATGACCGGCTCCTGACACAAACCGTTTATGTTGGTGCCAGTATAAGAGGGTCATGCCATACAACCTATAACAGTTGTCAGGTTGACAGACCTACTTTTGGCTATTCTGCTTAAGCTCCTGCAACCGAGGAGCACTCTCCAAGCTCCCCCTAGACTGTAAAGAGTCTAAATGAAGAGGTAAGATAATACAATATGACATATTAAGCCAAACAGTTAAAAAGAGTGACATTCCCATAAGTTTATACTGTATAGAAAATCTCTAAAATATTTAATGGTTGAAGTTATATTGCATTCCTACATGATAGCATTTGATAGAAGTATGAGTATGGAGAATGATTCTCCATATGCAAAAGAATTTGGCATGAGTTGGCTACTTCTCTATTGTTTTTAATTTCATGAAGTTGTGTTCTCTAGTCTGCTTGAAATTTATTCACTCTATTTAGCAGCTTAATTTGTTCATGATTTATGTGTAGGAAAACCGTATGTGTATATCAATGGAATTGGTCACTGCTGTTCTAGGAGACCACGGACAGCGACCCATCGATGATTATGGTATGAGGAGCTTCCTTGCTCAGTAAAGCACTTTGTACATTGAAAGGCAACATAAGAATACATAGTCTAAATATTTCAGTTACTTCATGTTGCTACTCCTTTTATACTCTATTATTGTTTCAAGAAATATTTGCTTAAAACTTACATGAGTCAAACCTGTACCTTTATACTGAGATGCTCTTTTGTTTTCATGGTAGCCTAATTTTGTGATCTTGTGAGAACTTTCTCTTCTATGTGTTCAGCTTAGTTGCTTCTTCCACTCCTTAATGTTTATCATTCTTTTAACGTTCAGCTATTTTCTGTCTTATATTGTTAGATATTCCCATAATAATGTCTTGATACACCTCCCTTTCTTTGGCAGTCGTAGTGACAGCTGTGACGGAGTTGGGTTGTGGCAAACCAAAATTTTACTCTACTCCCGATTTAATTGCATTCTGTAGGAAGTGGCGCCTAACAACTAATCATGTTTGGTTGTTCTCTACAAGGTAAAATTATTGATTCTTCAAACTATTTTATGTAATTGAAATTTCAAAGACATTCTTGGATGATTCATAGAATTTATACAATACGTTTGCGTTACATTGGAAAGATGGATATTTGATGTTAAAATTATTTTGTGATGTCCAGTTTTAATGGGATTTAGTATGTACCTTCTGAATATTATTTCTTTTGATGGATTTCAGAAGTGTAATAATACTGACATTTTTGTGAATTGATTTAGAGCTATATGTTTTGTGATGAATGCTGATCACAAGTATATGTAGAAGGATAATGTCTTCTGCATTGTGATGGGTCATTTGTATTTCCAGGAAGCAGATAGATAAGAGTTACTGATTTTAAAAAAGTTCAGTGGTCATGTACCAAAAAGTACAGTACACAAATGATCCAATTACGTAAGTAGGCATTGTAACTTTTACTAGAGATACTGGTAGTTCCTATTAATATTAAGTAGCCCTCTTCAGTATATGCTTGAACTTTGTATTAATTTGAGGTATCGCAAACTAAATCTATATTTATTATTAATTTTTAGTTTCCTCTATTACCTGGTGTTAGGATGCTTAGGGACCTCCACACAGCCAAAGTTAAATATTTATTGTTTTATTTGTCGCACTACGGAAGGGGGCGGACCCACAGTAGGCCTATCCCTGGTTTCCTACTATATACTTAAGTTTATCCCATTATGTATTAATGTTTTATATAAATATCACATACGAATGGTGGTCCAGTATTAGAAAAAGTTGGTGGTCTAGTTGGTAAGTGTTTGTGAATTTAACCAAGAGGTCTCAAGTTCAATCCTATAATCTCCCCTTCAATTTTTCTTTCTTTCCTTCTTTCTTTCTGTTTCTTACCTTTTAGTTTGTTTTGGGGAGAGTTATTCTGGTTTCTTACTGGCTCTATTTGAACTGCAGAAAATCTGTCACTTCCTTCTTTGCATCTTATGATGCATTATGTGAAGAGGGAACTGCGACATCTGTATGCAAGGCTCTTGATGAAGTAGCTGACATATCGGTGCCAGGTAATGATATCTTGTATTCCTTTGAGATCATTGTTGTTGAAATCTAATTGTTCTGTTTTTAGCATGGTGGTGCTTGGTACTACTGCAGTAACCAAATATCTTTTAACTACTGATTATGAGAGTAGAGTTTAAAAGTTACATAGTTCATATATCGTTTGCTGATACATAGACATACTTATTGTATTTGCAGGGTCTAAGGATCACATAAAGGTCCAGGGTGAGATATTGGAAGGTCTTGTTGCTCGTATTGTTAGCCATGAGAGCTCGAGACATATGCAAAATGTTCTGAAAGAGACTCCTCCACCGCCATTAGATGGATGTAAGCCTTTAAAGACAATATGTTGGTTTATACAGATATTTACCTTTTCCTTGGTATATCCTAGCGAGTATAACATAGTTTTTCGATTACAAAAATGTGAAGAAAGAATAGTCTAAAAAAAGAGATTATGATTAGACATACAGAAGAATTGTACATGATCTTTAGTACATACTAGAGACAATTTACTGGTTTCAATTGTGTTAGATGCAAGCCTGTGCAATAAAAATTTGTAAGGACCCCTTCCATCAGTTCCAATCCAGCTCTTATATATTCAAATCTTACTCTTCTTTGATTATTTAATCCAATCCCAGGTCTATTTCTTGGTCTGTCTTGTTCTGATCCTACGTTGCACATGTACTTACGACTTAAATTATTGAGATTATCATACGTTGCTGTATATATGCAACTGTTCTTTCTTCTGGACTGTAGGTGCTGTTAATGATTCTTTACTTGTATAACATAGCATATTGAACTCTAGCTTGTCGCCATTGTTATTTTATCTGCTCGTGTTGATCATCGGAGTACATTCCTACGGTACCCTTATAATATGTTATTTGAACTGATACGACAGAACTCATATACAATCCCTCTCTTGATGCCAAAATCAAAGTCTGATCATAATCCTCGCTCCCATAATTATAATCATATAACAGAATTAACACATTTAAGTTTTAGATTAATGGATACGTAGCTTCCTTTTAAGTCTTACAACTTCTCGTATCTATAATGCTTTATGTCTTTGATTCCTGTTGAACATTAATTTTCTCAACTCAATAAGATAATCATTAGGGTTCGAAGCCAAAAATATAAATGATACAGAAGTGGACATCTGTAAGTTAGCTGACCATAGCTAGCAAGACACAGCTGTCCATAACTATCCAAACAACTAGATAATAGCTAGCTTAAGGGGGAGTTGAAACACTCTTTTCTCTCCTCCACAAGCTGGAGCATAAATGTAAATCAAACACAACTCTAGATAATACATGTTTTTTCTTCTAGAAACAATGGAGAGAGAGAGAGAGAGAGAGAGAGAGAGAGAGAGAGAGAGAGAGAGAGAGAGAGAGAGAGAGAGAGAGTTGCAGCAGTCTTGGCGATGATAGAGTGAGTTGTGACCGTCTTCCCAGCTAGAGAGTGTTGTGGTCATCTTGGTAGCAATAGTGAGTTACTACCATATTTGTGGCAAGAGTGAGCTTTGGCTTTCTTGGTGGTGAGAGATGAAGTGTTACGTCCTTTAATGCGGAGAGTGAGAGACTGGAAGAGACGACAAGGTGGGCCCGACTGAATATCTACCAGTAGTGCAGGAACCTGGAGGTCGTGAGAAGAATGATATGTGTGCCACAATCAGCTAAAAGTGTTGCGGAGAATAACTGATGATAGGTGGGCCAGACTGAATGACGAGGGTTTACTTACCAACATGGAGGATGAAAAGTGTGCCCTAACAGTGAGAAAAACACACGGGAGACCAGAAAGGTGAGAAATGAGTTGGCCTACAGCTTCAGGATATTGTCCGTACTTGGTTCCGGAATGAGCCTCAATTAGCAGTTCCAGATCTGACTTGAAACTAGTTCAAGGACCTCTTCAAAAAGAAGTTATATCCGGAAGTAACAGAAGGAGTTCTGAAAATGCATAATTTGGTACAGAGCATTTATCTGTTGATGAGTACGTTGCAGAGTTCGGCAGGCCGAGTCAATTTGGGGAGTACATGGTTAAGGAACCGAAAGACAGTACCCACAGATTCCGTCGCGATTTGGCCATGGAGACCAGGGTTCATATCGTCTCGAGCACTATGTCTTTTGTTGGAATTTAAGCAGAGGCAGAGAGGATAGAGGTTGACTTGGATCTTAGGTCCAAGAGGGACTGAGAAACATATGGGGTAATAATAACCCTGGACTGATGAAGCGTCCTTAGTTTTAGCATAAGATGTTTCAGCCTCAGCAGCCGGCTGAAGTCCTTATTCAGCAGCAATCGCAGAGGTAGGCGCATCTGGTACAGATCTGTAATTGCTACACGAAATTGGGACACACTTGGGAGAATTGTAGAAATAGACTGGGGTTGTGTCTATACTACGGATCCGGCGATCATCAGATGAAGGAGTGTCGAATACCTCATCCCTCTCCAGGGACTGCACTTATTCATGTCCTACCAGCTAAGCCATATATAGCACAACAGGAGAGATGACCTCTTTCCACTCAGCAGCAACGCTTTGCCCAGCACCAGCAGAGGGAACCATTTAGTGTTTATATTGAATAGATTTAACTTTTGTAACACATTTGGTGTTTATACAAACATAAATAAAGCATGAACCATTTTAAATATAAAAAGAATAGATAGCAGAGCTTTCAACTTGTAATATAAACAATTATTATAAATTCATTTAAGACTGATAAAATAATAAAATTTGGAACGAGAGTTTACAGTTCGTGATGAGAATTATGCACAATGTCGGCAGCAACCGGAGGATACTGGGGGCATAGGGCATGGTTGAGTGTCTCATCCATCGTTTGGTTTTATGGCACCGTCACATGAGCAGAGATGGAGGACGACATGTCCACTTCGAATCTTCGCGCTCGACTCGCGGCTGTCGGCAAATATGTGCTCATAAATCGGGCCAACTTGTTGAATTCAGCAGCGTACTGACGCACCGTCGTACTCCCTTGCTTCAACTGCATAAACTCATTCTCCTTCGGTGAATTGCTGGGAAAAGGTACTCGACTTCGAACGTCTCGCATAAAGTACCCGAAGAGATCGACGCTAACGAGTCGTTGTGACGGATCGCTTGTTTCTGTACGGCCCACTAGTTGTGCGCGTTCAATCAGAGTTCAAGTTGAGCGCAAGCGACTCGCTTGGTTTCTTTGACCCGAGGTGCTCAAAGTGGTCTTCTAGATCTTCCAACCAATCAATTTCCAGTGAAGGGTGTTCGGTGCCGGTAAAGGAGGTGCATGACGCCTTCTTGAATTCAAAGATCTCGAAGGTGTAATTCCTTTTGGCGCAGGTTGGGGTTCGGGCTCCTCTGGTTCGAACTGGTTCGATTTCGGTAGGTCGGGCCACAGGCTCAGTGACAGCATGAGTCGTTGTCGAATTGCCGTTAGCCACCACTGTTTGCACTATTTGCTGTAGCGTATCAAGCTGCATTTGCTGTATCTTGAAGCTTCGAATTGGGCTTGTCGCACCTCCATTTGTCGACGTTGGGTTTCGGTCTGACGCTGATGTGCTATGGCATGATTCTGCCGAGCCTCTAGCATGCACAGCACCCGATTCATTTAATTGGCAGAAGGTTCGGCCCGCGAGCCACTCGCTTCGTTCAAGCCGCAGCTGCTTCTACTTCTGGAATTAGAAGATAAATTCACATTAGTCTTAGAAAATATTACGGACTCATTGTATGGAACAACTCATCTCATCAACACGAAGTTAAGGGTTTTAAAAACTCGACTCAAGACGGGAAGCCAAAGGATGTAAAACTGTGCCCTGATACCATTACGTCATGTCTCGATTCCGTAGAATCGATACTCGTCTCCCGGACATGATGTCGTAAGAGCCTAAATTGCACTCGCACAAGACTGTGTCATAAGGTTATTCGAAATGCAACAACAAAGATTACGCAGAGAAATTGAACAACATGTTTGAAACATAAGAAAACTTTGCTTGATTGATAATGAACATCATATTACAAGACTCGATTACAAAAATGCCGCACGGGCTTACAAACTGATTCAAATATGAACGCTGATGGGATAGTCGTTCCATATATTACAACCCATTATACAACCAAAATATTCACACACCTTGGATCGGGGAGAGTCTAGGCATTGGCATAGGTCCTGAGTAGAGTTGTAAAAAATGTAGAGATTGCCTTCGCACACGATGCTGCCTTATTAAATGCACGTCCTTCCTGGTTCGGAGTACCTGTGGAGAGCGAGGATTAGTACGGTGTTGTGTACTGATGAGTGACTAATTAAATATTACGCTTTCATTTATTTCAAGAAGTTATTTGAAGCATGCAATCTATTTAGTGATCAGTCTAGCCATCCTAGTAAATTGCATGTAAACATGTGATAAGCGTAATAACGTAAGGCTAAATTGCAACTTGATACCCACAACTATCACTATTTTTTAACTTGATACCCTCAACTTTTATAGGTACTAACTTAATACCCTATCTCAACTTATATTTCTAACTTGATACCCAATTTTTTTTTATATTCCTAAACTACCCCCCTCCCCTCTCGGCTGCTACTTCCTCCACCCCTCCCCTCCCCCACCGGCGACCACCGTCCCTACCCCCCCCCTCCGGCTGCCCCAAGCACCGCCACGCACTGCCTCGCGCGCTGCCGCCTGCTCGTGCCGTCGTCCGCTGCCACCCACAGCCGGAGAGAGAGAGAGGGGAGGGGGTTGGGGGGGAGAAGGATGGGGCAATTTGGTCCCATTTTTTTTTCCAGGGTATCAAATTAGTACCTATAAAAGTCGAGGGTATCAAGTTGAAAAACCGTGATAGTTGAGGGTATGAAGTTGTAATTTAGCCATAACGTAAACTACATTACAACTTATCCACAGCAGAGCATGCTATTTCAGTATAAAATTTACCATGTTCTTCCCTGTTCAGTGGATATCAGTCAGTAATTTATGTGAAGGTTACTGGCATAACAAGCCATCCTGGACTATATCCTTGGTTAGACGACGATCCTTGCAGCACAGTTGCAACCCCGCTGAAAGTTTTCGAGTCACCCGTGCTAGGACTCAGCCCAGCTATCCTATTCTCCCTAGGTCGAAATCGGTTCCGTTGCCTCTCGGGTTACCGTTCGAGAAAGCTATACCTTGTGCATAAGTTGTCCAATAACCGCGCTAGACTAATCTAGTTATTCAGGCAAGGTCTACGACTTCATAATAAACTTAACCAATTCAGTGTGTTCCGTCTTATCATTGCAACATTCATCGATTCATCCTTGCATATCACAGTTCTATAATGAGTATAACATAAAACATGTAGCAGAATCATGACATAGTAGTTCTATAGCAGGTGCATGTGAGAAATCATGCAACAGTTCATTGAGATGTCAAAGGGGAGAAGGGTCAAACCACTTACCTTGATTGTTTGAGGCGAGAGAGAAAAATGTTGGTTGCGCTAGACGACGCCTACGTGATCCCCTGGAACCGCATAAGCAACGAATCAACACTCCACCCTTTTTCCGAGTTCGATATGAAATGCGAAATTCGAAAACGCAAGCAATGAAATCCATCGAAAACATTCACGAAAATGCATTCATAAACTAAAGCCAAAGATCAAGTGTGGCATGAAAAGTAGAGCAACATTAGGTCTCTCCTGACTCAGCCGCAAAGTCTTTTCTCGAAATGCAGTCCGCTGAATATGGGACGATTCCAAAGAAGCCGATCCATAATGAGGAAATGATCTTGATTCAATTTGTCCCGACCAATCGGCATCGACAATGTTTCTTAACTGCGCTCCCCGCATCGCAACGAGGAACGGGACACGATGTTGGGACGGAACTACAGCTTTAAGTGTAATACTTTAAACGATGTTGCTCATAAGCACATTGGTTGAATTGAATATTTCATAAAGTACTATTAAAGTTATATATACCCAAGAAGTTAGTAAGGATCTTTTGATGGCTATAAGAGAAAATAATGCTTTTGGCTCAGAATGTTGGGCAACAGAGAAACACCATGTTAGGAAAATAAGTTTGAATGGAATTAGAATGCTGCATATAGGAAACGACAACAAGTGATGCAATAGATCAAGAAATGAGTCCACTAATGGTAAGTTGGAGTTAGCACGTGCATTGGAGTAGATTGGTAATGAGGTGGGAATTGTCTGGACATGTGTATGGGGGCCGGTCAGGTATGATGGGTTTTTGTTGAAGGTTCTCGTAGTCCTGAGGTTTGACCTGTCAAGTTTTGCTGGTAGTCAGATTTCATTTTTTTAAGTGCACTTCTCATATTGGAACTATGCAATACAACTTATATTAACAACTACTTCTCTAGACCATTCTTGAATCTTTTCTCACATCTTCAAATGCTTAAGTATTCATCATACATTCTTTCCCTTTTTGATGCTTTTAGGAGTATTCATGTTTATACTTATGTTAGTATCGTATAAATGTTTAACCTTTTGGCACAATGAAACAGTTTTTCAACTATATCCCTGTTACATCAAACTCTTGTCTGCCTTACGGTCAAGATCCAATTTGACTATAAAAAGTCTTCGTAATCACCATTGTCTGTGCGGGCCATCAAATCCCAGTCAAGTTTCAGTGTCCTCGTAGAATGGTGATTAGAAAATAATCTGTTTTGCATTGCCGAGGATGTAATAGCGGTTGTATATGGTTCTTGGGTTGCATTATAGAAAGACACCATATTCAAAGGAAACAAATTGATAGTTATGTTCTAAGTAAGTTGTGCTTTACTCGGTAAATATAACATAGAAGAGATGTAGAAGCTACTGTCTTGCAAGTATTTCGTCCGAGCATAAGGAAGCTTTATAGCATGCTTTGCAAAAAGCTTTATACTTTTATAGAAGAACTGACAATGTTCTGTGACTGGCTGTCAACGTGACATCAACCCTCTAGTTGGTGCTATATTCCTAGCCGAGATAACTATGAGCCTATGAGCATGAGGGACCATGCCATAAACCCTAGATGGTGGGTTGATGAGTAGGTAGACTTACCTTTTGGCTATGCACCGTAAGTACATGCAACCGAGTAGCACCCTCCAAGTCCCCTGGACAATCAATAGTCTAGAAGAAGAGGTAAGATGATAAATTTTCTGTAGGGAATTGCATTCAGTTGTATGTACATCAAGCCAGAGAGAAGGAATGATATTCTCTAGTAAAATCTGAAGAAACATGTGTTTATAATTATTTCAGGTTAATTGAGGTTGCCATCTTTAGTTTATACGATAATCTGCATGTGGTACTCGTCTTCTTAGTCCCCAATGGTTACATATCTCTTCACTTAATCTCTTCTATCGGCAACAGATGAACTATTCTTTTTCATGGCATATCCACTAACTCTTGGTTGTGGCTGCAGTGGGCCTTGATTTAGGTCCAAGCTTGCGTGATGTGTGTTCTGCTAATAGATCAGACGAAAAACAGGTATCCTTCTAATATTTCTCTGGTAGAGGGTGTAACATTCTTTTTAATACTTCAGTTTAGGTAACTTTCCAGTGTTCCTTGACAATATCTTTTTACATGCGTAGCAAATTAAAGCACTTCTTCAAAACGCTGGTTCTTCTATATGCCCGGACTTCTCCGATTGGTTTGGTAACGAATCTGTTGGTGGCCAATCTCGAAATGCAGATCGGTCCGTTCTTTCTAAGTTTATACAAGCCCACCCTGCAGATTTCTCAACAGTCAAATTGCAGGTAGACTTCACAAATTGGCATTCTTTATCTATAGATTTGAGGACAACAGGTTTTGATAAAATTAGTATGTTTTGGTCTCCCTTATATTTTATCCTAATACTTGCTGGCTATTAGCTTGTAGATCTAGATATATGAATATGCAGTGTTAGATATAGGAGTCTTGTTCCTTGTATTGACCATTTATTCATAGTTAGATACGACCAATGTTTGGCTGCATTACGAATGTTGTCCCCTATGTTGGCCTTTACTCTCATCTTGTGAAATATTACTCGACAGGGCCTGGAGGTTAAAACTATGTTTCTCATTCTTACCCATGTTTTTTCTGGAACCTATCCCTAAAGTAGAGGGTTGGTTCAGGTTTGAACCATGTTACATGTTCTCAAACTTTTGATAGATCAAACATCAATCTATTTGACCATCACTTTGAGCAGGGCATATAATGTTTATTTGCTCTAGTCTGGGAAACTGATGTGTCGGAGGCAAGTTTTAAAAATGCAATATCAACGCCCCAAGTCGACCCTCTCTATGAGTATTGGAGTTTTGAGTTTTAACATTTAAAAATTAAGAATTATTGAAAAATATACGGAACTATAAGAAAGAGAAGTTTAAAGTTCAAACATAATTTCATAAATTACTTGTGTGCTTTCATGTTTGTTTTGGTGAATAATTGTATTATAGCACAGTTTTCTGAAATCATAACATGAACATGATAATACATAATCTAAAAGGCAACTTATTATATATGGTGTTGAATAATAGTTTAAAACATGTTATATAACTTTAGTCTAACAGAACATGTTATAAGTAATAACAAAATCAAGTACATAAAATGTTCAGTTTTGGCTAACTTGCAGAAAGTGTTACCAATTTTTTTTCTTGTTTTGAGAGATTTTGGCTTGTTTTGGTCAAAACTTTTGAGGAAATATTGGTAAACTTTCACCAAAGTTTGGGTGATAACGGACCCGTAATTTTCTAATATTAGCCCATATTGCTAATAACAATTTTATAATGCAGATTCTGATTGGTTCGATCCAAGGCCAGTGCGATACTTCTGATGTGTATTGTTATTGGATGATTTCTTAAACCTTACTCAGAACTCTGAAAAACAGGCTCTATGCTTTAAATGAACTGAATCAATTTCTGCGAACCACGTTGTCGAGTCTCTGGCATGTATAGTTGGAAAGCAAGTATTGACTGTTTAGAAATTTGATATGTATTAACTTTGACTAACTTGCACGGTATTTCAATACATGCTGCTCGTACATGTTCCAGTTTTATAACTGTTATTCGGTTGGTTTACATGCTTATTTTGCTAATATTTTTTTTCTTTAACATTCACCTTTCTAAATTGAACAGGAAATGATTCGTCTGATGAGACAGAGACATTTCCCTGTTGCATTTAAGTGCTATTATAACTTCCACAAAATTGATTCCATGACAAGTGACAATCTTTGCTTCAAGATGGTTATCCATGTGCATAGTGATTCTGTTTTTCGACGCTATCAGAAAGAAATGAGGTCTGTTTTGAGAGTACTTTATTGTCTATAGTAGTCTGTATTTAAATTTGATTTGCTTAATTGTCTGATTTATGTCCAGAATAATTTTGACATCTTGTGCTTTACAGGCAGAACAAAGGACTGTGGCCATTGTACAGGGGTAAGGAACATAACAGTCAGCGTTTTTGTCCTACAATTTATATTTATTTCTTGGTTCTAGTCTGCTGTCTGTTACCTATATATTACTTTTGTGGTAGAAGCTCACTTTCTTTGCCAAGTTTTTGTATCATTCCTAGAAAATTGTTTTCCTCATTTTGATTCTCAAATTTGTTATAACATTAGTTTTTTGAGGGTAATTAAATTCTGAACTGGCTTTATACACATTTTAAGAAATGTATCTTCCTTGTTTTCTTCTAGGGTTTTTTGTGGATGTTGATTTATTTAAAGTTCACAAAGAGAAGGCAGCTGAATTAGTAAAAGATAGTAATTCCATACATAAGAGTGTCAATGGTGGATGTGAATCTACCTCATCAATGGACGGTCTAGCTGATGAGGATGCAAATCTGATGATCAAACTAAAATTTCTTACCTACAAGGTATGGACTGTCAGAAGTCATTTTGCAGTTACTGTTCTAATTATAGTTGAATGAATGCAGCAATGGAAATGTTATATATATATATATATATATATATATATATATATATATATATATATGATCCAAAGAAACATTTCTATATATATATATATATATATATATATATAGTTGAACGAACGCAGCAATGGAAATGTATAGAAATGTTTCTTTGGATCATATATATATATATATATATATATATATATATATATATATATAGGTCGAAATGAGAGAGAATATCTGGCTAGAGCATGATAAGACTTAAAAATCGAATTCTGATGAAGAGAAACAGAGCCATTCATCCTTTAGTACTTGAAAAGGAGTATGAGCATTCACTTTTAGATTAGAATAGTATATGATAACTTTAGAACTGTTTGTACAGATCTTCGAGCTTAAACCGACTGAGATATCGCATGTACAGATTGCATAACCTAGGTTTGATTGACACAACCTTCATATAGACTGCCACTTTTCTGTCTGTTAAAGTTGGCCTGAATTACTACCATCTTGTGCATCCACAAGAAAAATACTGGGGGCATGTGCATTGTAACTTCGTTTTTTGTTTAGCTTTTAATTCAACATAGTCATGCTTAATAGAAGATACCTGACACTTCCAAACAAGACAGTACACTAATTTTGGAAGTCAATCTTGTGGAAATATGTTGAAGCTGATCTTGAAGTAGTTCAATCAAAGAACTTTTAGTATGTTATCAACACATAAAGCATCATTAGGAAGCCCTATCCACTCGACATAATGCCTAGTGAAGGTTCATGTTGTTGTAGACATTTGTGTTGATATCTTGTGTGGGTAAAATGAACAACAAATTAAGTTGCTACGGAGATATCTATGCTAGCTTGCATGCCATTTCTTCTTGTATACATCTTCTTTTGTGTTGCTGGAGTGTCCTTATCTTTCATTTATAATAATTAAAAAAAGTACTTTTTTATTTAAATTGTTATTTTCTTTTTTAAAGTTGAGAGTGACTGATGGAACGATATTGTGGCCAGAACTAATCTTGTTTTTTGATATTAATTTATGCAGATACGGACATTCTTGATCCGCAATGGTTTACCTATACTTTTCAGAGATGGTCCATCAGCTTATAGAACATATTACTTGAGGTATGTATATCATTTTTGTATAATCAACCATATACTCCAAGTAACTATGGTTCCAGTTTCCTCCTGGTTTTTATTACTTTAACTTGATTATGGAATTTTGCCATGCCATTTTCATATATTTGTGTACGAATTTCATCTTCAAGAATTAGTCTATTAATCAAAGGAAGAATTTTTTTATATTTAAACACACCCTTGTGACTTCTATGATATGAACTTTTATTCATAGTAAGCAAATGATTTGACAGACTGAATTGTTTTTCTGATGGACTAATAAAGAAATTGCTTAAGCCTTTCCTTAGTTTTCTTCTTAGGTCCCATTGGTATGAAGTATGGACCACATACCTAATACACGGCGTCCGCACATGTATTTAGTTCTATCTAAAACTCATTAATACTGTGAGGTTTGTAGTACAGGCTTAGTGTGCCATTAAGATGTGTGCGCGATTCCTTATAGCAAATTGTATCGTCTTACCTAATCTTTATAGCAGGGCCATCTTTTGCTCATAGGCAGTGTTCTAAATTGCGGCCTAGGCGGTCGCCTAGGTGCTAGGCGGCCTTCGGCCGCACCGGAAACCCCCAGGCGGCCGGCCTAGGCGGTTGTTTGGTTTTGAAATATCAATAAAATAAAATAAAATAAAACTGATCTTGTTATAATTGGACGGTGGACGGGGGCGGCGGCGGCGGCGGGGCAGTGCGGTAGCGGTGGTGGTGGTTGCTACGAAGAAGAGAGGTTTGAGGGAGGAGTGGAGGAGAGGAGAGGAGAGGTGAGGTGAGGTGAGAGGGTGGAGCGGAGAAGAGGTGAGGGAGGAGATTAAGTTAAACGTGGAGTTCGAACCAGCAACCTTTAGAGAGAGCAGCCCCTATACTCTCACTGCTAGCCATAGTTCCAAATATAATTTGTGTCCAGAAATGTATATACATAATATATATATGAAACTAACATATACATTTAAATAAAAGTTAAATTCGCATCTAGGCGGCCTAGGCGCTAGGCTGCCCTTTGGCACACCGAACCCGCCTAACAGAATTTATAACATTGCTCATAGGTATCTTAGTTAGAGGTAGGGCCGGCCCAGATAGTTAGAGCTAATTTTGGTTGCCCCTTGACCCTTATTGAAAAAACAATAACAATAAAAGTATATAAATAATTTTTTGTGCTTTTGGCTTGAGCTATACCATAAAATTTTTGTTTATAACAACAATAAAAAAGTAAGCCCAATCATAGTACTTTTATAAACTTGCATAATCCGGTTCAAAGAAAAATGCTTCTATTTGTATTTTTTGAATCAAATTATTCAATTAAGTGATCATACTTAAGTTTATTTAGTAACTCATTTTCAATTGATAAATCCATTTAATCTTTCGTGTGAGATGGTGGTCCGAAAGTAATCTTGTACTAAATTCAATTTAGAAAAGTTCTTTTTTGCCGAAGCAACCGTGATTGATATAGTCAACAAAATTCGATACGCAACCCAAGCCTTCCAAAAACCATCATCATCCCAATAAGACCTTATAAAGTCAATTGATTTTTTTTTTTTTTTTGTGGGGGGACATCTTGCTTTCAGTTCTTCCAGGTTTCCAAATAATTCTTTTCCATTAAAGAGAAGACTCATCAAGAAACTGATCTAAATTCAAATAAAAAGTTGCTTATAATCTAAAAGGTACACCTGTAAATCTCAGGAGTAGAATATGAATGCATGTTCAAATTCAAACTCTTATCATTCTACAAGAAATTTAACAATATACAACATCCACATAAACATGCACGGTAGAAACAGTAGAAAGAAATATGATAGATAATAGAAGAATATGCAACTTAAATTAACTTCTTAACAAAGATACACATACAAAGAAAAAATAAAAACTAGCCCGTGTTTTTGTAAGATTTTCACCCGTTTAAAGTGGTTCCTAGACATATTCAACCAAACATCAGAATGCTAAAAGCATTCAATAAAATAAGTTCAACCAGACACCATGACTACTAAAGCATTCAGCAATATTGTTTATAAAAAGGAACGCAACAACTATAAAGTATCATTTCATATATTTATGTTAATGATATACAATTAGTAAACAATGACAATGGTGCCAACCATTACCCATGCACATTAAACCAACATTTTCTTAAGTCAACAAAAGCTCACTGGCACCTAGGTGAGGAGAATGCATGAACACATGTACTTCATGTTCTTTTGGCCCAACATGATGTTTAGGAACCATAATCTCCAGCAGAGCACGAATTTGGGTGGGTCGGGCTGGACCCGGGTTGGGCTCATAAGACCCATACACTGTAGCAGGCGGGGCCTGCCCGTCCCTAGGATGGAATACCTCAGCCTAGCCCGGCATGTGGCCCAAGACACGGTGGGCTTCTGGCCGGGCCGGAATGTGCCTGGGTCGGGCTGGGCCATGGGCGGAGCGGGCTTATTAGTATCCAAAGCCATTTAATGTATTTGAAAATTTTGTAATGAACACTCACGAGTACTATCCATTGACACTTAATATTGTGGTGAGATGGGGTATTAAAAACATTTGAAAATAGAACACCTAACAAAACAAGTCTGCTAGAACACCCGTATGAGTACTTACCCAAGCCACTTAATTTTCTAATGACTAATGAATTTGAAAATTGAATACGTCCATTTCCAAAGACACTTAAGCCAGATTGTTGTCGACCGTCCAGATGGGGTATCCAAAGCCACTTAATATATATATATATATATATATATATATATAAAATATATATATATATATATATATATATATAACAATTGAGTCATTCATTGGAATGTGGGATAATTTTTTTATACTTACATATTCTCATTACTAAAAAAATACAATGGCCAATGGTTAATTGTACGAATAGGGAGTTACAGTTAAGGGAAGAATACAATAATTTTTTTAATGTGGTAAGTTACAATTAATAAAGTAGGCAAGATGACAAATAATTTTTTAATGAACAATTGAGTCATTCATTTACCACTGGCCCACTGTAGACTGCAGTGCTGTACTTAATTTTTTTAATGACTCATTGGAATGTGGTGGGATATTCTGTAGACTGCAGTGCTGCACCGCATCATGGGGTTTGACCGTTTGGGGGAGATGAATGGCCGGACTGGAATGGACCACGGGCCGGGTCTGGGCTTCGGATCGGGTCAGACCAGGCTTGGACTTCGGGTAGGGTCGGGCCGGGCTGGGCCTATCTTATGGGCCAATATATGTGGCCCAGCACAACCCAATATACTGGGCCGGGCCAGCCCGGGCCCATGATTAATCGGGCTGGACCGGCACATGGGCCAATTTTTTGGGTTGGGCTCGTGCTGGACATGGCCGGCCCGGCCCAATTGACAGGTCTAGTTAGAGGCTAGGCCATAGGCCATTAGTGTTGGGTCCACTAATAAAACTTCATCAAAAGCTTTTGTGGAAATTTCTAGTTCCCATAGCCAATCCCATTCTGTTGGGAGAAGGCTTGGATGATAATTATGCTGATGGATGATGTTCCACTTATTAGTTATTATACCATATTTGATGTTAGCAATGCCAAAATAAGACTCCTTAGGAAAATAAAAATGGCTCGTATTAAATTTCTATAAGATAATGCAACTGAAATAGCTCACTCGACATTTTAGGAACTAGTGTATTCTCAAGTTCAATAACTTGACCAAAATATTTTCAATCAATATCTACTTAAAAAGATCACAACATTTATCAAAATTTGACAGAATGAACACTGAGCAACTTAGCAATATTTTTTATTTTCTTCTTTTCATCCTAGCATGAATGAAACGGAATGATAGTGCCAAATGCCAACAATTCCTTACTCTAATATGAAACCGTTGAGACTGATACTGATATTTGTAGAGAGGATCCGTCATTTGAGTTTTTGAACCTTGCTATTTTCCCCTTAGCATTTCGCTTCTTTATTATATGTAGTGTAGTTATAATCAACATTTTAAATCATCCCCAACAAGCATTTTCATTTCAAGCTATAAAAACTTCTATTACTAAAGCATCACTTTATAGGCTTCTTCTGTTTCTG
Source organism: Iris pallida (assembly GCA_029216955.1). Taxonomy (NCBI): domain Eukaryota; kingdom Viridiplantae; phylum Streptophyta; class Magnoliopsida; order Asparagales; family Iridaceae; genus Iris; species Iris pallida. The sequence continues at coordinate 1,208,636 of JANAVB010006598.1, read as the reverse complement.
TGTTTTCCCATGTGCATTTTTTTGGCATATGTGCCCCTCCCCTGAGTGTCCGATTATTAATGCAGGTTACCAACAAGTACAAACTGTTTTCATGTGTACACCTATCATTCTACAGTGGTCTTTGATTTTCCAGGATAACATTATTTTTCTTTATAGAACATGTTCTCTTATAGAGTTGTTCCCAAATAGCATAAACAGGAATTTAGTAATTGTCCTGTTTGTTTTCAGAATATAGTTTTTGACTGAATTTGTTTTTTAATATCTGTTCTTTCAGAATATCTGCTTTCACGTTTCACATTTTTTTATCAAAGAGAAATTCTGCACTATTTGATATGTGATTTTTGTAATGCAACTTGCTAGGCAAATGAAAATTTGGGGAACTTCAGCTTCTAAGCAGAGAGAACTTAGCAACATGTTGGACGAATGGTAACTCCTATCTTGTTCTGTTAGCGCTAACCATTTGGCTCGAACATACTGTTTAATCTTCAATATTATGCATTTAGATTCTTAAAGTTCGATAGCCTCTTATGTGCAGGGCTGTTTACATTCGAAGAAAGTACGGAAACAAACAGTTGTCATCTTCTACATATCTTACCGAAGCTGAGCCTTTCCTTGAGCAATATGCAAAGCGTAGTCCAAGACACCAGGCTTTGGTAGGTTCAGCTGGTAACCTGGTTAGTTCTGAAGGTTTCTTGGCTCTGATAGAGGGAGGCAGGGATGAAGAAGGTGATCTACATCCAGAGGGGGAGATAGCAAGTCCTATTCCTTCCAGTTTAGATGCGGTTCCTAAAGATGAGGGTCTCATTATATTCTTTCCAGGTATTGTCCTACCATATGACTGGATCACCTCACTCATGATCATGCTCTATGGGAAATATGAACGACTAAGGTGGAAGAGTATCCCTATTTTTCCAGTTTTCTGTCCCATGTGCAATTTTTTACTTCTTGGAAATTAGTTTCTTCTAGGACGATAGATAGTAAGCTCTTGTAGGGATCCCTCTTACTGATACTGAAATGGTCGGCCATATCAAATCGGTTTTTGCCTGTCATGAACCGAAACTGACCCCTCTGATGCTGACAAAACATTGGGCACTCTTTCATAGTCAATTAAGAAAATTTTAAAAGGAAACGAAAGAAGTATGAAAGGAAGTGTCGACACAGTGATTTGGCTGTACTGAAGATCAACATGCTAGAGTGTGTCGATAAGGAGTGTGCCGAGAAAGTTCTTTATTGACAAACTGTAACCATTATCTTTACTTGAAGTTGTATATCATAAATTCACAACATTGATCCATTCCGATATTATTCAATTCAAAACTATCCATTGCCAGTGTATTTTGTGTAAAAGCAAGTAATAAACACTAGTATTTATCATGGACAACGATTCAGCAATGTTGAATATTATTCCAATATTCAATGCAATGCTAAAGAGAAACAACAAATAATATATAAATTATGACTAAATGTATGAAATATTTCTATTTATTTAATACATTGATTATTTTTTGGCTTTTTGAAATAAAGAACTCTGAAACTCCGATCTGAAACCGTCGAAGCCGCCGAAACTGCCAATATCGATACTCATAAGAATTGTCTGAAATCGATTCCTGGTACCGATGTTGAAACCGCCGGTATTGATCCTCATAAGAATTGTCTGAAATCGATTACTGATATCAATGTTGTGGACCTTGTTTCAGAATAACTACAAACTACCCCACACAAATTGTGGGTGAGGAAATGAGTGATGAGATCAAATTTTGAAGCTAGAAGGGTGATAGATTAATACTCCATATGGACATACCTAGGAGAGTAATATAGATTGGTTAAACCCAAAGGATCGAAAAGTATAGGCATTGATCTTGCATCAGAGAGTTATGAGAACATAATGTGAACCATTGTTCTCTCAGTAGCACATAGAAACAAATATCTATCCAACATAACATAACGGAGGAGAACATTGTTGAATTCAACACTCAACTATGTAGAGACGATGTGAGCCATCTCTCTGTACATAGATGCCTACAATGCATACACGAACATTGTTGAATTCAACACTATGTAGAGTCAATTGGAACCATCTATTTGTACGTGGATGCCTACAAGTACATGACGCTTCTTTGCTTTCCCACACAAAGATGTCTTTTTCTATCAGCTACTTCCAATGTTTCGAAGAGGAAAGATGATATCCACAATCCAAGGAAAATGTAAAGGATGTATAAATACTTTGGGGCTTAAGAGATCCACCACAACACTTTCACTTTTTACTACAACAATTAAGCTAGGGTAAATTGTAGAAATTCCCTAAATTTTGGGCCATCTGCTGGTTACCCCCTAACATTAGTTTCTTGGTAATATGGTCCATGTGTTCAATTCTTTTACAAAACATATGTGCAGGAGTTTCAAATGAGCTGAATACCCTCAACTCAATTTTATTTAAAACTGCTTAAAAAAACTTTTTGATGCTTTTATAAAAAAAGAAACAATTGTTCTCCCACGACCGTAGTTGGCGATTGCGCCCCCCCCCCCCCCCCCCCCCCCCCCCCCCAAAACACGCACACAAACCACCTTCCTCACTGTCACCTTTTCTCACCTTCCCTCCATGACCATTTCCTCCACTTCCACTACTTTTCTTGCTTCCTACCCCTTTCCCAAGTACCTCCTCCTTCCCCTTCCCAAAAATATTCTGTCCCTCCTTCCAATAATAGTGCAATCATCCCTCCTGTTCCCTACTCCCTTTGCGAGTCTATCCTCTACTGCTCCTCCGACCATCAACTCCTCATGCCCAACTCTAAATGCGTCCTCTGCACACACACACACACACACACACGTAATTTCTTGTCTTCTACTATAGTTTTTTTTTACTTTGACACTGACATATCCCCTTTGCTATTAATTTACCAATTTTGTTTTTATCACAATCTTTTGGAGTTCAGTTTCATTTGGCTTATTTTTGTAAATGGTTGCAAATGACTCTACGTTAACATTTTGTACTCTATTCGCAGGTATACCAGGTTGTGCTAAGTCAGCTCTATGCAAAGAAATTTTGAATGCTCCTGGTGCACTTGGGGATGCTCGCCCTGTGCATAGTCTGATGGGTGATCTCATCAAAGGTTTGCTGTTGATCACCTACTTTAATTGTAGAGTATGTGTGCATCATAAGTAGAATTGTTAAAATTCATTTGGTGGATGTCTAAATTACAATGGAAAAATAAACTGTGATTAACAAAGTTCCATACTTATGCTCCTGCTTTCACTCTTATAGCTACATTTTCATTTAATTTAGTATAAGATTATTATTTCAAAGTGTTAACAGTTTGCCATGACTTAATAAGGTGCTTTTGGATCAAGTTTTTTTTTTGGGGTAAATACTCGCATATATGATCTACCATATTACTATTGGTAAAAGGTGGCCTATCTGCCTGTCTTGGAAATAGTATAATATTCTTAGGATGCATCCTATAAAAACTCGGGGATATTCTACGTGGGAAAAGAAACCTCCTGTATATTTTGGGTATCTATCATTTTGTAGTTCATCTACCTATTATATTGAGCAAACTGTAGAGAAAACGGTGTAATTATATAAATCAAACTATCTGACACTGCCATATTTGTGTGTCATGTGGGACTATGCAATTGCTGCTCAGGCTTCCTCTAGTTTCTACTATCCATGATCATTGCCGACCTTTGTCAAGCTCTCCTTCGTATACAGAAGTTGCCTTTATGGTGCGTAGATAAGGTCATTGTTTTAAAAATCCTGTGAGGCGTGAGGCTCACCATTGCATCTTGTTTTGTATGAGGCGAACTCATTCACCTAGGCTCACCTGAGATGCGCCCTGTGAGTGTCATGCTTACTTTTGAGGCGCCCACCCCAGGTGTCTCGTGCCTACTTTTGAGGTGCACCTCACGCCTACTTTTGAGGCGCACTTGTAGCATACTAGTCTCAATTAACCATAACCTAGTGTTTTTCTTTTCTTCTGCTTTTTACTTTTTGTTATAGATATGTTTATTTTTTATATAATAATTAAAATAATCTTTGTATTGTAAGTAATAAGCTTTCTACCATAACTTGTGAAAAAGAATCTTGATTGAGAATGTTGTCACCAATTGGATCCTAATGATATAAACACTATCAAATTTATCAAGTCAATCAACTGCTTTCTCTATTGTAATTAATAAGTTTTGTATTGGATAATGATGATAATGAGTGATACATATCTGTTGGTAATATTGACGATAGATGAGAATATGGATGATGATGATTTTTATGGTTTGTCAATTTTCTATTAGTGATAGTTTCTTTTAAGATCCAATAATGGTTAAGTGTTGGTGGTTATCATTAAGATTTTATGATTCCCCTTTTTATTTTTTGATGGTGTTATGGAATGATCGGTATAATATGAGTATGTTTATTTTAAACTATAGTATTTTAGAAAATTTCTAAAAATGTGTGCCTCACTTCATTGATGCCCGCGCCTCGCGATGCACCTCGTGCCTTTTAAAACACTGGTTAAGGTAGCTTATATCAAGCCTGACCATGCCATGTTTATGGTTTGGAAATTGTGCATAACTTGATCCGGAACAAATCTGTTTTGCAAAAAGCCTAATAGGCGTTCTAGTTAATATGTACATTCTTGTAACATTTTTGACCTGAGTGTTATTGAAATTATCTTAATAGGACGTTTGATTGCCTGATTACAAGTTTTTGGCCCATGCCTCATTAAAATTTCTATTAAACAGGTTTATTAAACGGCCAGACACAGCTCAACCAGCCCAATAACGAGTAACCGGGTCAGGTTTTGTTAACCGGCCCAATTAATCAGTTTGGAACCGGTTTTAGTCAAAATCAAATACCTGAAACCCGAACTGCTAGCTTCTTTGAATAAAACCAGACTGAAACCCCAAATTCCCACTCACCAACCCCAACTTTTCTTCCATATTGCTAACTCCCTTTCACTTCCCCACTTTCTTCCTTCTTTCCTAACCTCCTCTTCCCTTTCATGGTGGTTAGAGAAAAAGGGCATTGCATCTACAGTCGGTGACAGTAAAGGTTTTTTTTTTCTTTTCTTTTCCTTCAATATCTCTCTCTCTTTTTCCCTTTGATTCTTGGTAACATGCTATGGTTTTTATTGATTAGGTATCTATAAGAGGAATATTCATAGCTTTATATTACCTTGTTATTTTTTATGTTTGCCATGGATGTTGATGTATAAGTTATGCTTGTAATTGTCAACTTGTAATTGTTATAATTAAATAGAAGCTATATATATTATATATGATCTTCTATTTATAATTAATTTTCCTATTTTTTCTTTTTGAATTACTAAAATTGTTTTTGGGGAAAATAACTGTTTGCTGAGTAATTCATTGATTGATGAGTAATTGGTTACTCATTCTAAGGACCGAGATCGAGCGGGTATTGATGGTGAGAGACGAAATCTTTTTTTTTTGGGCCTGATCTTGCAACAAACCAAAATTCATTTTTTTGGGGGGGTTCCTGTGGAATATAAATCTTAGTCTTGACACTGAAATTAAGCCTATCCTGCTATACAGTGATGGCGAGAGACGAAATCTCAGCCTACACCAGCAAGCTGAGGCATTAGCCTCTGAGTCTGTCCACCAATTGCATCCTATGTCATAATGGTTCACTATCCCATTTTGTTAATTGCTTCATCATTTATTAGGCAGCAGATAAAATTCTCGTATCATGGAGAAATTTGTCTGTCATATTATGTGAGACCTCATTCTCTATATCATCGCCAATTCTGCTACATCCCCTCAACTCTTTGCTTGAGGGTATCCGTCATATCATAAAGAGTGTTCTACCAAAGGTCAAAGCATATGTAATATATTTTCATCTATCATACTTTAATTTACATCTTTGGCAACATGGAAGACTAAGGTCCCCGTGGTGGGGCCTCTTCTTCTGGTATAAGGTTAGTTGTTGGATATGATTTCTAGTGCTTCTCTCCAAATGATAAACAAAGTGTGTACGGTCTATATTGTAAAAGACCTTTGCTTACGCTAATGCCTTTCTGGTATAGGCAAAGAGTTTCTCTAAACCCTTCCATAAATGGATTAGGAAGGGTTTAGCCAGATGGGTTGTGTATGTGTTTGTTTGGAAGAAGGGGTGTTTTGACAGTTCATGAATTTTTTTAAAAAAATGTTAAGATCTTATTAAAATTGAAGATATTAAAGTTTGAAGTTTAAACTTGAACATAATATAACAAATTGTTTATGCAGTTCATGTTTGGTTTGGGTAATATTGTGTGCTTCCATATTTCTATGAAATTATAATCTGATAGTTGAAGGTCTGAAGATTTTTTTCTTGAACCATGAAAAAAGAAGTAAACCAAACAATATATACATTTCAGTTTAGTAAATTTAAGACTGTATTTGCTAATTTGGCATTATTTTGTATAAGTTTGGGTTAGGTTCCACAAATATTGAACTTAAATAAGTTACACGAATTTCGGAAATATCAGTTTTTATATGTTTCAGCTAGTGTCAGCCAATTTTGCCGCACGCGGCGGGGGGGGGGGGGGAGGGGGTGGGGGGTTGGTGGTGGTGGTGAAGGTTCAAGATCAAAATGTACACAACCTTTCTCCCTTTAAGAAGATGTGGTTTTCACAACAAAAACCTGCATTCTCCTCTATTCAAGCACTGAGTGTTACAATTGCACCAAACAATACCCAAGATTAGCCCATAGTGGTCAGTACCAAATTTGTGGTGCAGTTTAGATCGCTTTTTGGTATGACGCAGCTGATACAAATGACCGATTTTTTAATTTGAACTATGCTTCAAGTGTCTCACACTGTAGTCCTTGAGAATATATTACAATGTAGAGAGGACACTTTTTTTAACGGATGATCTCCAAATACAAGTAGCAGTAGAATTCAACTGCTATTACAATTTAACAACTTAATTTCACAAGCAAAAGATCAACAATCTCCAAAAGAAATCATCTAAGACCACATCCCCATGAATCTGATGTGCTTTAGGATTTCTTGACCATGTTGGGCCGTCTGGATTAGCAGCTTGTAGGTCCTGTAGAAACTGTTCGACTGCTCCCCCACCCCACCCCCTGTAAAATAAAGAGAAACCTACATTACTGCTTGTCCTTTTGTTGGTCAGAACTCATTCTTCTCCTCTATGTAGCTTTTACTACATTCACGAGCTATCTGAACTAACTACAGAGGAGTTACGGGAATGTGAAAGCAAAACTCAACCATGCAGAACTGCAAACCTCTAGGATAGAGAGTTTGGTAAAAGCCCCTTACTCCCTCTAATCCTACCTGAATAGGACATAAGCTTTATTATTTATCTGTATGGAAGCTGAAATTGTGATGTTTAGTTGTTGTTCCAAGTCTAACGCGAAGTTATATTGCAATATTTTATTTTTATCTATGATATGTAGGACATTTCTCCAAATCCTAAAATTTGTCATGCCCGTGTTGATCACGACATGTCCATTGGTGTTTGCTTCTTATTTAAACACATGAAGTGCAGCAGTTTTAGAATTATATGATATTCACAATGTTTGCTTCTTATTTAAACACATCATGTGCAGTTGTAGAATTCTATGATATTCACATTATGAAGAGTATTATGCCCCCTTTTTAGCAAATAATATACAATTTCAATAACTTTTCCCATTTTTGTTAAGTTTTTTGAGATAAAGGGTTTTAAGTTTTAAATTACTTAGACTCTTAAATTAGACTATTATTTTCCCTGAACTTGTAAATTTTAAGTGTTAATTACATGGACTCTTAATTTAGTTACATTCCTAATTTGGTTTTTCTATTCGTACTTGTTGCCTTGGACTCTTAAATTACTTGATGTACATTTTATATTTATATTTATAGTTGTTATGTTAGTTGTTATGTTAGTTGTTAGGTTTAGGACATTTAGATATGATATTTAGTATATGTACGTGTATTATTTTAGTAGCTTGATATAGCTATCCTAAATTTTAATATGTCCCTGACAATCGACATTATAAAACCTAAGCTAACACGAACCCCGCATCATACTTCTACAACCTTGCTTCGATATTAAATGGTGGAGAATTTAGTTCCTTCCAAGCATTCCTGCACTATCACAACTAATATTGGTTGCTTTGATTTGGTGAAGATGAGGGGAGTTGGTATTTATATGATTGAAAACTGTATAAAATTTTATTGAACTCTACAAATCCAGGATATACTCATCTCTATTACATCTTTTAAAACGCCAAAGGCATGCTGCTTGGCTTGTTAACTTAAAACTTTGTATAACTTTTGACATTTTCTTGTATGATATCCTATATACATAGTTATGGCTAGGGTTTGGCAAGTGATTATGTAATTAAGACATGTCATGTTGTAAATGGTAGTTATTAGTATTACTAGCTCACTACTTGTGGTGCTTTGCTAGAAAACTTGGGATGTAATCTCTTTGAAGCAAATTTCTGTTTGAGGATATCCTGCTGTGTATTTTTGGAGCTGTGTGTTCATTGCCTATTAAAATACAAATTCAGAGTTCACAAATATGAAATGAGGACATGAAGATTTCTCAAGATCGTCTAGTTACATGCATGAGACAAACAAAATTATATTAGTTCTCACATTGCAAAGAAAGTCTCAGGATTTTGATTTTACACTGAGGTAATTTCACTTCTGAGAAAAAAGGTGATTATATCAACTAGTCCATCCAACCAACTAGTGAAAATTTTAATTTCTGAAATTCCCGCCATGCCACAAGAATGGACACTCAATAGATCTCAACATGTCAAACCAAACAAACTAAATTGGAATTGTATTTACAGAAATCTCAATTCCGAGAATTCCATGTTTCCTTGGAATCTCATTTCCTTTCTACAAAATTTATTCTAATGTGAAATTTTTGCAGGAAAATATTGGAAATCTCAATTCCGAGAATTCCATGTTTTCTTGGAATCTCATTTCCTTTCTACAAAATTTATTCTAATGTGAAATTTTTGCAGGAAAATATTGGCAAAAGGTTGCTGATGAGCGCAGGAGGAAACCTTGTACCATAACTCTTGCTGATAAAAATGCTCCAAATGAAGAAGTGTGGAGACAAGTAATGTGTCCAAAGTTATTTCAAAATGATTTACTTATACTTTTAACTGTGTTTAATTCTTATGATTTCCATATTTCAGATTGAAGACATGTGTCGGAGCACAAATGCCTCTGCTGTACCCATTGTTCCTGAATCTGAAGGTTTTGATATATAGTATGCCATATAGGTTCTGGTTCTTCTTTAGATTAGCGTCACTGGACTCGCTTTTAGGGTCCGTTTGGAAGGAGGGAAAAGTGGTAGGAAGGAAAATGGAGGAAGAAAAATTAGAGGGAAGGATACATTTTCTCTTGTTTGGTATATGAAAGAAAATAGGAGGGAAGAAAAAGTGGAGGGGTTACTTTTCGCTCCTAACCTAAGAATCCCTCCAAAAATGGGAGAAATAGTAGAAGGAAAAGTGGAGGCTTATCCTAATTTACAATTATATCCCATAGTAATTATATTTTTTAAAAATTGTTCAATAAAGTCAAATGGTAAATAAATTTTTAGTTGAGAATATAATTAGTAAAGCCTATCTTTTTTATTTTCCTTCATTCAACTTTACCTTCCATACCAACAAAGGAAACTGCATCTTTTCTGTTTTCCGTCCCTCCTACCAAGCACAAACGAAGGAACTTGTATTTCCTTTCCGTATAGATGGAAAGTATACTCTTTTTCCTTCCATTTTCTATACTTCCTACCAAACGGAGCCTTTGTGTTCCTTTTCATCTTCAGTAGGGGCATTTGTTTGATTATGAGAAATCGCATACCTCATTAATTATATATGATTGTGTATTTGGCCGAGGTGATCCTGGTTTAGCACTTTGGCAGTTTGTCTAAACACAGCATACGTCTGTAATTGTTGTTGCAGATCTTTATAGGCGATTGTGATTTCTTGTCATTAAATTTCGTATTTGAAGAAATATCAGCTAAACTTTATGCTATCAATTTACCTCAATGAACTTCTCTGGGAAATCTGTTTTGCTGGGATCTGCTTGATCCCAGCCCCTCTCTCTCTCTCAAAAAAAAAAAAAAAAGAAAGAAAGAAAGAAAAAAAAAATAAAAGAGAAAAAGCTTCTCTGGTAATCTCATAAAATTTGCACTCACCTGTGGAAACTGTTACATTAGCAAATAATTGACTTAAGATAGAGTCTTGGTATGCCTGATAAATTTGTGCTAGTTCTGATTCATAGTTTTCATGAATGTGCAGGAACTGATTCGAACCCATTTTCTATTGAAGCGTTAGCTGTTTTTATACATCGCGTACTGCAGCGAATTAATCATCCAGTATTTTCTCCGTCCTCTTACATTTTTGTTAGAACATATATTTGCTGTTTGCAACTAATAAGCATTTCTTACACTTGTGTCCCCTGATATGTTAAAGGGAAACCTTGACAAGGCATCACCAAACGCTGGATATGTTTTGCTTATGTTCTACAACCTTTACAATGGCAAGGTAGCTTCTTGCTTCATCTTGTTTAATGTTATTTAACAATTAATTTATACATGTTCTCGAACAAGAGGTGCTAAGTTTCATCATCCATTTCCAGAACCGTAGAGAGTTTGAGAGTGAACTACTTGAACGATTTGGCACATTGGTCAAGATGCCTTTGCTGAAGTCCGATAGGTAAACCTAACCTGATTTTACAGCTTGCTAGCACCTTCATTTAACTCGATTTCTTTAGACAATCAACTTTCTTTCCATATATTCTTCTTGAGTTATGTTAGTCTGTTTGATGATTTTCTGCTGAAATGCTTACAACCTTACTGATCAGGTAGCTATACCATGTCATTTCTACCTTTGCACATCTATTACTTGAAGCGGGGTTACCCTCTTATTTACTTATTAATCTAAGTACCACCCATTGGAGCTTCACTATGAGTGTTGAAGGATAGTGTACAATGTTGTCAAAATTGGATCGGACCGGATTGGAGAATCTAAGGTAGTCAAAGGCACAAGGCTCACTTAAGGCGGATGTTGAGCGAAACGAGGCGTAAAAATAAAAATAAGGCAAATATACACAAATAAATAAATTATTAATGTAAAAAGTAAAACCAAATTACATATTACAACAAAAAAATATGTTAAAATATAACCAAGTAAACTAGCAAAGTAGTAGTAGCAGTGAAAAGAACTAACAAGAATTTGTGTTTTCTAACAAGAAGTAACAAAATGAAAGAAAATCAAATTTAAAATAAAAGCATAACCAATAGAAGAAGCATTCATCTTCATCAAACTTCATCAAATCATCATTACTGATCGTTATCATCATCATCACCAATACTACCATCAATATCATTTTCTGCTTAGTGAGCCCATACGATCATCACCACCAATACTTCCATCACTATCATTTTTTGCTAGGTGAGCCCATAGAGCCCAAATAAAGGACAAATACAGAAGATGCGTCTATGCTTGCCTTTACTTGTTGTGCTTCTTGTTGCGAGGCACGCCTTTTACTACACTACGTGAATTGTAAAATTCTTAATTAAATCTATAAAAAAATATGAAAAAATATGCACAACTCAAATATAAGAGAAATCATACATAAGGGATAAATAGATCCACAAGTACGTTTTGACATATATCATGCACAACACACGTCAACCAGCTTAGAAAATATAGTTAGTAGGATCCCAAAATGTTAAAACCCTAGAACATCCACTCTCATTATACATTTTCGTCACTAGAACTTGAGAGGATTGTCATGGGATCTTAAACGAATCAAAATCAAACATGCACACAACCAATCCTAGAAAATAGTGATTTTAAGTAAGAACAGTTGCATATAATACCCAAAATCCTCCATCTGGTAAGAAGAAAATACTCTATTATCTATTCATGTGAATGAAATAGATTCAAAGAAGACCCACTTCACCAAATTCTAACTTTACCATTCTAAAGACATAAGTTCAAATCGAAACCCTATTCTAACATACCCACATGAAACTACCACTTAAACCCAACATTACCGATGTCCCAGGAAGCAGACTTCCACCAGAAACCTTTGAAATCCCAACAAGAAACCATTCAAGAGGAAATGAAGAAAAGATCAAATCTTTCTGATAAATCCACAAAAAAAAGCATTTCTCATCATCCCAGAATGCAAAACCCCCAACTTTACCATCCTGAAGCCAAATCAAAACGCTAATTCTAACGCAGCCACATGAAATTTCTACTTAATCCAAACATTACCAATGTGCCAGAGAATTAAAACTTTCAGCAGAAACCCTTGAAATCCCAACATGCCTAGAAATAAGTTGAGAGGAAAATTGAAGAAAAGATCAAATCTTTCTCACAAATCCATAAAATAATCATCAGTTCTCATGATTCCAAGACTTAAAAGTCCCAACTTCACCACTCTGAAGCCAAAAAATCCAAATCAGAGCCCTAACAGAAACATTCCCGCCGTATCGGGTTCGCATGATCCGGGTCGGATCCCCGTTCCATGACTGGGATCATACGGTCCAACCAATCTGGGTCCTGTTCTTGGTCTGGGCGATCCAACCATGAGAACGGACCCTCGGTATCGGGTCGGATCGTACAACTGCAATCTGGATCGTAGATCCTGACAGCAGGGCTCCCCTTAGTTGTTATTGGGTTTGCTATAACCTATTCTTTTGATGTGCACTCAGGTCTTGATACATTTTTAGTCGCTTGCTTAATCCAACCTGATCTACTTTACTGGACTAACCTTGTGGCACAAATTTATGATTATCGGATTTATCTTGTGGTAGGTTCTACAAATTCAAGCTTTCAGCATCATTCCTAGTAGACATTCTAAGCTATTATTGCATGATGTTAGGATATGGGTTCTTCAATCTTGGTGAGAGAGCTCAACAGAGGAGCCATCACATTCTCCTTATCCTTTTCTTAAGAGGGGTGAGAAGCAAGAAAATCCTAAAGAATTGAGCAGGGTTGTAAATGTTGTCTGACATGTCATTTGCATTATTAAAGCTATATGACTTGATGAAAAATATCAAAAATGTCATAACTGGAAAAAAAAGAAAGAAATTGGCTGACCATATGGGGGTTTTCTCGACCAAGGTTCACAGTATCAGACCTCAACCTATTCCTAAGCCTTACGAGTATCAGTATCGGAAATATCAGTGGTTTCAAATCAGTTTGAGTTCTTCATTTGGAAAGTCAAAAAGTAATAAAGATTATCTAATACTTAAAAAAATATTTGATACATTGGAACATAACTTTTATGGTGTATTGTTTTTTGTTAGCTTTGAATGGAATAATACTCAACATTGAGGATATACTATATTTACTTGCTTTTTAGACAGTACACTTGCAATAGATTGTTTCAATGGTATAATATTAAGATTAATGGATTTTGTGAATCTATAGATGTACAACTTTGACAAATGGTATAGTGTTGAAAGGATACTTATCGGCACATTGTAGCATGTCGATCTTCTGTACACACATAACTGTATCAGCATTGTTTTTCTTCCTATACTTCTCTGTCCCTTTTTTGTTTTCCTGAATTGACTGGGAAATATAGCCTCAATATCGGTATCCACTAGGATCGGTCGGTATTGACGTCAAGATCAGATTGGGACATGCCAAAGCTGATATGATAGGGCTGGTTTGTAGTATCGGTATCGCTGATACTACAAACCATGTACGCAACATGTCAGCCGACACCTGATATTTGAAAGTTGGGCGATTTTTAGATAAGTCAGTTTTGTCGCTATGTGAAAGGAGGTGGCTGGCTGTATGGGAAGGGATGACATGAGAAGAGTGAAAAATATTGTGACAGCTATGCAAAGGTTAGGCTTAAAGTAAGAAAGTTGATTATGAAATGGGTATAAATTTAGTTATGCTTGAGTTGTCAAACTCATGTTAAATGGTTTGATTCAAGCTTTCGTTTAATCCAAAGTCATTTGGAATGGGTCTCATTCAGTCGGGCTAAATTTATTTAAAATGGGGTTTTGCTTCAAGGCTTTGGTTCAAACCAAATTTACTTTAAATGGGTTTGGTTCAACACAAATTGGTTTTAAATTTTAAATTGGCTTGCTTTGAACCAGATTTGTTCTAATTAATTTTTAATTCAAACCCAGTTCATTTTAAGCAGGTTTATAAAAAATGACCTCCAAGTTTCAGTTCGAACCAAGTTCATTTCAAACGGGTTCTGGTCCTGCCAAATTTGTTTTAATGGTTAATATTCGGACCTAGGCCGTTTGTTATAATTTTGCTCTTTGTAATTGTTGTCTAATCCTATGTTTGGAATATTTAGTATGTCATTTAGTAGATTGTATTAGCATAAAGGATATTGGAATATCCTGCGGACATATTTGGTATGCCAGAATATGCCACAGGATATTCCATCATTGTAGTATTGACTGTAAGGCTATATAAAGCCAAGAGGACTATCAATAAAATTATCAATCAATTACAACATTGTATCAGAGCCAAGTTTCCACAAATCCTAACCCTAGCCACCACCAACCGACCCACCCCTCCGCTATTCCTACCAAACAGTAACCCTAGCCGCTACCCCCCTTTCCCACACGCAGTCAGAGCCCACGCGGCCCTCACGTGCCCCGCGGAGGCTGCTGCTGCTGCGGTGCTGCTCCACGCGCGCCGGGCACCCCCCACGACATGCACGGCTCCTGCGACTGTTGCCGACACTGACGCACACGATGGCACTCGCGTCACCGTTGTTCGGATTATTCCGAAAGTTGACGCCGAAGACCTAGATCTGATGAAAAACATGTTCGGATCTAGAAGCGGACGACGAGGACGAGCGTGAGTCGTGTGACGGGTGTGACGTGATCATCAAAGAGGAGGATCGATGGAGGAGATCATCAAGAAGCTGGGAGGTTGCGACGTTGATGAAGCTTATGAAGATGTTGGCTGGTGAGAGCACGACACGAACGTCGATGAGGTTGGAGCTTCCCTCCATTGATCTGAAGCTGGATGGACTAGCTACCTATCTGAGTTGGTCACGGCGGGTGAGGCGAACCCTCGTAGGAAAGAACCTAGAGGGATTCCTGTCTGGCGAGAAGACAGAGCTGGACGAGGGCTCGGCAGGACACGACGAGTGGAAGTCCACTCATTTGATGATCTACATCTGGCTTCTCAACTCCTTAGTCCAGTCTATTGCCGCCACAGTAGATGGCATTGAGATGGTGAAGGATGTGTGAGAGAAGTTGAGACGGACCTATGATGGTGTGGGGAACAACTTACGGGTCTTCCAGATCAAGGGGGAGATCGACGACACCGTACAAGAAGAGAAGACGGTACAGGAGTATGCCACGGAGTTGGAGCGTCTGTGGCTGGATTACGATCGCACCTCAGATCGGGCAAGCTGCGGGGATCCGAAGTGTAAAAAGAGACGAGTATGTCTACAGGAGAGGACGATAAAATTTCTTAAAAGACTGACTACAGCATTCGCTCAGAGGACGACTCTACTTCTCGTCCAACCGAAGATCCCCACTCTTGAGGAGGCTATCTCAGCCATGATCCAGGAGGAGACGCATCAGACTGCAGGCGGGAACATGTGGCCCTCCTGAAGCAAAGTCAGCACTGACGGCTACCAGCTCGGACGACACATGGCCTAAGGGAGAGGCCTGACAGCACAACCGGCAGTGCTACAACTGCGGGGAGATATGCCACCATCGGTATGCTTGCACCAAACTACCTAAGGAGGGAGATTCAGGTGGTGGACGGGGATAATTCGGTGGACGAGGACATTTTGGAGGACGTGGCCGTGGTCGTGGGGGTCGACAAGGCGGTCGAGGAGGTTATAGGACGAACCTGCTGGTAGCAGAAGGAGATGGAGGAGCTGGCGGCACCTTTACGGAGGAGGATCAGGCACTGGTGGACATGCTGGAGATGCTCAGGAGGAAGCAGCGAACGTCAAATGATGGAGACATGAGGAGCACAACAGAGGAGACGTCCACCTCATTCTTCGCTGGAGGCAACGTCGCCATGTATGCACATCCACCAGAAGGTACTGACGACTCACTGGCACTTGCATCCATTGCTTTCCTTAAATCGTCAGACTGGATTATCGACTCGGGGGCATCTCAACATGTGACAGAGAATGCTAGTGAGTTCTCCTCCTACACTCACCTAGCATTAGCAGACAACATTCAGACGGCTGATGGCACTTTTCAGCCAGTGGTCGGTAAGGGTACTGTTAATTGTACATGTTCAGTAAAATTATCTAATATTTTACATGTTCCATCCTTTCCAGTCAGTCTCTTGTCCATTAGTTCTATAATTCTTCAACTTAAATGCATTGTTTCTTTTGATATCTCTAAGGTGATCCTCCAAGAGAAAGATGGGACGAAGATTTGGGATTGGAACTTGGCATAAGGGACTGTGATACCTGGATCGAGAAGGACTGGACTCAGCACTAATGTCTATGGCAGAGAAAGCTGGTATGAGAGGACTGCAGATGAGGGCCGAGGATACTTTGATACTCCATCATAGGAGGTTGGGACATTCCTCCTTTGACACTTTAAGTAAATTGTATCCAGATATTTATGAAAAATCAAATAAAGAGAAACTAGTATGTGATGCATGCGAGTTAGGCAAACTTACTATGAGTTCATATATTGATACGGGTCATAGAAGCTCTTCTGTTTTTGAGGTAGTACACTCTGATGTTTGGGATCCATGTGCCACTAATACTATGAATGATTATAAGTACTTTATTTCATCATTGATTGTGCTTTTCGTGTCACCTGGTTGTACTTGATGAAAATAAGAGTGATGTACCTACTTGTTTTCGAGATTTTCACAAATATGTCCAGACTCAGTATGGGACAATTATGAAGGTATTTAGGTCTGACAATGTAACGGAGTATACAAACAGAATACTTGCAGAATACTTGTCAGCACACGGGATACAGCATCAGACCACCTGTGCATACACACCTGCACAAATGGCGTAGCATAAAGGAAGAACAAACACCTTATGGAGGTCGCAAGAAGCATGATGATCGACATGAATGTCCCACAGAGTTTGTGGGGACATGCAGTATTGACAACAACTCAACTAATCAACAGAATGCCTTCGAAGGTCCTGGGATGAAAGTTCCCATGTGAAATATTGCAAGGCAATAATAGTGAGATACTCCCACTGAAGGTGTTTGGATGCATATGTTTTGTGAAGGACAACAGGCCATCAATTGGAAAGCTTGATCCTAGAGCAATCAAGTGCATCTTCGTGGGTTACTCGGCGACTCTGAAGGGGTACGTGTGCTGGAGTCCAATGGAAAAGAAGAAGTTTGTAAGTATGGATCTCCACTTCCGGGAGCATGAGCCATACTACCGTCAGGAGGGAACTTCAAACCATATGCCTAATACTGCCAGTATGAGGCGAGAGGGGGAGAAGGAGAGCTCGGTGGTGACCGATTTAGGAGTTTGGCATGGAGGCACGGTTGAGGAGGAGCAGGAAGGTGAAGAGGAACAAGGGGAGGAGATGAGATGTGTTAGGCCTACTGCTAGGGGGGGGTTACTTACCTACAGTAGGAGAGAGAAGCAAACTGCAGGACCAGTACCTACAATACCAGTGCCAAGTCTCTTGCCTGCGTCCGTCTCGACTCCTGAGACACCTACACTACCACCACCATCTCCTTCAGGTGATATCATTTTCTCTACTCCTCCCACACCATTATCAGTACGGAGGACTACTTACAGCAATACGAGAAATCCTCCTGACAGATATGGTTGGGACCTTGCTCAGTTTGTTTTTTATGACCACGTCTCCTCTTCTCATGGAACATTTATTGCATCTTTGGATAGTATTATTGTACCTAACAATTGGCAGGTTGTCAAGAACGATCCAAAGTGAAAAGCGACAATGCTCGAGGAGTTAGGAGATCTTGAGAATAACCACACTTGGGAGCTGGTGAGACTGCCAGAGGAGAAGAGCGATGTCGGATGCAAGTGGGTCTTTACTGTGAAGCAGAACCCACATGGACAGGTTGAGCGCTACAAAGCTCGACTGGTGGCAAAATAATACAGTCAGACGTACGACATCGACTATGACGAGACCTTTGCACCAGTCGCAAAGATGAGTACTGTCAGGACCCTGATTTCTTTGACAGTGAATGGTGGATGGAAGCTACACCAACTGGATGTGAAGAATACATTTTTTCATTGGGATCTAGTGGAGGAGTTATACATGGAGATACCACCAGGATTCGGCACCAATCAGACAGTGGACAAGGTCTGCAGGTTGAAGAAGTCCCTCTATGGACTAAAGCAGTCTCCTCGGGTGTGGTTTTGACAGATTCAGGAGGGCGATGATAGGGATAGAATATCAGCAGTTCAATGCTGATCATGTATTATTCAAATGGAGTGGAGGCCACATCACCATGCTTCCGGTGTATGTGGACGACATGATTATCACAGGAGATGATGAGCGGGAGATCGCCCAACTCAAGGAGAAGCTTGGCAGGGAATTTGAGGTGAAGGATCTTGGTCTTCTTCGCTACTTCCTTGGGATAGAGATCGCTCGAGACGCAGAGGAAATTGTTCTTTCTCAGAGGAAGTATGCACTGGACCTTCTTTCAGAGACATGGATGTTGGGGTGCAAACCTGCAGCAATGCCAATCGACCAGAGGTTCAAGTTGGAGGCCGAGACTGGAGACCCAGTTGATCGAGACAGATACCAGAGACTTGTGGGCAAGTTGATATATCTGAGCCACACACGACCTGATATCTGCTTTGCAGTGAGTGTGGTGAGCCGCTACATGCATGACCCACAGAAGGGTCATATGGATACAGTGTACCAGATTCTAAGGTACTTGAAGGGTGTCCCCGGGAAGGGGCTGATATTCAAGAAGAACAATCATGTGAGCATTGAAGGATACTGTGATTCTGACTGGGCTAGATGTGCCGCTGACAGAAGGCCCACCTCAGGATATTTTATATTCGTAGGAGGCAACCTAGTCTCCTGGAGGAGTAAGAAACAGTCTGTGGTGGCCAGATCGATAACGGAAGCAGAGTACAGAGCTATGGTCCTGGGAGTTGCAGAACTGCTATGGTTAAAGAACATGCTGGTAGAACTGAAGCTGGATCAAAGAGCCAAGATGAAGTTGTGGTGTAACAACTAATCAGCTATTAGTATCGCCAACAATCTAGTACAGCATGACAGAACCAAACACATCGAGATTGATAGGTTCTTCATCAAAGAGAAGCTGTATAACAGATTGCTGGAGCTTGGCCACGTTCCGACCAGGGATCAGGTAGCAGACGGACTAACCAAGGGACTTACCTCTGTGAGCATGATTAGAGGATGTGACAAGATGGGCTTAGTGAATATCTTTCGTCCAATCTTGAGGGGGAGTGTTAGAATATTTAGTATGTCATATTTAGTAGATTGTATTAGCATAAAGGATATTGGAATATCCTGCGGACATATTTGGTATACCAGAATATGCCATAGAATATTCCATCATTATAATATTGACTGTAAGGCTATATAAAGCCAAGAGGACTATCAATAAAATTATGAATCAATTACAACACTGTAATTACTTGTTTGTTTTATTGTTAGTACAAAGTATATTTAGAACATTTGAGACAGTATATTTAGATTAACATAACCATTATTATTATTATTATATAAAGTATATATTTAGGTAGGTCGATATGGAACATCTAAAAACCCAATCCGACAGGAGCCCGAGATCTGAAATCTACAAATTTGGAATTGGCTCTGTTACTAAGACTATGCCCAGGGATCATAGTAGGATTGAACACCCTCCTCGGATTGGCAAGTGAGGTTGACGGATGCTTGCAGAAAGTTGGTAGTGCCAGAATTGCAACATCAGACCGTAATATGTGATAAGTGAGAGAAGAAGTTAAAATTAATTATAATAACATTGCAGCAGAAAGCAGGAAACGAGTCGCTGGAAGAAAATTTTCCGGAACCAGGTTTGTACTCAGAAACATGGTTAGCTTCTTGCTAGCAACTTCCTTCTATGGAATCGAAGGGGATAGGATGTAGTTAGATTATTGGGATGTCTTTTGCTGGAAGCAGGGAGAAAGACACAATAAGATCAAAAGTAAAAGACCAAGAAGGGCAAGATTCCGTGAACTCGATAAAGTGCGTCTTGAATTGATAAAATCGTACGAGACCAATTGAATCCCAGGAGCCCTCAAACTAAAAAAAAACATAAAAGAAGGGGAAAAGTGGGGAGGGGAGTGTAACGATAATCAGTGGGTAAGTGTAAACTTTTTTCTATTTGTATGTAGGTGTAGATACCCCAAAATACGAAGACATCTTGTAGTTACCATTGTTGCTGTAGCAGTTTAATAAAGTTTCATAAATGCAACTTTTCATTATTCTTTGTTTACAGATCTTTTTGATGTTCCAGGAAACCGCTACCTGACCCTCTGAAGTCTATACTAGAAGAAGGCATGAGTCTTTTTAAGCTTCACAATAGCAAGCATGGAAGGTAGTTATTTAAGAAACTTTGATCTGATAATAGTTAAATGTTTATTTGTCTTATTTAGACTGATGCTATTCCTCACATGCAAAGTAAACTCCCAAATACTTGCACCTATATATAGATATAGAGATTTTTTGCATGCATTCTATCGTATATTCAGTTGACATGATGTATAAGAGCCTGTAAGAAAACCAGTACTTTATTAGTGTTTGGCATCTATCACCTTGTGTCACAAACTATGGTGAGGCTAATATAAAAGTAAACGAGTAGTTACACTCGTCTTTGAGATGTGGTTTGTGAAGGACGTAAATATGAAATACATGTATACACATATGCATATGCACTATTGTGCTTCCTAAGTTCAGTTCATTGTTTAACCACTTCAAGGACTCAAATTGTTCTATTGGCTTGCGTCAATGTTGGACATGATGCTCTCTTGGCAGCTTCCTGCTGTTGAAGATGTAATAATTGAGCTGTGCGTCATTATACTTATTTTTTTTCTTCTTAGTCGAACTCGATCAACTCTAATTTTGTCGTTACTGATATTCATATTTCATAGATTATCTGAAGATGTTTATCTGTTCTAGATGTGTTTCCTGCATGGCGTATTATCGGGATTTATCGTTGGATCTTTTCTTGCTGATATATTTTGTTTTGATGTTCTAGATGACTCTAGTCTTTGTTGTTTACTTGATTCTTGATCCTGTTATCTATATTTATGTTTATGCTTTCATATCCTATGTTCCCCTATTTGCTATTTAGTGGCAGTTTGTTGTCATTCTATGTTTGGTAAAAGATGACATGTGTTTGTGTACACTTGCCGTAACATTTTCTACGATTAGGACTTAAGAGCATCCTAGATCACCAGTTTTCAAGGGGGAAAAGCTGAACAGTAGGAGTTCTTTTTGGAATAAATGTTGTTGAAGGATGACAATATAAACATAGATGATGCCAGAACCCTGAGAATGGTGGTAACCTAAATATTTTGGATATTTATGACTACTAACAGCAAAGTCAATCATGGTATGATGTTTGGACTATGCTCTTTACTTAAAGAATGACATAATTGGTTAAACCTAAGAAAATGGTTACTGATGGAAGACTGAACGGGTTGTGGGCAATTATCTTACTTGGCTTAAATTATGTGATGGCTTTATTGGTTGTCCCCACAAAAGGCATACTAATTACTATCACAATCTAGAATTTAGCTTAGTTGATAGGTAACAGCTTATCTTAAAGTTGTCTGCTTCAACTTTCAACTTCAACATTTGTTTCTGGATATTATCAATTATGTAAGCTATTTTACTTATTGAATATGATGGCTTGGCAAAGATCTTGGTGTTGATTTATCTATTTATTTTAGTTTATAAATATCATATTGGCTATATTGAACTATTTATGTCAACTTAGGTTGGAACCTTCCAAGGGCTCGTACAAAAGGGAGTGGGCACAATGGGAGAAACGTTTGAGGGAAGTCTTTGCTGGGAATGCTGATTACCTTAATTCTATCCAGGTAAGTGAGGTTCCTTCTCCTTTTGGATCCTTATGATTGTAACTTTTCTTTCCATTGGGGCATGGAGTGGTTATGTATCTGCTGCAACTCTTATGTCAACTGTTTGTTGGAAAAGTTGGCTTAGTCGCAAATGCAGCGGAAGTGTTGCATATCATAATTTCACACGTGCAGGACAATTTGATTATATCTTTTGAAGGAACCTTATCAGGATTATACAACTTTGGTGCCATCTTTGATATTGGACTATAACTTTGATATTTCTTTATTTAAGTTAAATGTATATTCAAGTCAAAAGGGGGGCTACTTAAGCTTGTAACTTCACTATTGCTAAAGTTGCCTGCTCATGTCATTTCTGATACTGAGAAATATACTGTAGACGAAAGTCACGAAATGACAAATGGATATTTAATTAGGATTCCAGTTTTGCAATGACAGCTGGTATGCAGCCTTTAACTTAGGATTCAGTCGTTAAATGTATTTCTCACAATGGAGGAATCCTTCAACAAGCTAACAGTTAGATGTGGCTATTGTGTCTATGTACGGACGCATATGCAATATGTAAATATACAATAACAACAACTATGTCTCTGATAAGTTAATATGTGTATATCTAACAAGAAGTATGTCTGTGATATGTAAATATGCATATACAACAACAACAACAACAACAAATCATTATCCCAAAAAATTTGGCCCGATACATTAGCAATTAATTCTTTCATCATTAATTTTCTTATTCTGCTCATCCATTTTAACATTTTTGTTGTTGCTATATACGTCCTTCTGGACATGCTGGCCTGCCTGCCTTGCTTCAGATCGATAAAGCATGATTCTTCTTATAGGAGTCCACTTGAATCATGATATCGGGTTCGATGGTCTCTTTGATCCTTATTGACTTCTTTATTATGAAAGATTGATCTTATAATGAAAAAGGTTACTTGGGTATTCTTGACTAATAATAAGTTTTAAATTTTGAATTGTCCCCTCTTTACTTTTCATAAGCATTACAATTCATATGTTCTGCCTTCAGCCTACCGATTATGCATGCTTTTGTTTATAAAACTGTCCCAGATTTGTACCCAAGAATTGAGTCTTGTAAATTAAAACAACATAGTCAGCAAACAACATACTATGTGGAAACTCTCAAATATGTAGTAAGTTTATCCATATATAAAGCAAAGTATGGTTGAGTTCATAAATAAGTTAATTTGTCCTAAGTTTATGATAGTAATGGTGACAATCCATTTGTCAAATTGCATCAAAGTACGGTAAAATCATTTTGAGATCTGTTCGATGCAATCTAGGATTGACTTCTTTAATGTAATGTATCAATATTACTGTGTGAAATTATCACGAGTTTATGTCTTGAAGTTCTTGGAAGTCTCCTTCAACTATCCTGACATGTCCACATCTGTGTTTGAGACATCAAGAATCTCAGATTGGGCATGCCCAGAAAACTTTACTGTCAAAGATAGCATGAAGTTCACTGGTGTATGAACATCTTACGTGACAATAATTTTGGGAATTAGGCTGTACTACTGCGGTCCATGAGTAGTGTAGAGCATGTTTCTTATAGCTCTTTTGATTTTGGAACAATTTTTTTTCAGTATACTGTTTGTTCTACGCATCCGTCTCCAATTAATAATATGGAACAGTTAGGATTTTTTTTAAACAAAAAGAATCATCGGTCCAGTCACAGGAGAACCCTTTCCCCCACCACACACTAATTTGTTTTTAACATCTAATTAGATCGGGTAATTATTCAAATTAAGAATATTAGCTCATTGGTTTTTTCACGAGCATTGGAACAAAGAGGTTCACACTCGTTAAATGTTCTACCCATTTACTCACTAGACCCAACTTTAAATGTATGTTAATTTTTTTGTGCTCCTCCACACAAATCAAAACAAATTTGTAATGATCCAATAAGGTTAAACTCCAAAAACTCCAAAAACTCCAAATTCTACCTAAATTCTAGTACTAAAAAAGAAGAACATACGAAATAAAATTTTTGTTTTTTTCTTTATTATTATTACATGTTGTCTTTTTTCCATTCATTACCTTTCTGGATCAGTCGTGGTCTTATAGACTCTACCAATAGTCTGGACCAATTCATTGCTTCATCCAAAAATGTATAAAAGATCATAGTCGCACTTAAAAGCCGAGTACTATGATAAAATAAATCAATTGAATTGCACAGCACCACTCCATCAAAACATTGAACTAACAAGAAATCGAAAATAAATATTTTAGGGTCAATTCGAAAGATCAAAATACGAAAATGGACGGATCAGGTTAAAAAATAGAAATATCAAAATTGACAGACTCTTTCTTTCGTTAAGAAATTTCGTCTTGTATAAAAATAAATCCGACAAAAGTCCATCGACTAAACTGAAGAAAAGAGAAATAGTGGGTCGGAATAAACGGAACCATATATCTATGATCAAATTATATTTCTTCGATTCACCATTGTCAATATAAATCGAATTTTGAGAAAACAAATTAATAAGGAAATCAAATAAAGACTTGTGTTGGATCTCTAGACCAAATTTCATTATCAGGATTATATTGCAGAAGAATTGCCTTAGTGACTGGAATGGTCGACAGTTTAGAGAGGGTGCGTGCAGTGTAGAGGCTTGCTGATGGTGTATGGTTTTCCTTGTTAAACTTGCTAGCGACAAAATGGGTGGATCTTAGGAAATTCCCTAGGGGCTTACTGAGTACATGTTCTTGTGTGTGCATGTGTAACTTCATTCCTACATATTTCCAACATTCAGTGGATTGCCTTCACCAATCTTTCATCCCAACAAGATACAAGGTTCTTAGGTGGTTTGGCATTTGTGTGTGTGCTTTTAATGGTAATGAAAAAAATGCCATTTTTGTCTGTGTTCCTAATAGTAATTAACAAAGACGATCAATTATTACACAGTAGAAATGTTAGATCTAAAAGCAATTCGATGACTAAGAAGTCAACTCCCTTCCATTGAATTATACATATTGAGAACTTCATTGTGTATGTGTAATTTCAATTCTGCAATTTTCCAACATGCAATGGTTTTCATTCCCAATCTTTAATGATTTCATCTCACAAGATGAAAGTTTCTTAGGTGGTTTACCATTTGTGTCCATGCTTCTAAGTAACTGACATATTTCATGGACATACTGCTCTTTTTACTGAATTTGTTCCGTCTATTATTTATGTTGTTACTTGTGGTCTGCTCTGTCTAGGACCACTAATTTTAATTTTTTCCATATTCAAACCTGAACCTTGGATACTGTTTGAAGCATGAACACAGCAAAATGGTGTTGTGTCCTTTATTTGGGTCTAGCCCCATCTGGCAGTGACCAACACCTGATTCTCCGTGGTATAGTCATGGAAAAAAAATAAAAGGGAAACAGAAAAGAAAGAGAAAGAAAGGTTTTATCCAGTCCTCCACCTCATTGCATGTCCCTGCACCAAAGCTGGTCACGAAGAGAGACCGTTGGGTCTAATTCAGGTTTAGGTATAAGAAGTTGGCTTGGACGCTAGTTGGTAGGACGAGATAATTTTGTCATAATCCTGGAAAATCATGTAAGATATTCTAGGAAACCTATTATGGCAGGACGAGATAATTGATCAATTTTGTTTTAAGTTATCTATCTCGGAAATTTTGCGGCAGGCTTTCTTCTGTTGTTGGTGCCATTATGATTTTAGTTCTTTTGAATATTGTCTGTACCCATCCAAGCACCTGTCATGGATAATACTTGAATACTTCAAAATTTTAAAATATTGGGCAGCCTGTGCATGATAACCCAAATTTCTGCTGCTAGCCAAGTCTTTTCACTCTTTGTAATATATATTTTGAAAAATGAGATTCTTTAGAATTTTAGTATGTCATTTATGCAGTACCATACCTATTTTATGACTAAATAATTAACGATTACCAAGATTTTAGTTGATAGGTAAGTATGATAGATGCTGAAATAATTTGCGGACCCTAGAATTTTGGGTTAAGGCTTTTTTGTTGTTGGTTTATAATTGACCTGGACACCTATGTTGTACACGAATGATGATGGAACTCTTAGATTTATAAGAGTTATGTTGGTGCTCTTGCTCCTTGACATGAAGAGAGCTTGCTCTCAACATGCATAGTAAAGTTTAGTCCCACATTGGAAAAGCACCATGAGTTATCTCAACATATATATGAGTGTGTTGTTGGGATATGCACATGGGGTGGTGACCCTAAGGAGGGAACCATATGGGTGATTTTACTAAGAGGTAAGGATACGGCTCCAAGAAAAGCATTCATGCTTTTTGCTCTTGGGAAATTAATTTCCATTGGGGCTAAGCCCCGTAGGGGCTTAGCGACTCGGACTCGGACTCATAGACTCATGAGGCGTTTTGTTGGCGCACTTTGCACTTAGCACGTCAGCATCGTCGTTAGGCGCATAGTGCGCTTAAGTTGCGCTCGTTACGCGAGCCACTTCCGCGGCCACGTTGCGCGGCCCAGTTGCGCGCTCAGGTTGCGCCCAGGTTGCGCTGGGTGCGCTGGGTTGTGCGGGGTGCGGGCATGCGCGGGTGCGTGGGTTGCGCGGGTGCGCGGGTGCGCGGGTTGCGCCAACTTGCGCTGGTTGCACCGCATGCGCAGTGTGCGCAGTATGCGCTGATGGCGCGCGCGCAACTCGTTCATTGGCGCAACTCGCGCAGTTCGTGGCTATCCACATTCTGACTGATTCGTAACTGATCCTGGAATTGTGGATCTGACATTAAAACGTGACACAATGCGGATCTGATTAGTTACAGCAGTGGCTATTTAAACAGAGCCTATCTTCTCTCTCTGGTGACACTTACAAAATTCAGAAAATCACGAAGAGACAAGAGAGTGCTGTTCGAGCCATTGGAGTTCCTCCGCAACCAGCAGTACCACCTCGCGCTGATCTTCGTCCTGTCCTTGTTCTTCCGAGCAGTTCGTCGTAGAGCAGATTACCAGAGCGTTCCAGAGTTCACTCGAACTTGTTGGTTCCTGGAAGCTGACCGTGTGGACGGATCTAGCTTTGAGCACTGGTGTTCTTGACACTCCAGCAGGCCACCACCTTCCATCTATCGCCTGTCATCTTCGTTGCTGCCATTAGCATTTCGATTAGTACATTCTTTTTAGAAGCACTGCTATCGTTTGCTACGTTTACGAAATCTTCTTAGATTTTCGTATTCCAGAATTCTTCTAGGATCTCTGTTACGCACCTTCCTTGAAGCGTTGCGTTGGAACGTTATTTTTTTACCACTGTTTCATTCTCTCAGTTTTCCATTGAAAATTGTGTCACGGTTCTAACAATCTCAAAGCTAGACCAGCACAATGGAAAACTCTCGTGCCTCTCTCCTCGATACCAGTTTTAACAAACTGGAGAAGTTCGACGGAGAACACTTTCAAATCTGGAAGAGGAAAATCACCCTCAATCTTCAACTAGTGGACGTAAATCATGTGTTGATCGAGGCTGAACCAACGATTCCAGAAGGACCGACGACTCCAGAAGGTGGTACATCAGATGCCATTACTGCTGCACAAGTCAGACTGACCAAATGGAGAAGGGATAATAGTCTCCGTAGGCTATTGATTCTGAATGCAATAGAGGACTCCCTGGTAGAGTCATACTCCAAGAATACTTCTGCCAGGGATATCTGGGAGTCCTTGAGAAAGCTGTATGAAGACGACGACAATAGATCGAAAATTTTCATCGTCGAAAAGTACCACAAGTGGCTCTTCGAAGATGAGAAGGCTATGCTGCCTCAGGTAAAAGAGTTCTTGAAGCTGCGCCAGAAGCTAGAAGACGAAAAAATGTCCCTCGTCGACAAGTTTTTTGTTGGAGGATTGTCTCTAAACTTTCCGCTGGATGGAGTACATTCTATGCAAGAATGCACCGGAAGAAGCTGGATATTAGCTTGGAAGATCTCCTTCAAGAGATCCATGTTGAGGACGAGATGCGTTCTCAACAGAAGATGGACACTCTGTCCAAACAGTTGGCTAAGGCCAATCTAGTGCTGACGAGGGAGCCCAAGGGGAAGCAGGTGGCTTCTCATCACAAAAAGAATGATTCCACTAATCTGAAAGTGAAAGGTCCTTCATTCAAGCAACAGAAGTCCAAATCCCACGTGACTTACTTCAATTGTGGTAAGAAAGGCCACTACAAGAGTGAATGCAGATTCAAGCCCAAACAATCAGAGAAAGGTGAGCCTAGTAAGGTTTCTTTGATTTCTAACCTCGTTGCTATGATCGCTTAGGTCACAAATGTGGAGGCTGACTCTGACTGGTGGATAGACACCGATGCGACATGCCATGTCTGTTCTGGCAAGGAATGGTTCGTCACGTACCAGCCAACATCTGAGAAAGTAGTTATGGCGAACCAGGCCCAAGCTGAAGTTCTGGGGATCGGGACTGTGGAGCTGAAACTCACTTCCGGGAACACTCTGACGCTCCAAAGAGTGTAGCATGTTCCGGTGATTGTCAAGAACCTAATTTCTGGGAGCCTGCTTAGCAACGCAGATTTGAGGATGAACATTAATGCTGGTCAGATGATGATGTCCAAGAAGGGAACATACTTCGAAAAGGCTTATCAAATCGAAGGGATGTTTAAAATTCAGCTTGTAAACCAGTCTAATGAAATAAATGCAATCGTTCTTTCTGATTATTCTCTTGAGTTGTGGCATAATAGGCTAGGACATGTTCATTGTAAAAGAATAAACAAAATGTCTAGTCTATGACTTATCTCCAAATGTGGGGGTGAGGTAGAGAAGTGTGAAGTATGTGCTCAGACAAAGATCATAAGAAAACCCTTTCATCGGGTCAATCAAAGCACAAATCTTTTGGAGTTGGTACACTCCGACATTTGTGACTTCAAACAATTCTCTACAAAAGCCGGGATGAAGTATTTTATAACCTTCATCGATGACTTCTCTAAGTACGTATTCGTCTACTTGCTCAAATCTAAAGACGAAGCGTTCGAGAAGTTCAAGGAGTTCAGGGCCGAAGCTGAACGACAAACTGGACAACAACTCAAGAGGTTGAGTGATCGAGGCAGAGAATATCGGTCTCATGAATTCGCATCGTTCTGCAAAGAACATGGAATCATCTGCGAGACTACTGCTCCGTATTCTCCTCAGTCTAACGGAGAGGAAGAACCAAACGTTGACAGAAATGATGAACTCAATGCTGCTAACTGCAGGTCTTCTAAAATGCTACTGGAGAGAAGCTGCATTAACGGCCACTTTCATTCTGAATAGAGTGCCATATGTAACTTCTGACATAACTCCTCAGGAACTCTGGTTCAAAGTCAGACCTAACTTGAATGTCATTTGAGTGTGGGGGTGTTTGGCTTATGTGAAGCTCCCAGATCTGAAGATTCAGAAGCTGGACAAGGACTACGAAGGCAATCTTCTTGGGGTATGCCGAGAAGAGTGATGTTCAGAGATTTCTTGATATTGAGTCAAATCATATTATCGAATCTCGCGATGCTGAATATTTTGAAGACAAGTTTGCAAGACATAAAAATATTGTTCTTCCAGACATTCCGGAGAATGATGTAGATACAAATGAGACTGAGATCTCATATGAGCCAGTAGTCCAAGATGAAGTTGTTACTGGAGAAACAACAATTGAACCAAAACTCGCTGAGCCGTCGACGAAGCGAGCAAGGAGGTCGAAGAGCTACGGAGATGACTTCGTCACCTATCATGTGGAAGCAGATCCGCTTACCTATGATGAGGCGATGAAGACCAGAGATGCCGTCTTCTAGAAGGAGGCAATAGACAATGAAATTGACTCAATTACCTCCAATAACACATGGGTGTTAGCTGATTTACCCAAAGGAGCAAAACCCATCGGATGCAAGTGGATTTTCAAGAAGAAGATGAAAGCTGATGGAACCATTGACAAGTTCAAGGCCAGGCTAGTGGCCAAGAGATTTTCTCAAAAGCAGGGGATCGACTACTTTGACACATATGCTCCAGTAGCACGGATGACAACCATCAGATTGTTGATTGCCCTTGCGGCAATACACAAACTGGTGATACATCAGATGGATGTGAAAACAACATTCCTGAATGACGAGCTGACCGAGGAGATTTATATGCAACAACCAGAAGGATTTGTCGTCAGAGGCCTAGAAGACAAAGTCTGCAAGTTGGTAAAATCTCTATACAGCTTAAAGCAAGCTTCCAAAATGTGGCATGAGAAGTTTGACAAAGTTATCAGATCAAACGGCTACAGGATCAGCGAAACAGACAAGTGTGTCTATACCAAATTTGCTGACGGAAGAGGAGTCATCGTTTGTCTATACGTGGACGACATGCTAATCCTAGGTACGGATATAAGCTGTGTCACGGAGACAAAGAAGTTCCTCTCGACAAAGTTCAGTATGAAGGACTTGGGGGATGCTAATGTTATCTTGGGACTCAAGATCATCCGGACAGACACTGGATTGGCAGTGTCTCAATCTCATTACATTGAGAAGATGCTCACTCGATACGGGTATCATGATCGTCCTATTATTGATACGTCGTACCGATGTGATCAGAAGTTGGGAGCCAAACTCGAAGGAAAGCGTCAGGCAATTGGAGTACGCTAGCATCATCGGGAGTTTGATGTACGCTACTACTGCCACTAGGCCTGACATAGCTTTCGCTGTGGGAATGCTGAGTCGATTCACAAGCAATCCAGGCGTTGAGCACTGGAAAGCTGTGAAGCGTGTTATGAGATATCTCAAGAAGACTCAGACATATGCACTGCACTTCAGCGGAGAGCCGCCGGTAGTAGAAGGCTTCAGTGATGCCAGCTGGTGCTCAGAGTTAGGAGAGCGAGAGGTCCACTGGTGGATTCATTTTCACAATGGGTGGAGCTGCTTATATCGTGGAAGTCGAAGAAGCAGACTATGCTCTCGCGGTCTTCTATAGAATCTGAGTTCTTTGCACTTGATACCGCAGCAGATGAAGCAGAATAGCTTCGGGAGCTCATGTATGATCTTCCAGTGGTTGGAGCACAAATACCGACAATTCCGATATACTACGACAACCAGGCGACTGCGGCGGTGGCATCAAATTCTCTATTCAACGGAAAGAAGAGAACTATGCGGTTAAAGCACAGGGCAGTGAACGATCTCATCAAGAGAGGTGTCATTGCAGTAATCGATGTTCAGAGTCGGGAGAACCTGGCGGATCCGTTCGCGAAGGGCCTCAAGCGTCAGCTGGTTGAAGACACAGCAGGGAAGATGGGCTTGAAGGCATTCTGATAATATGTCTTTGTAATCCTACCATAAAGTTTTATGTTATTAGTTCAAAGAGAAATCTACCAGACATCTAACTTTCGGTTCAAGGGAGGACCAATGACTGGAAAACTATCAGGTAACAGTGGGTACTTGTTCTTGAGAACATGGAAGGGTTATGAACCCATAACCACTGTTGTCTACAATGTGTTTTCTGCAAAAACGGATCCTGTGTTGAGGTTAGCTTAAATGCCTTAATAAGTTCTCTGACAGAGTGAATGTCTGGTGTGCTTTACAGGAAGCACGGTAGCGCAGCACTACAAGGAGTAAAATTCCATGCTACAGTGGGATGACTCCACCTTGAGGTTCCCAGGTAGGGGTAATGCCTCGGCTTTACAAGCCTAGTCATAGCGGCGTAGCACCGCAAATAGACAGGTAGCCTAATGCTGTATGATGAAATTAAAGAGTTATAGACAACACTACAAAGGGGAGGGTAACCTCATGTTACAGTGGCACGACACCACGATGAGGTACCCGGGTAGGGGTAAAGCCTCGGCCTTGCAAGCCATGTCATTGCGGCGTAACACCGCAAGGAAGCCTTAGGCTTCATGCTATATAGAATGGCACTACAAAGAGGCTGTGACCTCATGCTGCAGTAGTATGACACTACGATGAGGTTCCCGGGTAGGGGTAATGTCTCGGCTTTAGGCCATGTCATGGTGGCGTAGCACCGCAAGGAAGCGCAAGGCTTCATGTCATGCCTCTTTAATAAAGAACTTACCTATAGTGTATGGAAAGAGATAT
Organism: Iris pallida; assembly: GCA_029216955.1. Taxonomy (NCBI): domain Eukaryota; kingdom Viridiplantae; phylum Streptophyta; class Magnoliopsida; order Asparagales; family Iridaceae; genus Iris; species Iris pallida. The sequence continues at coordinate 1,176,607 of JANAVB010006598.1, read as the reverse complement.
CAGACCGTCTCTTGAGGGTAAACTTGTAGACGCCTAAAATTATATACTGAAACCAGGCTGGCATTAGGCCTTTAATGTGCAGCCAGAAGCATATGTAACTACACTTTGTGAGTGGAAAGAATTACAATTGTGGTGCAAAATTCAAGGCATAGTCCATTCTTGTATCACATTGTTATTTAACCCATGCGAGAAGATTCAAGTCGTCAGCGACATCATCCTTATGCAAAATGGACAGTTACTGTGGGGAACGCTCAACCATAGACACATAAATATATTGAGATATGTGGGGAATTGTTGGTGCTCTTGCTCCTTGACATGAAGAGAGCTTGCTCTCAACATGCTTAGTAAAATTTAGTCCCACATTGGAAAAGCACCATGAGTTATCTCAACATATATATGAGTATGTGTTGTTGGGATATGCACATGGGGTGGTGACCCTAAGGAGGGAACCATATTGGTGATTTTACTAAGAGGTAAGGATAAGGCTCCAAGAAAAGTATTCATGCTTTTTGCTCTTGGGAAATTAATTTTCATTGGGACTAAGCCCCGTAGGGGCTTAGCGACTCGGACTCGGACTCATGAGCTCATGAGGCGTAATGTGACGTTTTGTTGGCGCACTTTGTACTTAGCACGTCAGCATCGTCATTAGGCGCATAGTGCGCTTAAGTTGTGCTCGTTGCGCGAGCCACTTGCGCGGCCACGTTGTCGCCCATGTTGTGCGGCCCAGTTGCGCGCTCAGGTTGCGCCCAGGTTGCACTGGGTTGCGCAGGGCGCGCGGGCGCGCTGGATTGCACGGGGTGCGCGCGTGCTCGGTTGCGCGGGTGCACGGGTTGCGCTGGTTGCGCCGCGTGCGCAGTGCGCGCAGTATGCGTTGATGGCGCGCGCGCAACTCGTTCATTGGCGCAACTCGCACAGTTCGTGGCTGTCCACATTCTGACTGATTCGTAACTGATCCTGGAATTGTGGATCTGACATTAAAACGTGGCGTACAGTGCGGATCTAATCAGTTACAGCAGTGGCTATTTAAACAGAGCCTCTCTTCTCCCTCTGGTGACACTTACAAAATTCAGAAAATCACGAAGAGAGGAGTGATGTTCAAGCCATTGGAGTTCCTCCGCAACCAGCAGTACCACCTCGCGCTGATCTTCGTCTTGTCCTTGTTCTTCCGAGCAGTTCGTCGTAGAGCAGATTACCAGAGCGTTCCAGAGTTCACTCGAACTTGTTGGTTCCTGAAAGCTGACCGTGTAGACGAATCTAGCTTTGAGCACTGGTGTTCTTGACACCCCAGTAGGCCATCACCTTCCATCTATCGCCTGTCATCTTCGTTGCTGCTATTAGCATTTCGATTAGTACCTTCTTTTTAGAAGCACTCCTATCGTTTGCTACGTTTACGAAATCTTCTTAGATTTTCGTATTCCAGAATCCTTCTAGGATTTCTGTTACGCACCTTCCTTGAACCGTTGCGTTGGGACGTTGTTTTTTTACAACTGTTTCATTATCTCAGTTTTCCATTGAAAATTGTGCCCCGGTTCTATCAAGTTAGTATGATGATATATTTTGATATTATTTACCTCTTTATTCTACTTTTAAGTATTAAATAATATTATATTCCTGCTTTTTCAGCCTTGCTTCTGTTAAGTTTCAAAGCCAGATGGCTGATACATCAGTTAGTAGCAGACTTTCTTCTGTGGATCAAACGTGAGGCTCAAGGACAACCGTTAGAATACAATAGATTAAACAAAATCACTTGAGATGGATCCGACAAAAAAGAATCAATGCTGCAAACCAGCATGGAGCATGCCCTTGCGTAACATCGAAAGTGTAAGAAGGGGTTAATAGGGATGAAACTCGAGCTGGATCTAGGATCCTAGATAGCTGGCTCAAAAAATATTATGTAGACTTCCTTGTAAAAGTACCTACTAGTCAAAATCTATTGCCAACTAACTATTAACTGGATGTCGTGATACTTCATTGTGGTTTATCAAAATTGGATGTGGCTTCCTTGAAAGTGTATGAACTTATTTGGTATTAGTACTTCTGCAATATAATGCCCTAAAGTTTAATGAACTAATAGGTAATAACATGGTATAGTCAAAGGCGCGCCTCGGAGCAAGACACAACATTGTGCTCACACTCCACTAGGTGAGACGCCTTTCTCCGGGCCCACCTAAGGCGCGCCTTAGTTGCACCTTTCAACAAGGCGCAACCAAAAAAAGGCGTGCCTAGGCGCGCCTTATGTTTTTTGTTTTTTATAAAAAAATAATTGAGGCAGGGAGAGTCCTTACCTCATAAAAGTGGGAGGGAGGTAGCCCTTTCTACGGTTGCTAAAGTTGGCTACAGTTGAACTTGAAAAAGTAAATTTTATTAAATACGTGGTAGGAAAAAACAAATTTGTGTTAGTTTTGTTGAGTGTTGTTGCTCTGCTAGTTCACTTGGTTATGTTAACATGTTTTTGTTAGTTTTAATATGTTATTTGATTTTATTTCGTACCTTACTAATTTATTTATTTATGTATATTTATATTATTTTTTATTTTGCGTCTCACTTCACTCGGACGTGCGCCTTAAGTGCGTCTTGCACCTTGGGCGATATGGACCCTTTGCGTCTCGAGTGCGCCTTGCGTCTTTGACTACCTTGGATAATAATGTGTGCGACTTATAAAATCATCTGGTTCTAACCATATGCTTCTTCCAGGTTCCGTTTGATATAGCTGTTAAACAAGTGATAGAGCAGCTGAAAGATGTGACAAAAGGTGCTAAAAGAACACCAGATACCGAAAAGAGGAAGTTCGGTAACATTGTTTATGCTGCAGTTGCATTGCCTGTGGTGGAGATTAGAAGCCTCTTGGACAAGGTGCGTATATTACTTCATTGTAAAATAAACTTATCTATTTTGTCTTGAGGATAGATAATGATATTCTACTTTCACTTTTTCATGATTATGGGATTGAGTTGAAATGATAAGGGAATAACTTTTGATGACCACTTGTTGTTTATATCGGACAGTTGGCTATCAAGGATCCCAAGGCCAAGGAATTCTTGGAGAAAAAGGACTTGGAGAACAGCCTCCAGAGAGCTCATGTAACTCTGGCGCACAAAAGAAGTCATGGTGTGACTGCTGTTGCCAGTTATGGCATCTATCAGCAGCAGCAGGTCCCAGTTGACTTCACTGCCTTATTCTTCTCGGACAAAATGGCTGCTCTAGAAGCACGTTTAGGCTCAGTCAATGGGGAACAAGTGTGTTCAAAAAATGAATGGCCCCATGCTACTATATGGACTGCAGCAGGCACTCCGGCAAAGGAGGCAAACACACTGCCACAGCTTCATTCAGAAGGTAAAGCCACACGGGTGGACATCGATCCACCGATAACTATCACTGGATTGTTGGATTTCTTTTAAATTATGGATACCCGGTATAGTTATGTTTATTTGTTGGTCAAGATGATGGCTTACCTGAGGCAAGCCTGATAGGGCACAAAGGCAGTGAGTTTTTTTGGGGTGAAAACTGAGTTTGAACATTTTTGGATGGAAAAAAAAATTAGATGACATGGTGAGAAGAGAGTTTATCCTAAAAGGATTGATGGATGTTTCTTTTTGCTATATTGATCAATAAATATAAATTTCTTTCTTTACTATGCAGTTATATAATTTTGTTCTACTATGCACGTATTTCAGTTACACAAATTATGAAGCTGTTATCAAACTGACTTGGCTACTGCACAACACATATTTCCTCCCTTTGCTAGTTTTTAATATCCTCTTTTTCTATCATGAAGGATTATCGATCTATTCTTACTTACGTTGTTACTCATACAAAGTTATAAATTTGTGCTCTCCCTGGGAATCTAAATAGAATCTGGGGGGCGTGAGGGGTGTCAGTGGTAACCTATTGGACCCCTTTTTTCCCATAAAAGTTGGGTTTGGATGTTAAAATGAGAACTCAGAAATGATTTTAGGTCAGAGATATAAGAGACAAATGAAAGGTTAACATGCATTTAACCTTTTAAATATCCCTCAAATTGGAACATATTATTTTAGGTCTCGTTTGGTTGGCGGAATCATGAGGTTGAAAAAGGAAAGTCATTCATTTCCTTTGTTTGGATGTCAAAGGAAAAATATAATAGAAGGAAAATGATTTCTATAGGGAAGGAAAATAAGAGGAAAATGGTTTCCTTCATCCAACCAAGAATTTAATTTTTCAACATAGGAAATTTACTTTTCCAATATGGAAAATTTATTTGTCCTACTAATTTATTTGTCCTAAAGGAGAAGATAAGGAATTGATTTCCTTTCCTTTACGCCAACAAAACGAGGCCTTACAGTATTGTACTGGGCAAGTTGTATCCTCAGTTTTTAAACTTTTGCAGCTTTATATTCTTTGTTAGTGTCATTCAACTTAACGGTCAGATGCAAAACATATATGGACCACTACAGACAACTTACCTATGTAACAAAAAAACCTATACTATCCTTTCCATCTGTAACTAACTAGACCTATCAAATGGGCCAGGTCGGCCCAGTCTGCCACGAGTCCGTCTCGAAATAATGATCCATATGCCGGTCCGACCCGGTTAATTGTGGGCCCGGCCCGACTCGGTACCCACTGTATTGGGACGTGCCGGATCTCATGTCACGTCCCAGAACCAGAATACTGGAGAGCGGGGGCAGACATAGCCAGCTACGTATATTGAAATGGAAACCACCTCGATATACGGTCACGGCTGTCTAGATATGTGGGAGTTTTCTACAAGCCAACAGTCTCTTATGGTCATGAACAAGCCTAATGTCTCAATCACCACAAGTAAGTAAAGTCGTAAGATGTATGATCATTAAATATACAATAATAAGGCGTCCCAAATATTACATATTCAGCTGATCATGAAGCTAGTCGTTACAAAATGTTAGGACTAGCAAGAGTTTAGTCATACATGATCAACCCTAGGATTTGTCAATCATGTTTGCAGCCCGTAGGCAGACAGTAAGTAAAAGTGCATCGAGCTAACAGGTGCTCGTCGGCTAAACGTCTCAAAAGAATAATTTTTACAATAGAGTGAGCGAAACAAAATAGAAAACCCACTCTTGGCCCGGATTCCGTCTAGTGTTCACCATTGGGCTGTAAGCTTGGTAGATCCTCGGGAGCTGCTCCGAAATCTGGCCACACAAAACCAGCTGGGTCAACCCCAGAAAGAGCAAGTGCCACAAGGGGGCCACGAAATAAGAACAAAAGCCAGCATTCAGCACAGAAAATCTAATATTAAAACTAAAATTACGAAAACATGTTAGGATGATATACGACGAGATAACCATGGAACTATTCCGATAGCCAGGTTACAACCCGTAAACCAAACAAGGACCGGGGTTGTAACCCTTCATCTGAACAGAGTTTGGTTTTCCACCATTTATCGGCAAGATAAGTAATGTAAGTAATCAAGATAGGAAGCAATCTCGCACGGGATCAAGACATGACTAGACTGGTTATACCTCATTCAATCAATCACGGCCAAGCAGATACTACGGCTTACTACTTTAACTAACTAGGGTTATCACAGGCCTAATTACTAACAAGATGCAGTGAGATTGTTCCACAGCCACAAGCCCTGCAGACCATCCAGGCTACCCAGGACGAAAGATTAGGGTTGAATTCAGGTGGGTACATCGTCCAGGAGACACATGTATCCTTAGGTGACTTAGAGGGTGCAACACTCGACGGTGCGCTGGAAATGTGCCCTACTCGACGGCAGGCTACAGATCCCAAGAGCGCCCAGGTAACGGGATTGCCTGTAGCTGTGTCATCTCTTCATGACTACTGAGTTATTCTAGTTATTAACCTTAATCCATTTTAGTAGGTACTCCTGACCGTGGTACTCAAGAGTCCCCTTCTAGACATGATGCAAGACAGGACAAGTGGATTTAACAAGCAAGCAAGAAGAACCACCCACGGTGTCAAGGCAGGTCAAGTTAAATTATCAAGATAAATCATGTCAGGGTACTTGTCAGGAGTGCGCCATGACGGGCCACTATCATGTCAGGTTGGTCATGTCAGGAGTGCACCACCACGGGTCACTGTCGTGTTATGCTGGTTCCTTGTCATATCATGCCATGTACAATAGTCATTCCAAACATATTAAGTAAAATCAAGTTCATGACAAAAGGCGTAAGGATATAAAATGGGCATAAAATATCTAATAAAATATTAATATACAGGGCTAGAGAAGAGCCAAGCTTAAAGAAATAAAACCAAAACTCTAAGAGCCAATGGGTTAAGCAAGGGGTCAGGGGAGCAGCGTACGAAAAGTCACGCACGCTGAGGGCAGCGTAGGTGAAAAGTCACGCACGCTGAGAGAGCAGTGTACGTGAAAGTCACGCACGCTACAGGGAGCAGCTGCGTGAAAAGTCACGCACGCTACAGGGAAGCAGCTGCGTGAAAAGTCACGCACGCTACAGGGAAGCAGCTGCGTGAAAAGTCACGCACGCTCAAGAGGAGCAGCTGCGTGAAAAGTCACGCATGCTACAGGGAAGCTGCTGCGTGAAAAGTCACGCAAGCAGAGAGCTGCGTACGCGTAAAAACATGCACGCAGGGTCTGGGTCTTCTTCTCCATGGCTGAGAAGAAGCTCCAATGGCTCCAAAACTTCAAAAACCTCATAACTTGGCTATCCGAACTCCAAATCCAGATTTCCAAAGTTCTAACCAGGGTGGAATTGAATGCTCTTCCACAAGGAAACATAAAAAACCCATAAAATCCAACTTAAGTAGCTCAAACCATGCAAAATCCAAAAATAGATATAACTTAGATCTACAACAATGGAGGCTCCAAATCACAAAAACCCAAGTTCTAATGTTGATCACCATGTCCTAATCTATCAAATGGACAAGGAAAAGAGGGTTCTCATGTAGTGGCAAGATGCACTTGCCTAGGGTTGGGAGAGTTGTGTAGAGGAAGGAGAAGAAGAAGAAGAAAGAAATTAATGGTGGTGGTAATGAAGAGAGAGAGTGGTAGGTGGGGATATAAAGAGGGGGAGTTGTGGTGGGGATAAGGAGTAGAATAGGTTAAGGTGATCCATCACATAACCAAACCAAACCAACCCAATAAAATCGAGCCAAGCCAAAACCCAAATACGAGAAATACCGAAATTCCACAAGTTGAGAAAAATAAAAATACATGCCAAAATCCAGATATGAGTATAAATACAAAATACGGAAAATACGGGAAATGAGGGTGACAACTCTACCCACCTTAAAAGAATTCCGTCCTCGGAATTTAATCAAGGAGCTAGAGATTGTCACGACAAGCTACATTAAGCACAGGCAAGCTACACTAAGCAGTTCAATCATACAATCATACAATGCAAGCAAGGAAGGGAAAACGTAAGGCATAAGAAAGACATTATACCTCACGAGTCAAACAGGTAGGGATATCGCGATCGGATGTCGTCCTCACGCTCCCACGTTGACTCACCTAGAGAGTGATGACCCCAAGCAACACGGACTAATTTAATAGTCTTGTTCTTGAGTATCTTTTCCCTCCGGTCCAAAATAGACACGGGCCTCTCCTCATACGAAAGGTTGGTACCAACAACCAATTCCGAATGGTCTAGGATGTGGCTCGGGTCCGGAATATACCGTCGTAATTGGGACACATGGAATACATCATGTACCTCACTTAGCGACGGCGGAAGAGCGAGACGATAGGATACATCTCCTACTCTCTCTAGAATATCGAACGGCTCTATATACCTAGGACTAAGCTTTCCCCGCACGCCGAAGCGAATGACGCCGCGGTTAGGCGAGATCCTAAGGAATACATGGTCGCCGACAGCAAATTCTAAGGGACGCCGATGAGCATCGGCCCAATGGCGCTGGCGGTCCTGGGCAACTCGGAGGTGATCTCTGACCTTCCTGACCACTTCAACCGTCTGGGAAATCAACTCGGGTCCGAGCATCTGCCTCTCTCCGACATCGTCCCATGCTAGCGGAGATCTGCACTTCCTGCCATAAAGAGCCTCGAAGGGTGCCATCTGGATACTGGCCTGATAACTGTTGTTGTACGAGAATTCCACCAGGTGCAGATGATTCTCTCATGAACCACCAAAGTCAAGGGTGCAAGATCTCAACATATCTTCAAGAGTCTGGATTGTGCGCTCTGACTGACCATCAGTCTGCGGGTGATAAGCTGAGCTGAACTGAAGGCGAGTCCCCAAACTCTTCTGCAAGCTGCGCCAAAAGTGTGATGTGAATATTGAATCCCTGTCTGAGGTGATGCTGACTGGCACACCGTGAAGCCTGACGATCTGCCTGAGATACATCTCTGCTAGCTGCGCCGTCGACTGTCCAACTCTGAACGGGAGAAAGTGTGCCACCTTGGTAAGCCTGTCCACAATTACCCAAATAGCATCTCTGCCGGCCGAAGATCTGGGCAATCTGGTCACGAAATCCATGGTTATATGTTTCCATTTCTATTCTGGGATCGGTAAGGGTTGAAGAAGTCCAGCGGGCCTCTGATGTTCAGCTTTAACCTGCTGGCAAACCAAACACCGAGAGACAAACCGGGCTATCTCCCTCTTCATGCCATTCCATCAAAAATGCTGACGAATATCACGGTACATCTTCGTACCACCCGGATGAATAGAATACTGTGAACTGTGGGCTTCTGCCATGACTTCCTGTCTGATATCTCTACTGGGTACACAAAGACGAGTGTCGTGCCGAAGGGTACCGTTTTCATGGATACATAGCTCTGGCCTTCTTCCTGCTTCACACTCTGCTCTGAGTCGCTGGATCTTAGAATCTGTTGACTGCGCCACCCGGATCCTCTCAACTATGCTGGACTGAACCTGTAGGCTGGCCATCAATGCCACACTGGTAGAAAGAACCACTTTAATTTCCATCTTCTGAAGATCTGCCAATAATTCTGGTTGCGCCGTCAGGAGATAAACTCCGGCTCTCCTGCTCAATGCATCTGCTACAACGTTGGTCTTCCCGGGATGATACTGCAAATCCACATCATAGTCCACCAGTAGCTCAAGCCATCTTCTCTGCCGCATATTAAGGTCCTTCTGGGTAAAAACATACTTCAGGCTGTTATGATCAGTAAAGATCTCCACTCTAGCTCCGTACAAGTAGTGTCTCCACAATTTTAAAGCAAACACTACCGCCGCCAATTCCAAGTCGTGGGTCGGATAATTCTTCTCATGATCACGAAGTTGGCGTGACGCATAAGATATTACCTTCCCATGCTGCATCAAGACACACCCCAATCCTCTGCCTGAAGCGTCGCAATAAACTGTGAATCCTCCGGTCCCATCTGGAAGGGTGAGAATGGGAGCCGTTATCAAACCTCGCTTCAACTTCTCAAATGATTCCTGGCATTCTGCTGTCCAAACAAACGGCACATCCTTGCGGGTCAACTGGGTCATCGGCGCTGAAATCCTCGCGAAATCTGAAACGAACCGCCGGTAGTAGCCGACCAATCCAAGAAAGCTGCGAACCTCTGCCACTGAGCTGGGTACCGGCCATGACTCGATAGCTACAATCTTCTGGGGATCCACTTCCACTCCACCTCGGGTAATGATGTGATCCAAGTACGAAATGCGATCGAGCCAGAACCCGTATTTACTGAACTTGGCGTACAACTGATGCTCCCGAAGCGTCTGAAGGACGACTCTGAGATGCTGCTCATGCTCTGCTTCACTCTTGCTGTAGACCATAATGTCATCTAGGAACACGATCACAAATTGGTCCAAGTAAGGCATGAAAATACGATTCATGAGGTCCATGAATACGGCCGACGCATTGGTCGCTCCAAAGGGCATAACCAGAAACTTCCAATGTCCATACCTCGATCTGAATGCTGTCTTCGGGATGTCCTGCTCTCTGACTCTGATCTGGTGGTATCCCGACCGCAAGTCGATCTTCGAAAACACTGAAGCCCCTCTGAGCTGATCAAACAAGTCATCTATCCTCGGAAGAGGGTATCTGTTCTTGATTGTCACCGAATTCAAGGTACGATAATCAACACATAGCCTGGACGTACCATCCTTCTTTTTCACAAGAAGCATCGGGGCTCCCCAAGGCGATCCACTTGCACGGATGAATCCCTTGGTCCTCAGTTCTTCAATCATCTTGTACAAAATCTCCAACTCTGAAGGCGCCATCCTGTAGACTCGCTCTGACACTGGTGCTGTCCCAGGAATCAAGTCTATAGTGAACTCAATCTCCCGCTCTGGCGGCATCCCTGAAAGCTCCTCTGGAAAGACATCTGGAAACTCTTCAACTATCCTGGGTAACTGCACTGCTGCTACTGCCATCCGCAATGCTGGGGAAGATGGCTCCACTGCGCCTCTGGAAAACGAAAACTCTGGCTCGCCGGGGATACTAAAGACAACTCTGCCAATATGGCAGTCTATCCTAGCATACTGGTTCCTCAACCAATCCATGCCTAGGACTACATCATAGTCTGCCATAGGAAACTCTATGAATCTAGCGGGGAACTCCCTACCGCTAACTACGATCCGACATGAGGAAAACACTCGATCTACTCCCACAAGACCATTACCAGTAAGTATATTGAGCCTCACTGATAATGACTCAGGCTCCAATCCTATCCGTGTCGCGAATCGTGCAGACATGAATGAATGCGATGCACCAGAATCAAACAATACCGAAGCTGGAAAGGAGTTGACGAGAATAGTACCTGCCACTACCTCACTTGGTGCAACTTCTTCTTCCATAGCCATCATCATGGCCTGACCTTGTCCTCTGGCTGCTGGTCCCCTCTGCTGGAAACCTCTCTGCCTATTCTGGGTCTGAGCTTGGGCTTGTGCATACTGCTGGGGGTGCTGTTGCTGGAATGCCTGAGACTGAGGCGGCAAGGGCCTCGAAGACTGATACTGCTGCTGCTGAACTGGTGCTGGGGCCGGTCCTCTCACCGAAGAACTAGAAGGGTTGGATGCAGATGAACCACCCCTATTCGGGCAAGCTCCAACTCTATGATCTGCTGCTCCACAAGCTAGGCACAATCCCTGCGCCCTGCGACAGTCTGCCACCACATGGCCTGGCTTCCCGCAATGAGAACATCCCATCGCGGAAGTCTGCTTCTGCTTCTGCTGCTGCGGGTACGTCGGGGTCGAATGCTGAACCGACGTTACTGAGGCTGCCCGCCTCGAAGTTCCAATGGTCAATCCCCTAACTGTCGGGGCTGGAGCTGATAATTGGTGCATCTGACTGTGGGACTGCTTCCTACCTCCGGTCATATCCACGATCCTTTGGGAGGTGTACTCATGCCTCCTAGCTGCTCTCAAGACTGCATCGAACGTCTGGTGCTCGAACTGCTCAACCGCCAACAAGATCTCCAAATGCAGTCCCTGCTGGAACCGCTGGGCCCTATCAAACTCGGTCGCCACCAAGGTGGGGGCAAACCTACTGAGCCTAGAAAACTCCGATGCATAACTGTCGACTGATCTGCCTCCTTGCTTCAAGTTGGTAAATCTGGTCTGCAGATCGTACCGAACCACAGCATCAAAGTACTTCGTCTGGAATCTCTCTCTAAACACTGCCCAAGCAATGGGTGCCACTAATCCCATGGCTTGCGCTGCCCACCAACTGCGAGCCAAGTCCAACAACTGCAGGCGCACCACCGCCACCTTCTCATTCTCGGGTGTCCTGGCTGCTTCCAGAATCACCTCGGTATCCTGAAGCCATGCATCTGCGGCAATCGCATCCTCCGTGCCATCGAAGAAAGGATGGTTCAATCGCTTGAAGCTGTTGGCCGCGCTGTTCCCCGGATGACCGCCTCGGGTCAAAGCATCTTGAACTGTCTGGTGCAGGACGTCGCTTCGACGATCCTGGGAAGCTATCAAGGTCCTGATGAGGCCTACTAAGGTACCATCATCTGGCTCTACGGGCTGGACGGGCCGAACTGGTGACTCTCCTCCAGTAGGTATCACTCTGGAGGCTACCCCGGAATGCTGGGCTTGATCTCCAGGTTGCTACTGGTCCACGGGAGGTGCTCCACCTCGCTGATCGGCAGGGTCAGGTACAGTGCCGCTGAGGAAGACGACACAGGGAAACAATAAGGAAGGACCAGGATAGATCAACGATACAAGCATGTAATCAGGACAAGAATTTCAGGGATTTGAAAATACGGGCGGAGATCAAGGGCGAATACTGATTGAGACATCTATTCGGTAAACCCTCACATTTCTTGATTGACAAGACCTGCATGGGCCACCACTTAAACCATGTCACGCCCCAGAACCAGAATACTGGAGAGCGGGGGCAGACATAGCCAGCTACGTATATTGAAATGGAAACCACCTCGATATACGGTCACGGCTGTCTAGATATGTGGGGGTTTTCTACAAGCCAACAGTCTCTTATGGTCATGAACAAGCCTAATATCTCAATCACCACAAGTAAGTAAAGTCGCAAGATGTATGATCATTAAATATACAATAATAAGGCGTCCCAAATATTACATATTCAGCTGATCATGAAGCTAGTCGTTACAAAATGTTAGGACTAGCAAGAGTTTAGTCATACATGATCAACCCTAGGATTTGTCAATCATGTTTGCAGCCCGTAGGCAGACAGTAAGTAAAAGTGCATCGAGCTAACAGGTGCTCGTCGGCTAAACGCCTCAAAAGAATAATTTTTACAATAGAGTGAGCGAAACAAAATAGAAAATCCACTCTTGGCCCGGATTCCGTCTAGTGTTCACCATTGGACTGGAAGCTTGGTAGATCCTCGGAAGCTGCTCCGAAATCTGGCCACACAAAACCAGCTGGGTCAACCCCAGAAAGAGCAAGTGCCACAAGGGGGCCACGAAATAAGAACAAAAGCCAGCATTCAGCACAGAAAATCTAATATTAAAACTAAAATTACGAAAACATGTTAGGATGATATACGACGAGATAACCATGGAACTATTCCGATAGCCAGGTTACAACCCGTAAACCAAACAAGGACCGGGGTTGTAACCCTTCATCTGAACAGAGCTTGGTTTTCCACCATTTATCGGCAAGATAAGTAATGTAAGTAATCAAGATAGGAAGCAATCTCGCACGGGATCAAGACATGACTAGACTGGTTATACCTCATTCAATCAATCACGGCCAAGCAGATACTACGGCTTACTACTTTAACTAACTAGGGTTATCACAGGCCTAATTACTAACAAGATGCAGTGAGATTGTTCCACAGCCACAAGCCCTGCAGACCATCCAGGCTACCCAGGACGAAAGATTAGGGTTGAATTCAGGTGGGTACATCGTCCAGGAGACACATGTACCCTTAGGTGACTTAGAGGGTGCAACACTCGACGGTGCGCTGGAAATGTGCCCTACTCGACGGCAGGCTACAGATCCCAAGAGCGCCCAGGTAACGGAATTGCCTGTAGCTGTGTCATCTCTTCATGACTACTGAGTTATTCTAGTTATTAACCTTAATCCATTTTAGTAGGTACTCCTGACCGTGGTACTCAGGAGTCCCCTCCTAGACATGATGCAAGACAGGACAAGTGGATTTAACAAGCAAGCAAGAAGAACCACCCACGGTGTCAAGGCAGGTCAAGTTAAATTATCAAGATAAATCATGTCAGGGTACTTGTCAGGAGTGCGCCATGACGGGCCACTATCATGTCAGGTTGGTCATGTCAGGAGTGCACCACCACGGGTCACTGTCGTGTTATGCTGGTTCCTTGTCATATCATGCCATGTACAATAGTCATTCCAAACATATTAAGTAAAATCAAGTTCATGACAAAAGGCGTAAGGATATAAAATGGGCATAAAATATCTAATAAAATATTAATATACAGGGCTAGAGAAGAGCCAAGCTTAAAGAAATAAAACCAAAACTCTAAGAGCCAATGGGTTAAGCAAGGGGTCAGGGGAGCAGCGTACGAAAAGTCACGCACGCTGAGGGCAGCGTAGGTGAAAAGTCACGCACGCTGAGAGAGCAGTGTACGTGAAAGTCACGCACGCTACAGGGAGCAACTGCGTGAAAAGTCACGCACGCTCAAGAGGAGCAGCTGCGTGAAAAGTCACGCACGCTACAGGGAAGCAGCTGCGTGAAAAGTCACGCACGCTCAAGAGGAGCAGCTGCGTGAAAAGTCACGCACGCTACAGGGAAGCAGCTGCGTGAAAAGTCACGCAAGCAGAGAGCTGCGTACGCGTAAAAACATGCACGCAGGGTCTGGGTCTTCTTCTCCATGGCTGAGAAGAAGCTCCAATGGCTCCAAAACTTCAAAACCTCATAACTTGGCTATCCGAACTCCAAATCCAGATTTCCAAAGTTCTAACCAGGGTGGAATTGAATGCTCTTCCACAAGGAAACATAAAAAACCCATAAAATCCAACTTAAGTAGCTCAAACCATGCAAAATCCAAAACTAGATATAACTTAGATCTACAACAATGGAGGCTCCAAATCACAAAAACCCAAGTTCTAATGTTGATCACCATGTCCTAATCTATCAAATGGACAAGGAAAAGAGGGTTCTCATGTAGTGGTAATATGCACTTGCCTAGGGTTGGGAGAGTTGTGTAGAGGAAGGAGAAGAAGAAGAAGAAAGAAATTAATGGTGGTGGTAATGAAGAGAGAGAGTGGTAGGTGGGGATATAAAGAGGGGGAGTTGTGGTGGGGATGAGGGGTAGCATAGGTTAAGGTGATCCATCACATAACCAAACCAAACCAATAAAACCGAGCCAAGCCAAAACCCAAATACGAGAAATACCGAAATTCCACAAGTTGAGAAAAATAAAAATACATGCCAAAATCCAGATACGAGTATAAATACGAAATACGAAAAATACGGGAAATGAGGGTGACATCTCATGTCTCAGCCCATAAAAGAGGTTCGGCCTGAACCCGACCCCAAGCCCAGGCCTGGCCATCCTGTGCATGAAGTTGAAGAAAATGTGTGGTCCTTGAGCTTCAGCCTCATCAGCATTATGTGGTTTGTCATATATGTGCAAGGGCGGAGCCAGAATTTTAGTTTACCCTGGACTGAAATCATGTAACGTCCCAGTCCTAAAATACGTAGGACTAGGCATACGAAACATGCCAGCTGCATGCATACGAAAAATATTCCAATATGTAGAATCCTCGTACGCATACATAAGCTGTAAATCACAGGCCAATCACAAATAACTATATTTCATCCACAAAGTCACAAGAGAAAATGATAGTCCAAATAGTAATAAATAAAAGAGTCAAAATATAAATAGCCGGGTGGAAACAAATTCACTACCAAACAGCTATGAATATAATCTAAGATACTGGAGTCCAACATCCAAAAATAAATGAAAGATACAAGTAAAGAAAGAATCAGGCATCGTCAGAGGGTAAGATATCCTCAGTAGCAATTTTAATCTATTTTCAAGTATCAGTTTATATATCTAATCCACAAAATATATATCTAATCTCATCCACAAAATAGATCCACAACACAAAGGGATAGTCCAGTCACAATAATAATAAGATGGAACTATCCATCACAATGCAGTAAAAGAAATGTCACGGGACCGTCATCAAAATAATGAAAAGAGAAATAAAATCAAGTACATCTGTCCATTAGTCACCAAGCCAAGTCCAAATGTCTAAGAGACACTAAACATAAATAAATAGAGAAAATAGCTACGTGCTCATGAGAAGTCCTCCGGAACAATCTCGTCCTCGGCTGTAACTCTTGCTCCTGAACCATACACCTTTGGGTAAATCTCCTCGTCCACACCTGGGGACATAATTCAGATCCAGGTCCGCAGGGGACATAGCAAGGTACAATAAACATTCAAGCCATAAGTAAACAATATCATGCTATAATACTCAAGGGTTAAACTACTATAACCAACTATATGATATGCAATTGAGAGGACACTCATACTCAGGCAGGAGACTCTCAAGGTTCTATGTGTGTGAACCCCAAGCAGTCTAATCATGATAATAATAATTACTAAGGGCTCTGTATTAGGAACCCAAAGTATACACATAACTCATGAAAGGCTCCAAATCATGAAACCCGCATCAACCACGTGAATCACACCGAAGCTCTACTACAGAGACTAAGGTAAGCACGTGGATAGATATCAGCCTAAAGTACAGTGTAACTCTTCCCTCCCATGTAATCTCACAATCATGTCGTAAGCTAGTGAGATCAAGATCTCTAACTTTCACCATGAGTCATACTAGCTATATATAACTGTCTCATATGACGAGTCCTATAAACCTATACGGAATCACCATGAATTCCTCACGAAAGATTCTGTCACATGAATTAGTGTCAAGTGTCCTATGGTCTGTCGTGTTACGAAAACAAGCACGTATCATGGATTCGTGGTAACAACTATAACCAACGATACTCGACCCCGCTGACGGATGTCGGCAGCCAAATCTAGTTCAGACAGTGGGCATCGTCTAACGGACCTAGGGTGAACAAATATATTCACAACATAAAATAATAATATCAATTGTAGAAGTATAAACTGAAAACTGTGATACAATTTGGCAAGGTACACTTGCTTGGTTCCGAATGTTGAGAAGTAGTTGGTCCAGTGCCAGAGTCCAAAGATCCCAAAGCACCTAGAGATGATTTAGAGATTTATTAGTAAGGTTTTGAAGTCATGATTTAAATGTTAAATTTTACACAGTACGTAACTATAATTGACCTATATCTAGTGGCCCGCCTTTATTAAATTAAGAAATTTATTTATCTACCATGTGTGCAACAATTAGCATTAATACTCATATCACTAAATACTAGAACACCATTATCCACACAAGATTCCCTTTTAGCTTTTCCAATTACATACTCAATCATATGAACTCCAAAAATGCTATTTGGCTCCCAAAATATTTGTGTGATGCCATCTCCCATTATGTGGCATATGACATGGTTGCTGACATTGCAACTAACATGGTTAACATTAAAATTAATATTAATATTAAATTAACATGATAATTAATATTAAGATTAACCTTAACATTAAAATTAATCTTAACATTAAAATTAACATTATTATTAACATTAATATTAATATTAATATTAATATTAATATTAACATTAACATTAACATTAACATTAACATCAACATTAACATTAAATTTTTTTGGATAATTAATGTTTTGGGTTAAAATTTGTCATGTCAGCTGTTATGTCAGCTGTCATGTCAGATGTCACATAATGGAAGATGGCATCACCTAAATATTTTGAGAGCCAAATAGCATAATTGTATAAACTCTCCTTGACCCTTTGTTCATTCCAACTCAACCATCCTTCCTTTGGAACTAAAGCTTGAGCATGTATGCGTTTGCACCCTTTCTTCCCCATCCATGGAACATACATTTATGCCCTTAAATCTTCCAATTCACTACTGTTAATTTTGGACACCCTAAATACTATATGCAACACCCATAACTCTTGTAGCTACAATCTTTTAGATATTTCCACAAGAATAATTCGGCGCATACGCACCTACTACCATATTCTAAATCATACAATTAAAGGGAGGAAGGTTTAAGAACCTGAGGATAAAGATGCATGCTAGAATGAATTCTTGCAAGTTGCACGAACAAAGTGACTGAAAACATATACAGAAGATGACTAGAACTCACCGAAGATGGGAAGAGGAAACGCGGAGAATGGCTCCACACACGATCATCCACGACAGGGAAGTTTGACGCGATCTCGGCGTACCCGAACACACGGATGAGGAGGAGACAAGTGAAATATGTACGTGTCGAGGAGGAAGTCGTCAATAGCACGGCTGGGCTCGAGGAGGATGGAGGAGGTGCTGGAGAATAGAGGGGAATGAGAGCCACGTCTAGGGGTTATGGGAAGAGGATGATTATGATGGTTATCTATTCTATAGGAAAATTTAGATGGTGAAACTTTTGAATTTCGAAATGTTGCTATCAAAAAGTTTTGCTACCAACTTTTGCTACCACTCACACTAGATTCCTTCTTTTGCTCATGTGCATGCAAACTATAGCTAATGTGCATGAAAATATTGCATAGTTTGTGTGGTTTAGAATTAGTTTGCTCACGTGAATAGTAGCATGCATAAATGTGTGGTGCACTTCTTTGCTCCAAACTAGCAAATTCGTTTGGTTTTTGTGGGATCACACAACACAAAATATAAAACTAAAACAAAATAAATCAAGTTGGTTGATGCTAAAATAAGTTATAAAATATTAATATTTATTATAATGGTTTAAATTTAAATATTCACATACTAGTATTCAAATTCTAGTTTACGAAAATTAGCAAAATATTAGTAACATTAATAATAAAAATAAATACATAAATGAGGGGCTTAAATAATTTTATTAATAAAAATAAATTCAAATTACCAAAATAATCATTTATAAAATTCAGGGTGTTTACAATCAACCCACCTTTAAAGAATTTCGTCATCGAAATTAAAACGCTCTATCTAACAAGAAATTACTCGAAACTAAATGTGGTATGTAAGTTCATACCTGAATCCTCAAATAAGTGAGGGAACTCCGCCCGCATAGAATCTTCGCGTTCCCAAGTAGACTCGTCCGGTGAATGATGCTTCCATGCCACCCGGACCAGTCTAATCATCTTTCCTCACAGTGTCTTCTTACTAGTATCCAATATCCCAATGGGATGCTCCTCATATTCCAAACTCGGACCAACCACAATCTCGGAATGATCAAATACGTGACTAGGATCAGTCGTGTATCTCCCGATTTGCGAGACATGTAATACGTCATGTACTCCCTCTAGAGATGGGGGTAATGCAAGACGACACGCCACATCGTCAACTCGTTCTAAGATATCGAAAGGCCCGATATACCTCGGACTAAGCTTGCCTCTACTCCCAAATCTAACGGTACCTCGAGTAGGCGATATCCTCAAGAATACATGGTATCCTTCATCAGGGGCGGATCCAGAAACTATAGCTGGGATGAGCTACCATAAATTTGGGTGGGCTACAAGTGTGCTAACCTATATAAAAAAATCAAAAATAAAATTTCTATGGAGAAATGAAGTAAAAGAAAATTTTTGGGGTGGGCTAGCTACAAGTGTGCTAACCTATATAAAAAAATCAAAAATAAAATTTCTATGGAGAAATGAAATAAAAGAAAATTTTTGGGGTGGGCTGGAGATGCTGGATCCGCCCATGTCCTTCTTTAAACTCCAAAGGTCGGTGATGTGCATCTGCTCAATGCTTCTGTCTATCCTGCGTTGCACGAAGACGGTTTTGAATCTGCTTCACTTTTTCTACCGTCTGCGTCACTAGCTCTGGGCCCAATATCTGACACTCAACCACGTTACTCCAACAAACAGGAGACCTGCACTTCCTGCCGTACAATGCCTCGAAAGTGCCATCTGAATACTTGCTTGATAGCTATTGTTGTAGGAGAATTCCACCAAATGCAGGTGGTCCTCCCAAGATCTCCCAAAATCAAGCATGCAAGCTCGCAACATGTCTTTCAGTATCTGAATAGTTCGCTCCAATTGACCATCGGTCTGTGGGTGATAGGCTGTGTTGAACTTGAGTCGAGTTTTCAAACTCTCCTACGTACTCTGCTAGAAATAAAAATTGAATCTGGAATCTCGATTTGATACTAAGCTAAGCGGCACACCATGCAATCTCACAATCTGACACATGTACTTGTCAGCTAGTATCTCCATGGACAGCCCAACTCTAAAAGGCAAGAAATGAGGCACCTTGGTGAGTCGGTGTCACGCCCCGCTACCGAATAATCGGATACGAGTCGGACACGCCCAGCCTTGGTCGTTGGACACGACGAAGTAAGCTGTACAATACTAAAAAAAACTCAAAGTCACAATGTAATGTAAACCAAAACACAGCTTTTATAACGTTCCCAGAAATCACCAATATCCATCAAATGTTTTAAATACAAACTCAGCCGGAGACAAATCCGGTCAAATGAAATAATATACAATAATGAATCTCTAAGATACAATCTCCAGAAAAATAAATGAAATAATAAAAAGCTGCAATATCCAAGCAATCACCAGCTCCATGTAATCTCCCACTCACCTGCAACGATCCTATCAGGAAAAGAGCAAAGTACAACCCTGACCAGACAATATACAATGTAATCTGTGATCCAGAGTACAAGGTGAAACTAGAATACCAGAAAACTAGAACATGAAATGAAACTGAACTGCGGTACCAGAAAATGAAATATAAAACTGCAGGCAATGGATGACAATCAATATGCTAGACAATGAACACGACTATCAATGTACAAGGCAATTAATCACGACAATCAATATGCAATTGTGACAATTTTGAAATATTAAAACTAATGTGTGACCGGCTTAGGAGCAATCAATCAATCAATGAGTCAATGAGTCAATCAATTCTACAAGGTACGGCTTCATCGTACGTGAAGTGTACGATTAGGCTATCTACAATACCTATGTTGGGTATGGTCACACAAAAGCTAATATTTCCCCCAATCCCGCAATAACAATGACGCACAAGCAATGAACAATGGAACAAGACAATCGTGTGTAATTCGTGTCCGATATGAGAACATGGCACATGAAGGTAAGACAGAAAACAAGGTACAAGTCAAGTCAGTGTACTTGCCTCGGTTTGGTTGCACAAGAGTAGTACTGCATGGTTGTCAATTACCTGGTAATATTTGTACAAGTTATTTAGTGTTTAAACAATGACAATTAGCTAGATATGATTAACTTACCAAATCTTTAATTAATAAACTAAGAAAATGTTTATAGAAAATACTTATTGATATATCTTGAAATTATCTTTTAACTATATATTAATAAGGAAGTTATCTACTAGTTTAATCAAAATACTATTTAAGCTCTATCTTGTAAAGAAATTATTTTATAAACTAAAATAATAGTGATAACAATATTAGCAAGAAAATTTATCAAATAATATTAACTAAATAATAGCTACCAAAATAATTTAGAAAACCAAATTTTATTATTTATGAATATTCTTACTAGCAAAATATATTTAGAGTAAACATTTGTTAATACAATAATAATATCCGAACTAATTATGCTAATTACATATTACAATATTTACTAACTATATAATTTAAATACCAAAATACCAACCCAAAATCCAACTATAAATTGTTAAAAACATTTAAACTTAAACAATTTAATAAGCCCATCTCATCTTAATAAAACCCAGCCCAACAATATTAACCCACAGACCCAGCCCAGCTTAACCAAATACTGAAAAGAATTATAATATAACTCAGCCCAACACATATTACTTCCTGACCCAGCCCAACCATTGGCCCAGAGACCCAGCCCTTAACTCTCTGTTAATAAATTAAAACTTAATTTTAAAAACACTCAGCCCATTGACCAGCCCGACTAACTGGCCTGAGACCCGGCCCAAAGACTCAACAAATATCTTCACTTCTCCTTCTCTCTTTTCAGCTCATTCACCCGAAATTTCCAGAATACTCGGGAGAGCTCTCCATCTTCTCCTCCGTGTTCGTCTTCTCCGGCGAGAAGCTCGTCTGCTCCGGCGAAGCAACCCCCAACTCTGTCTCCGTCTTCGTCCTCCCTACCATCCTACACAAGCCGACAGAGCTCTCAGTCGACAGCTCCGGTCACTCTCAGCCGAACAGAGGACTTCGTCTTCTCCGGCGAGAAGACCATCTTCCTCCTCCGACCTGTCTTCTTCAACCCCAAGCTCGTCCTCTCCTTCCCAGTCCATAAAAACCAACCCTAAAAGCTGAAACCCTAGCCATGCTCCTCTTCCTTCTTCTCTCTTCTTCCTTCTTCTTCCTAGCTCCAACTCCCGTCTGAACCCTAGGTTCTTCCCTAAGCTCAGAACCCTAGGATTTATTCACTCCGGCCGACTACTCCTCCTTCGAAACCAGTCTCACCATCGTCTTCTTCCTCAGCTCGAAAACCCTAACCCTAAATATTTCCTCCATAGTCCAGCCTTCCACTCGTCTTCCTCCTCCAGCATCCCACAAACCCTAATCCGACTCCACCATGGTCGGAACCCTAGGTTCGTCTTCCCACAGCCCCAAAACCCTCTCCTACTCTCCTCTGGGTTCGAAACCCTAACCACAAGTCTAGGTCAGAAACCCTAGGTTCTACTTTATCAACTCCGGCCAAAACCCTAGATTTCTAGGTTTTCCTCTCCTGACTTCCCAAGTAAACCCTAACCCTAGGTGAAACCCTAAAATTCTACACAGCCAAAACCCTAGAAAACAAGATGGAGAGAGGGATCGAGGTGGATCGATGGAGAAAGGCTCACCGGCCCGGCGAGGTCGTCGATCCACAGTGCAGCGGATCTCCTCCAGATGGCGACACAGCGGCGAACGGCTCCGGTCAGCGGCGGCGAACAGTCGAAAGTCGGCGGGGCTCTGTGGTCCAGATCCGGCGTCGTAGGTTCTCCGACCGGTGGCTCAACATTCGAAGAGGGCGCTGTTCTCAAAGGGCGGCTCGGTCTCAAGTGACTGGTCGCCCTTCGAAGCACCAAAATCGAGGCGGCGGCAGCATCTTCGACGAGGGATGGTGCTCGAGGGATGACGGTGGCGCAGCGCTCGAGTGCTGATGGCGGTGGCACAGCACACGAGGTGGCACTGCAGTCGAGACGACGCGGTCTACGGAGCTCCCTGCTCCGTACTGATGGCCTGGCACGAGGATCGAGGTGAGCTATGGCGGTGATGCGAGTATCGAACTCCGGTGACGACGGCGGTCGGCCTCCTCCAGAGAGGAGAGAGAAAGAGAAAGAGAGAGAAATTGTAGAGAGAGAGAGAGTGACGTGTAGAGAGAGAGGGTACTGTGCCTGTCAGAATCATTGGAAAACGTGTATATTTATAATAAAATATTACTGTGTGTGTGAGTGAGCAGAGTGGCAAAGATGTAATAAGTTACAGATCTGGGGGTAAATAACGTGATGGCAATGCAGTAAATAAAATTAGATCTCGGGGCAGGAATTAGGAATAGTTGTAACAACTTTTCAAAATTCAAAAATTAGTTATTCTCAAAACAACTTTCCAAACAAAATTTCAAAAATCAAATATTGCCTCCAACAGTTTTTCAAATGAAAACAGATTTTCATAAAAACAGATATTTAAATGCTAACAGATTTTTAAATAGGAATAGATTTCGAAATTCAAAATTACTGATCTAAAAATCCAATTTTCAAATACTCTCTCTCCAATAGTTCTAACAGATTTATTAATTATAAAATTACCAACTCCTCCAAATAAAATTATTAATTAATCTGAAAATAATAATTAATCTCATAACATATTTAGCAGTTACTAATTAATTATAAAATAATAACAATACATAAATTTCTATTATTTAGCACCATTAAGCTATTTTAGTTAAAACAGGAATCAAGAAATCACTAGAAATGAAATCAAATATAACTATTATGTAGTAATAGAAATTGGCTACAAAATTTGTTTAATTAAAACAATTCTTTTATGTCTTCCCATTAGAAAATTCCTACAATAAATCGAATCAATAATTTCAAAAATAGTATCCAAAAGTACTATTCAATTTTCATTAAAAACCGAAATTTATTCTAATCGAAAATAGGTTTTCGTAAGAAGCAATATTTAAATTCAAGAAAATTAGAAAAATCCTAAAATTTACCAAACATGATTTTGGGAGTTACAAATCTACCCCCCTTACAAAAATTTCGTCCTCGAAATTTCAAATTGTATGATAAACACAATTAAGATTGATCAGTCACGAAAACTTAGAAATAAATAAATAAAAATTGGTTTAAACCTAGGATCCGTACAACTAGCAAAATCAAGATTTTCTAGAAATGATCAAAGTAAAAACAATCTAGGCAAGAAAAATTCTAAACATGAGAAAAATCAAAGTTTCACATGGTAAAAATGGCACTCAAAAAGACAGTTATAAAATTATGAAAAACCATTTAGGACAAAACCATCCATAAATTAAAATCATATATGTATGTTCATTATCATTGTCATAATACACTCTAGAAAAGCCAAGGGAAATTTATATAAGGAACATTGGGTAACAAAATGATTTTTGAAAACTGCTACGACATTTAAATATAGCCAAAATCAAGATAATTCATAGTAAAATCGTTAATAACAATAAAAGATCAAAAATTGTATATAACATGGATGCAGTCTCAATAGTATCCGAAAATCATATATATCTGAAATCACATTGCCTAGAGTTCATGCCCCGCCAGTGTAGTATACATCTGGCTGCAATGAACCTTTGGCGCAATGATTTAAATAATATTAATTTATCGAATATTTCTATCAACTTTATCCATATTAACAAAACAACTCAAGAGACCAAAATTTTATGATTAGGACATAGCCTCAATAATATTCGAGAACCTATGAATACCTGAAATTACTTTGACTTAGAGCTCCTGCCTCGCCAGTGCGCAACTGACTGCAGTGAACTCGCGGTCTCCGTAACCCAGATAAATGACTGCAGTGCGCATCTACCACGCCATAGTAGGTCGTTGAATATTCTTTCAACTTTGTCCATAAATTTCAAAAGAGTTTATGAAAATTCAAATAAATTCCAAAAATTAAAATCATGATGGAAAATGATGTAAATATCTACTTTTTAGAAAACATTAAGTTTTATAAGAACACAAACAGTAAGACAAAATGACTACAAAAACAAATCTCCATAGGAAATAAAATCTCAAATTAGAAACAAGGTTTTTGAATGACAATAAGAAATTTTAGAAAAATTCCACGTGCTACGAGAAAATCTAAAGACAAATCAGCTATTAGTAATCAACTAGTTATACTAGCAAAATGCATATAGGAAATAACCTCAGAAGTTTAAAGTGCAGGAAAATTGATAACCTTAGTGTTGCGTGTCTAAACCACCCTACAAAACAGAAAATTGATTAGATAGGCCTAACTATAAGAAATTTTAGTAAAACCATACCCGTAACAATTTCCCACGAATCCTATGCTGTGATGAGTTTTCCTTAGCTTCGCTGGTCCCCCAATAACACTTATTTGCCTAAGTGTCATTAGGACAGAGACCTGCATGGGCCACTACTAAGAACATGTCACGCCCCGCTCCCGAATAATCGGATACGAGTCGGACACGCCCAGCCTTGGTCGTTGGACACGACGAAGTAAGCTGTACAATACTAAGGAAAACTCAAAGTCACAATGTAATGTAAACCAAAACACAGCTTTTATAACGTTCCCAGAAATCACCAATATCCATCAAATATTTTAAATACAAACTCAGCCGGAGACAAATTCGGTCAAATGAAATAATATACAATAATGAATCTCTAAGATATAATCTCCAGAAAAATAAATGAAATAATAAAAAGCTGCAATATCCAAGCAATCACCAGCTCCATGTAATCTCCCACTCACCTGCAACGATCCTATCAGGAAAAGAGCAAAGTACAACCCTGACCAGACAATATACAATGTAATCTGTGATCCAGAGTACAAGGTGAAACTAGAATACCAGAAAACTAGAACATGAAATAAAACTGAACTGCGGTACCAGAAAATGAAATGTAAAACTGCAGGCAATGGATGACAATCAATATGCTAGACAATGAACACGGCTATCAATGTACAAGGCAATCAATCACGATAATCAATATGCAATTGTGACAATTTTGAAATATTAAAACTAATGTGTGACCGGCTTAGGAGCAATCAATCAATCAATGAGTCAATGAGTCAATCAATTCTACAAGGTACGGCTTCATCGTACGTGAAGTGTACGATTAGGCTATCTACAATACCTATGTTGGATGTGGTCACACAAAAGCTAATATTTCCCCCAATCCCGCAATAACAATGACGCACAAGCAATGAACAATGGAACAAGACAATCGTGTGTAATTCGTGTCCGATATGAGAACATGGTACATGAAGGTAAGACAGAAAACAAGGTACAAGTCAAGTCAGTGTACTTGCCTCGGTTTGGTTGCACGAGAGTAGTACTGCATGGTTGTCAATTACCTGGTAATATTTGTACAAGTTATTTAGTGTTTAAACAATGACAATTAGCTAGATATGATTAACTTACCAAATCTTTAATTAATAAACTAAGAAAATGTTTATAGAAAATACTTATTGATATATCTTGAAATTATCTTTTAACTATATATTAATAAGGAAGTTATCTACTAGTTTAATCAAAATACTATTTAAGCTCTATCTTGTAAAGAAATTATTTTATAAACTAAAATAATAGTGATAACAATATTAGCAAAAAAATTTATCAAATAATATTAACTAAATAATAGCTACCAAAATAATTTAGAAAACCAAATTTTATTATTTATGAATATTCTTACTAGCAAAATATATTTAGAGTAAACATTTGTTAATACAATAATAATACCCGAACTAATTATGCTAATTACATATTACAATATTTACTAACTATATAATTTAAATACCAAAATACCAACCCAAAATCCAACTATAAATTGTTAAAAACATTTAAACTTAAACAATTTAATAAGCCCATCTCATCTTAATAAAACCCAGCCCAGCAATATTAACCCACAGACCCAGCCCAGCTTAACCAAATACTGAAAAGAATTATAATATAACTCAGCCCAACACATATTACTTCCTGACCCAGCCCAACCATTGGCCCAGAGACCCAGCCCTTAACTCTCTGTTAATAAATTAAAACTTAATTTTAAAAACACTCAGCCCATCGACCAGCCCGACTAACTGGACTGAGACCCGGCCCAAAGACTCAACAAATATCTTCACTTCTCCTTCTCTCTCTTCAGCTCTTTCACCCGAAATTTCCAGAATACTCGGGAGAGCTCTCCATCTTCTCCTCCGTGTTCGTCTTCTCCGGTGAGAAGCTCGTCTGCTCCGGCGAAGCAACCCCCAACTCTGTCTCCGTCTTCGTCCTCCCTACCATCCTACACAAGCCGACAGAGCTCTCAGTCGACAGCTCCGGTCACTCTCAGCCGAACAAAGGACTTCGTCTTCTCCGGCGAGAAGACCATCTTCCTCCTCCGACCTGTCTTCTTCAACCCCAAGCTCGTCCTCTCCTTACCAGTCCAGAAAAACTAACCCTAAAAGCTGAAACCCTAGCCATGCTCCTCTTCCTTCTTCTCTCTTCTTCCTTCTTCTTCACAGCTCCAACTCCCGCCTGAACCCTAGGTTCTTCCCTAAGCTCAGAACCCTAGGATTTATTCACTCCGGCCGACTACTCCTCCTTCGAAACCAGTCTCACAATCGTCTTCTTTCTCAGCTCAAAAACCCTAACCCTAAATATTTCCTCCACAGTCCAGCCTTCCACTCGTCTTCCTCCTCCAGCATCCCACAAACCCTAATCCGACTCCACCATGGCCGGAACCCTAGGTTCGTCTTCCCACAGCCCCAAAACCCTCTCCTACTCTCCTCTGGGTTCGAAACCCTAACCACAAGTCTAGGTCAGAAACCCTAGGTTCTACTTCATCAACTCCGGCCAAAACCCTAGATTTCTAGGTTTTCCTCTCCTGACTTCCCAAGTAAACCCTAACCCTAGGTGAAACCCTAAAATTCTACACAGCCAAAAACCCTAGAAAACAAGAGGGAGAGAGGGATCGAGGTGGATCGATGGAGAAAGGCTCACCGGCCCGGGGAGGTCGTCGATCCACAGTGCGGCGGATCTCCTCCAGATGGCGACACAGCGGCGAACGGCTCCTGTCAGCGGCGGCGAACAGTCGAAAGTCGGCGGAGCTCTGTGGTCCAGATCCGGCGTCGTAGGTTCTCCGACCGGTGGCTCAACATTCGAAGAGGGCGCTGTTCTCAAAGGACGGCTCGGCTCTCAAGTGACTGGTCGCCCTTCGAAGCAACAGAATCGAGGCGGTGGCAGCATCTTCGACGAGGGATGGCGCTCGAAGGATGACGGTGGCGCAGCACTCGAGTGCTGATGGCGGTGGCACAGCACACGAGGTGGCGCTGCAGTCGAGACAGCACGGTCTACGGAGCTTCCTGCTCTGTACTGATGGCGTGGCGCGAGGATCGAGGTGAGCTATGGCGGTGGCGCGAGTATCGAACTCCGGTGACGACGGCGGTCGGCCTCCTCCAGAGAGAAGAGAGAAAGAGAAAGACAGAGAAATTGTAGAGAGAGAGAGTGACGTGTAGAGAGAGAGAGGGTACTGTACCTGACAGAATCATTGGAAAACGTGTATATTTATAATAAAATATTATTGTGTGTGTGAGTGAGCAGAGTAGCAAAGATGTAATAAGTTACAGATCTGGAGGTAAATAACGTGATGGCAATACAGTAAATAAAATTAGATCTGGGGGCAGGAATTAGGAATAGTTGTAACAGCTTTTCAAAATTCAAAAATTAGTTATTCTCAAAACAACTTTCAAAACAAAATTTCAAAAATCAAATATTGCCTCCAACAGTTTTTCAAATGAAAACAGATTTTCATAAAAATAGATATTTAAATGCTAACAGATTTTTAAATAGGAATAGATTTCGAAATTCAAAATTACTGATCTAAAAATCCAATTTTCAAATACTCTCTCTCCAATAGTTCTAACAGATTTATTAATTATAAAATTACCAACTCCTCCAAATAAAATTATTAATTAATCCAAAAATAATAATTAATCCCATAACATATTTAGCAGTTACTAATTAATTATAAAATAATAACAATACATAAATTTCTATTATTTAGCACCATTAAGCTATTTTAGTTAAAACAGGAATCAAGAAATCAAATATAACTATTATGTAGTAATAGAAATTGGCTACAAAATTTGTTTAATTAAAACAATTCTTTTATGTCTTCCCATTAGAAAACTCCTACAATAAATCGAATCAATAATTTCAAAAATAGTATCCAAAAATACTATTCAATTTCCATTAAAAATCAAAATTTATTCTAATCGAAAATAGGTTTTCGTAAGAAGCAATATTTAAATTCAAGAAAATTAGAAAAATCCTAAAATTTACCAAACATGATTTTGGGAGTTACAGTCGGTCCACGATGACACACACTGCATCCTTTCCGCTGGGGCTCCTCAAAAAACCTGTGACGAAGTCTATGGTAATTTGTTTCTACTTCCATTTGGGAATGTGAAGTGGCTGCAACAATCCCGCAGTCCTCTAATGCTCAGCTTTGACCTGCTGACAAACTATACATCTCGCCATGAACCGCATAATCTCTCTTTTCATTCCATGCTATCAGAAATGCTGCCTCAAATCTCGGTACATCTTCGTACCTTCGGAATGAATAGAGTAGATTGAGTTATGCGCCCCAGTCATCAACTCCTGGTGCAACTCCCCACTTGGCACGCATAGACGGTCTCCACACCTCATTGTACCGTCTTCATGAATCTAAAGTCATGTCTGCATACTAGCCTCTGCCCTCTCCCAAAGTCTCTGAAATCTAGCATCTACAGGCAAGGCTGCCTTAATCCTCTCAAGTAATGAACATTTTACCTCATGATTTGCTAATTGTCTATCCATGCCTGGCAAAATAACCTCTATCCTAAGATCCTATAGGTCCTCTAATAAATGGCGCTGAGTTGTCAAGAAATAAGCCTTAGGCTTCCTGCTTAGTGCATCTGCAACGACATTCGCCTTGCCAGGATAGTACTGCAAATCAGTATCAAAGATAGTCATCAGCTCAAGCCATCGCCTCTGCCTCATGTTGAGATCTTCTGCGTAAAGACATACTTTAGACTCTTATGATCTGTATATATCTCCACCCGCTCTCTATATAAGTAATGCTCCATAGCTTCAGTACAAATATCACTGTTGCTAACTCCAGATCATGTGTCGGGTAGTCCTTCTCATGCTCCTTCAATTGTCTAGATGTATAAGCTATAACCATGCCATGCTACATCAGAAATGTAGACCCCCTAAATTTTTACTACGATTTTTATTTTTTTTAGATTTGGTTTTTATTTTTAGTATTTGTACGTCGAGTGCGCCTACGTATCTACGAGGTACATATTTTATAAAAAGATTTATTATAGCCTTTCTCCATTTAATTTAAATAAGTATATATTTTTAAAATGGTCATGATTGTCAAAACTTTATTTTATTCTATTTATTGCAAAAGTATATGTGATAATTTAAGAAATAATATTTTGTAAATAATTGTCCTATTCGTGTGCGAAGTACATGAAATTAAATTTCGTGTATATTTTAATTCCAAAAATAAATTGTAGCTATTTTATTTATTAGCGAAAAGATTATTTATTTTACTATTTAAATAGTTATTGGGAATTTCAAAATTATTATATTTTAATTTATACAAAAGTAATTGAATTTATTTGTGATAATTTAAGTCACGATTTTGATTTTATTAATTAAATTTAAATAAATATGGGACTTATCAACATCTAATTTGAATTTACCTAGATTTAATTAGATTTTGGAATTTGATTTGGATTGGGATTGAATAGGTTTAAATTGTTTTAAATTAACTAGAGAATTATCTAACAGGGATTTGAATCATACTAATCCATATCTATCTAGGAGTCCACCTCCTATATAAGAAGAGCTCCTCTTTGCTCTTTTCCATAAGATCCAAATAAACTCCATAAGTTCAATATTTCTCCACCACAACCAAACGTAAGTGCATCGTCGTGTCCATGTCCCCTCCCGTCTATATCTTATTCCATTTTTACACATACAATATTTTTCCCGTGTCGGACAAACCCGACACAATCAAACCCCTAATCTAATCCTATTTTAATCCCTGCCGTCATTGTCCTGGCATCACTGCCATGGACTCCACCCTTGGCCGAACCCCTGCCCACCAAAATCTCTGCACACACCCGCCTTCCCCGGCGCCATAACCACCACAACATCAACACCATCACAGAATCACCACCACCGCCCGTTGCCATCATCCCCGCCATATTCCCTTCTCATCGAAACATCCTGACCACCACACTATAGTAAAAACACCATCATCCCCGACCAAAACCACCAGAAAAACCCTAAAATAACAGACAAAACCCACCACCACTGCCAAACTCACCTCTCCTCTCAGCGCCGGGCCACCACCGCCTGGTCCAGCGCGCATCCTCCGGTGCGCTCCGACCACCTGAGCCGACGGATCTGCTGCCCGTGCGAGTAAATCCCCTCCGCGCCACCACCGACGAATAATGCGCCCTGCCATAATATCCTCCGCTGCGGTGCCGAATAGGCCGGAGCTGCCTCGTTGAGCCTCGTACACGAGAACCTCGTCCCGGTCGAGAACGCCACCGGGACACCATCGTCGGAGCTTGGACACGCCTAGGCAGGTCGGCCCTCTCCATCGATTTCGGCACCCACCGCCCTTCATGGCCGGACACTGGTAAGTCTCCCATCCTCTCTCTCTCCCTCGAATTCCCTTTCTCCGACTCCCCGTTTTTTCTCTTCTCTTTAAAAAAAGAGTTATTTGTATTTACCCCCCCAATTGTTAATCATATCTCTACTTCTCCCCAAATTTATTTTAATTAGCATTACCCTCCAATCTTCGGATAAAGTGCAAAGAAACCCTCCTTAGATTTGCGTTTTTGCATTTGAAAACCCCTTGTTTAAAAAAAAATCACATTTTCATTTTTGTTCAGTTTGTACCCCTGTCGTTAACAGCCGTTAAAATACGTCTAAAAATACGATTTTACCCCTCCCCCCACGCTCTCCCCCCTCTCTTCGGTGGCGGGAGCTTGTCAAGCGGGGCCGACGAGAGGAGAGGGGAGGGTAGCCGGCCAGAGGAGGGAGGAGCGGGCGCGTCGAGCTAGGGGTGAGCATTCGGTTAATTCGGTTCAAATCAAACCGAAAACTGAATTGAACCGAAAATCGAATAAGCAAAACCGAAACCGAACCGAATTGGCCCATAACTGAATCAAACCGAACCGAATTAAATCGGTTCGATTTTCGATTTATTCACTTTTTTGGTTTATTTGTACTTTTTTGTTAATATATATAGTACTTAAATATACCTAAATTTATTTAGTATATATCTGTAGTGTGTGTGTGTATATATATATATATTTTTTTTTCTTATTCGGTTTTAGGTTTTGGACCGAAACCCGAAACCGAATAAGAAAATTTAGTATTTTCAAAATCGAAATCGAACGGAATCTTTTTTAAACCGAATCGAATCTCGGTTCGGTTCGTTTTTTTCTTATTCGGTCCCCCTCGACCCCCCTCCCTCCGCTGGCCGGCCCCCCCAATCCCCCTCCTCCCTCCGCTGGCCGGCCATGCTCGACTTAGGGGTGAGCATTATTCGGTTTTGGACAGAAAATCAAACCGAATCGAATAAGAGATTCGGTTCGATTTAAAAAAAATCGGTTCGGTTTTGGTTTTGAAAATACTAATTTTTTTTATTCGATTTCGGTTTCGGTCCAAAACCGAAGACCGTATATATATATATATATATATATATATATATATATATATATATATATATATATATATATATATATATATATATATATATACTAAATAAATTTAGGTATATTTAAGTACTATATATATTAACAAAAATGTGCAAATAAACCAAAAAATGAATAAACCAAAAATTGAACCGATTTAATTCGGTTCGGTTTGATTCGGTTATGGGCCAATTATGGTTTCAGTTTTGCTTATTCGATTTTTGGTTCAATTCGGTTTTCGGTTCGGTTTGAACCGAATGAACCGAATGCTCACCCCTAGCTCGACCCACCCCCTCCCTCCGCTGGCCGGCCACCCTCCCCTCTCCTCTGGTCGGCCCCGCTTGACAAGTCCACACCACCGGAGAGAGGGGGGGAGGGATAAAATCTTATTTTTAGACGTATTTTAACGGTTTTTAACTGCAGGGGTGCAAACTGAATAAAAATTAAAATGTGGGATTTTTTTAACAAAAGGTCTTCAAATACAAAAACAAAATCTAAAGAGGGTTTGTTTGCACTTTACCATAGGATTGGGGGGGTTACACTAATTAAAATAAAATTGGGGTGAAATTAAAAATATGATTGGCAATTGGGGGGGGGGGTAAATACAAATAACTCTAAAAAAAAAGTTTAACCCTTTCTCTCTCCATCTTTACTATACCATGCGTTAGCCTGAGAAAGGGGAACACAGCTACTGCTGGGTAGTTATTGTCTTGGTTTTATTATTATTTTATTTTATTTTATTGTTTTTGTTACTTGCCTCTTTTCGAATAATTCTTTTGATCAAATACTAGTGCTTGTACTATGCATTAAATGTTTCATTTTATTGTTTTATTATTACTTGTCTCTTTCCAAATATTAGTATTAAATTGTAAAAAGTTAGTATATTAGTATATATTGTTAAAAAATAGTGGTATTACTATTTCCAGTTTTTTAACTTAGCATTATTTCTATTGCTGGTATTATTGATGTGTATTATAAAATTTTCAAACTATACTTACAAGATATAACATTGTGCTTGTGCCACTTATAATTTCAAAAGTTGGGTTAGAAACCCTAAATACGTTATTACATTATTTATACCTTTTTTATATATACTAAAAAGTATTTAACAAACATAGGTTACCCTAAATATGGTTTCTAGAATATTTACCTAAAGTATTTTAACTGATACCTTCCTGTCGAAAATTATATGTTTATAAACTTAAAAGTTTTTGCCTAAAAGCCATTTTTATGTTTTTCAAATATTGATTAAAAACTATTGTTAATAAAATATATTTTCAAGTATTATAAATAGATTCTAAAATAGTATATATATTATTTATTCAATTCCTTTCGATTATCCTCCTGTCTGTGATTAATTCCATCATTCTATTCCCTCGTCGATTTTGTACCATCTTATGTCAACCCTAACTAATTCGACTACTTTGGACCGATGGAACAGTCCATGCCATCATCAGAAGCCACCTTGCATAATTGTAATATCGAAGCCATATCATGTGCCCTTGTGATCATTGCACCACCTCAGACGTCACACTATGCAAGATACCTTGCCATTTGCTGTTTATTTTACTTTAGCTCATATTCATGCATTTATTCATTATTTATTTTTCTGCAAAATAAACTGTGCTACATTGTAGTAATTAGATAGATTACACTATGTAGTTTTATTTCTCATACTTATTAATTTATGCTTATTAACCTTAGATTTAAGGGACCACCCTTAGTGTGTTGCATTCATTGGCCTTGACATGTTGTGCCACGAAGTCGCTAGTCACATATAGAACTCGGACATGCGTGACTGGCTAGCCACTAGTACGTATAAGCCGTGCGATAGGGATAACCGCTAATAGTATTGCATGATAGTTTGACTTAGCGATTATAGAGGTTATGTGTTGTCAAAGCAACATATAGACATTGGGTGGGGAGGACATATCCTTGGCGTATGGGTTGCTATGTCCATTTCCCTTGTGACCGTACGCTCCGCCGGAGATGCGGGTTGATGACCCTTTATTTTCTTGCTTGCATGTTCGAGGAACGGTTATGCTTGAGGCCCCTAGTGCCCCAAGGGGGGAATATATCGATCCCATTTTTAGCCAAAGAGCCCATGCGTTGGAGGGATGTCCTTAAACAGCATTCACTTAGAATGGTTAGGCACCCTTATCCGTTAGGTACAAGTACTCTTGGCTTGGGTACTTATATCTGATGGTGGCTTGGAATAGTAACTTGTCGTGGACTAGTTTGCCACATCTTGTCCTTGTTTGGTTGTAGGTGTGGCTCACTACTCTGATAAGAAGGTACTGAACCTTGTTGTGGTCCGGATACCATATTGGATTCATAGTATGGAAAGATAAGTCATCATGAATTAGGGTGCCATCTCCTATCCTTGTTTGGTTGGGGGGATGGTACACTAATTCAATGATGTGTATTGGACCATGTTATAATTCAGTAGTTGACTTATTTATTGAGCAGTTTATATTCAGCTTTTATGGTATGATATTATGTATCTTGTTACGTCCCTTCGAGGACCTGGTAATCTCTCCAGGTGTGTGTTCTTGTCTTCCGCAGGTAATCTAGCCAAGGTCGTGATCTTCTCATTTACTTCGAAGATGACGTGACTTGGATCTTTCTTGCCATTTTCAACAATTCATTTCATTTCCATGTATCACTTTTCTTTTAGTTAGTTGGTAGAGGATGTGTCTCCGCCCAACATATTATACAAAGACAATTCATGGTTATTATATGATATCTTTTACTCTTTTATTTTATGGATGAGATTAGTTAGTCTTGGTTTTACTACATTTACAGTTTATATATATTTATTATATGGCTGGCATGTCTATGTTCCCAGTCCTACGTATTTTGGGACTGGGATGTTACAAGAACACATTCCAATCTGCTCCCTGACGCACCACTAAACACCACAAATCCTTCCAATCTAGAAGGTAAAGTTAACATCGCTGATGTCGTCAACCACCTCTTTAACTCATCAAAAGCCGTCTAACACTCCTCCGTCCAAGTAAAGGCTTCGCCCTTTCGTGTAAACCGCGTCAAAGGTGTTGCAATTCTTGAGAAGTTTTTTACGAAACTCTGATAATATCTGACAAGTCCGAAAAAACTCTTAACCTCTACAACAGATGTAGGGATAGGCCATGTCTCTATAAGGGCAATGTTCTTCAGATCTACAGATAGTCCTTCCCCAGTGATGATGTGATCAAGGAAAGACACTTTGTCCTTGAAGAACTCACACTTGCTGAGCTTGGCATACAGCCTCCCTGCTTTAGTATCTCCAAAATAATCCTAAGATACTCCTCGTGCTCCTCTTGATTCTTAGAGTATACCAAGATGTCATCGATACACCACCACAAATTTTTTCAAGTACTGGTGGAACACCTTATTCATCAAGCTCATGAACACAGCTGGCACGTTGGTTAAACCAAACGGCATGACAAGAAACTCGTAGTAGCCATACTTCATCCGAAATGCTGTCTTCGAAATATTCTCCTTCCTCACCTTGATCTGATGGTAGCCTGATCTAAGATCAATCTTCGAGAACACACATGCTCCACTCAGCTGATCAAATAAGTCGTCGATACGCGGCAAATGGTACTTGTTCTTGATGGTTACAGCAATTAAGAGCTCTGTAATAAATGCACAAGTGTACCGACCATCCTTCTTTGGAACAAATAAGATAGAGGTTCCCCAAGGTGAAACACTAGCTCGGGTGAAACCCTTGTCCAAGAGATCATCAACTTGTGCCTTCAGCTCAACCAACTCCTTCGGTGCTAATCTGTATATGGGAGAAGTGATATGCTATGCTCCTGGAGTTAGCTCTATAGTAAACTCTCTCTCCCGATCAGGCGGTAGACCTGGAAGATCCTCAGGAAACACATCCTCAAACTTTAATACGATCATCCGGTGTACAGGCTCTCCTTCTCTAGTGTGTGCCTTAAGTGTAGGTTGGGCACCCTGCTATCTGGCTCCCCTCAAAAATTAAACTCGGGGTGACCTGGTGGCCTAAAGATAATACGGCCATGCCGGAAATCTAATGTTGCATGGTATTGGATCAACCAATTCATACCAAGTACAACATCATAGTCCAGCATAGAGAAGACTAAAAATCTGGCTCTCATCTCTCGACCACACACTACTACTGAACATGATCTACATGCATCACTAACAGGTATAATCCCACCTCCCGTAAGAATCCTCATGGTCTTCGGAAGGGGTGAGGTTGCTACTCTATGGGTTGCTACAAAACTAGCCGCTATTGTAACCACCACTTTCCTGGAACATGAGTTTTTTTTGACTTTTTTCTAATTACTGTTATTAGTGTGATCTCATATTAAATCTTGAGTGGTAATTAATTTTCAAAATTAAAACTTTATATTTTAGTTAATTATTTAAATAATTAAATAGTGTATGTATGTTATTCTTAAAAATAACTAATGGTTAGCCTTTGACTAGAATAGTGGTTAGTGATCCTAGAGGACCTAAACTAACTTGTCATGACCATCCAACTAGATGATTTGGACTAGCCTAATTGAACTTTAGTTAGTCTTTAGCTAGATTAGGAGAATTAGCTAGAAGGTTTGACTAAACACCTAACTAGGAAGAGAGGTTTAATCCCTAACTTGTCATGACTAAAGAGAGGAATGTAGTGACATTTCTCCTTGCCCAAATTAAAACCCTAACCCTAACATCATATGGCAGCCCACATTGTTTATAAAACTCCACTTCATCTTCTTTCTCTTTCCATTTTCATTTCAAGCCCTAAATTAGGAGCTTTTCCCCCAAATTGCTCCTATACCCAAAATTTCTCCAAATTGACCCAAATTTATTTTATACTCTTCCCCTTGGAGAGGAGAAGGCTCTATGGGCTAGCTAGGAAGGATTTGAAAGTATTTGGAGCCTTGAAGCTTGGAGTGATTCTAGATCTAGGGATTTTACATTAGGAATCCATCTCCCTTTTGGTATGAGCTCTCTAAACCCTTTCATTCCATTTCATTAGTGTAACAACATTCATTTAGGACCCCATTTACATTAGGGTGCCATTAGAGAGGAGTTGAGGCTCTTTTCTTTCTATTTGAGGGTTCTTTCCATTGTATTTTGGTACAAATTTGGGGAAACCCGAAATTAGGAATCTAGGGTTTGTAAAATTGGTAGATTAGGTCACGCTAGTGTTGTAGAGCATGTAGGCATACTTTGGGTCAAGTTTAGATCCATTTGGAGTGCGTATCACGAGGATATCGAATACGCACACCAAGTGTTCGATGAAATAATTCTTAGGGCTTTGAATGCTTAGATTCCTGTTTTATTAGGCAATTGTATTGTGTATATGTTGTGTTAGTAATATAGAATGTTAAATTGTATTAGCGCATTGTCTTGAGAGGATATTTGGATTTGGGGATTGTTCTCTGTGATGTTCACTGTTTCTGTTCATAGCATCCTCTTGTGCGGTCCATTGTTTTGGTCGATCCCTATTTTGTCCTGTCCTTGTCTCATATGGTTGACCTCTCATATGTATATCAGTCTACTTTTTGAAGTCTTGCCTTCATATATCTTTCCAAATTCCTATTTGATTCAGCCATTGAAATGTCCATTCATCTCTGTACAGTCCCTATATATATCATTGAGTTTTGTCCTGCATCTAAGGATTGTTCAGTCCTAAACTGTTGGTCCCTAGCCATCTGTCCTATTCATAGGACATTACCAAATCTATTTTTATTTGTATCAGTCCATATCTCTAATCTCGTTCAGTTGGTATATGTTCAAACCCATGTCATGTTCTGTCCCATTACTTAATTGCTTTCACATGTCAGCCCATTATACATTTAATGATGCAGTCCTAGGCCCCCTTGTGTATCATTCATTGTGTGAGTGTAGATGTGATAGCCATTAGGTTCAGTCTCTTTTGGTATCATGATGAAGTGTTAGTGTAATGGCCATCTATATACATATATATACCATATGTGATCAATTATATATGATATACATATTATCAGATAATTTGAGAGGATAGGTAGTTCAGTCCTATTTTCTTAACGTATCTGTCCTCCTACTTAATTGCATTCACCCATATATGCTTCAGTCCATATTTCCATATCCTCTTCAAACCCTATTGTATTAGGATGTTCTGCCCTTCTTGGTGTTCAGTCCTAATGGTCAATAAATCTTGCATATCCTACCTAGGTAATGGTATTAGAGTTTCAGACCCCTCCATGCCCTGCTTCCCTTGGTATCTACTATGTATCAGAACCATAATGTCCTGCCTTTCTATACCAGCCCTGCCCATGCCAAGACTTAGTTCAGAATAGGACTTGGACTGGGATGGTTGGAGTGATAGTAATGTCCTGCATCCTCCTAATGTTCGAACCATACTGAACATTGGGAAATTCCTTCCTATGCTTATTGTTCAGTCTCTGGATTATGCCCTCCAACATGTCCAGACCATGTTAACTCTTAGCCCAGTCCATGTCTAGTTTGAGTTGGAATTACAGTGGTCTCTATGTATGTATATAGGTATATGTATCTGTGAGTGAGTGTGGCAAGGGGTTCAGGTTAGTATGCAGTAGCAGTAGCATAGGCAGGGGTAGATGGAGCTTGCACTGGTTATGTTTGTGGGTGTATATGTGTTCTCAGTTAGGAGAATTGATACATGAGTATATGAGTATGTTAAGAGACATACATACATATGTATGTACATAAATCGTAGGCTTGTGAGAGATTGATGGTTGGGTTTGAGTTGTGTAAAGTAGCAGAGCTTAGGAGGATCATATTGTTGGCCCATTGGTCATGGTCAAACCTGATTTTAATAATTGATCAAACTCTATTTCGATATAAATGCAAGTCAATTCAGATGTTTACCTACGACGTTTTGGACACTGCTCAACGATGGATATCAACTATGTTCAAGACTGAAGCCGTTTGCCATTCAGAATGTATTTCCTTTGAAGCAATATAATTTTTTATTTTATTGAGACTTGGAATATATTGTACACCGAGTCGTACTGGCAAATAGGCTATCCGAAATCGTTTTTCAAAACCACCCTATTCTTTTACAAATGACCTATGTTTTTGAAAAACATCCGTTTTATAAAAAGCTTCTGAAGGACTTTTCAAAAAGCCAA
The DNA here is from genome assembly GCA_029216955.1 of Iris pallida. Taxonomy (NCBI): domain Eukaryota; kingdom Viridiplantae; phylum Streptophyta; class Magnoliopsida; order Asparagales; family Iridaceae; genus Iris; species Iris pallida. Next base: position 1,137,123 of record JANAVB010006598.1, on the reverse strand, counting down.
ATTAATTTTTCTCAAAAATGAACTGGCAAAACCCTAGCAGAACTTGGCCCAAGTTCGGCCAGAGTTCGGCCAAGATGAACGTTAGTGAACGTTTGATTTTGAATTTGGTCACCCTTCAGTTGCGGTTTGTTACAAAGAGTTCTGTCCGAATTCTGTCCGAATTCTGTCAGAGTTCTGTCTTTGGAAAAAAATATAAATAGAGAAGTATTTGGATCATTTTCGATCACCAATTTACTTTCAATCGCTTCTCTTCTTAAGCTTACATTCTTCCAAAGAGTTCTAAAAAGCTTTTATTTTCAAATCCCAAGCCAGTTACAATCCTCTAGTCGATTTGCCAGTACGGCACGGTCGAGAAGTTTCAGAGCGATTGTAATCAGAGACTTGATAGAAGATACAACTCTTCGCAATTGAAGTTGGTCGAGTTCTTCGTATCAAAGCTCGCGTCTGTAGAAGTTACAAGGACTTCGTATAAAAACTTGTGGGATTTTTCAATAGTGGATTCAACTGGAAGCTAGAGTTCTTCTGACTGGACTAGTCCTCACAAGAGGGAAACCAGTATAAATCTCGGTGTTTGCGTTTACCTTCTGATCACTTTTAATTTCTGTCGTTTACTTTGTGATTATTTTTATATCTGTGATCTAACTGCTAACAAGTTTTTTAATTAGCAATATTTTACTGCTTACTCTATTCATCCCTCCTCTAGAGTATTCTGCTTTACTATTTTGTTCCTATAATTGGTATCAGAGCTGGTTATACAGGTAAAGCAAGGTAAAATTACAGTTATATTCAATTTTTATATAGATAACAGCATTACACATGACAACTGTAAAATTTACAAGTGAAGGCCAAGCCACAAACAGACCTCCACTGTTTGACGGCACAAACTACACTTATTGGAAAACATGTATAAGTTTCTTTCTGAAATCTCTTGATTTTGACTTATGGTCTGTAGTTATTGATGGCTATAAAAAGCTACCTCGTATTAATGTTGATGGTGTTTTAGTTGAAAAACCCCATGACAAATATACAGAGGAGAAAAAGAAAAAGGCCAGTCTTGACGCACGTGCTATTAACGCTTTATTTTATGTTTTAGACAGAACTGAATTCAACAGGGTGTCTACTTGCACAACATCAAACGAAGTGTAGAAACTTCTCGAAGTAACCCACGAAGGAACAACACAAGTCAAGGAGTCAAAGATCAGCAGACTTACTCAGGAGTACGAGGCGTTCAAAATGAAGTCAAGTGAATCAGTCACTCAGATGTTTACAAGATTCTTGGATATTATAAATCCTCTGTCTTCACTAGTCAAGTATTACAGTAACTATGAGAAGATTCGCAAACTTCTACGAGCCCTTACAAAGAACTGGATTCCAAAGGCTACTGCAATCATTGAAGGGAACGACCTCTCAATAATGTCTCTAGAAACACTCATGGGTAAGCTACTCACTCACGAGTTAGAACTTCAAGACTTTGAAGATGCTATACCAAAGGAGAAGTCAGAGAAGACGATCGCTCTCAAGGCTCAACATAGAAGAACCATTGAAGATGATTCTGATGACAGCGACTCCGACTCTGAAGATCAAGCTCTTCTGAAAGGATACATGAAGAAAGATTGTCCAATAGCATCATCATCAAAAAAATAGCAAATATGACAAAGGCTACCTGAAGAAACCTACATCAAGAAGGTACGCCAACACAAGCATATGGCATGAAAGTAAAGCCAGCGACCCAGAAGATGAACAATCAGATGACGCTGCAAATGTGTGCTTGATGGCTTGCGATCAGGTAATCACTAATCCTCTATTTGATCCTTATGATGATTTCACCTTTGAGCAACTAGGAGAGGCTTTCAGTGAACTGTTAGATGACAACAGGAAACTGCGTAGTAAATATAAAACCTCTAAGAAGGTACTCAAAGAGTACAAAGGTGAAATAGGAAGACTTACCGACCAATTAGATCATGTTAGAAATAATGACTCTTCAACTGAGTCTGGTGAGCTTTCTTCTATTAAATTGATGTTACACGAGACTGTTAAGCTATCCGAAGAAAAAGACCAAACTATTATCCAGTTAAAGGAATACCTATCTAAGGAGAGAAAGAGTCTCCAGTGTGCACATGTCAGATTAGAATCACTCACATCTGACTATACTAGATTATATAACACTTCCAAAAAGTTGGAAATTAGTTTAGGAAAATGGCTTGAAGTTGCTGCTTCCTATTCTAACACGTGTCAATTATCGAATCATCGGAACACGCCCAACACTGTCAGACCAAACCATACCAAAACTATGCCCAAGAAGACTAATAGGCATGCATTCTTCTATACTAGAAAACCAAAATCTACCAATCATGCACCTCACACTACTTTCAACACTCAACATGCTAAATGTCATTATTGTGGCCTCATTGGTCATATATCTTCTTCATGTAGAATCAGAAAGTTAGTAGATTTAAATATTTATGCATGGATGCCGAAAAATAACCATCCAGGACCCTACAAGAAATGGCTACCAAAAGTTTTATCTGCAAATTATTTTGTAGGTGGGACACCCTTCACATGCTAGGAGCAAATGGATCCTCGACAGCGGTTGTTCACGGCCCATGACCGGTGACGCTTCATTATTCGCAACACTGTCGAAGAGGAATAAAGAAGGATACGTCTCCTTCGGTAATAATTTAAGAGGGTACATAATCGGTATCGGTGACATTGGTAAGGCTCCCTATCCAGTGATTAAAGATGTTTGTCTAGTTACTGAGTTAAAACATAATCTGCTCAGCATAAGCCATTTAGCTGATCACGATTATGGTATTAACTTCGTAAAAGATAAATGTATCATAATTGACAGTTCAACTGGTAGTACTATATTTGAAGGTATTAGGGAAGACAATATATATGTTTTCTATTTGTTGGAAGATGCTAACACAGCAGGTAGATGTTTGATGGCCAAAAGCATTGAGAGTCAACTATGGCATATGAGACTCGGTCATGCAAACATGGATACAATTTCAAGACTATCTACGAAGAAGTTGGTACGCGGCTTACCGGATATTTCTTTCAAGAAGGATACGGTATGTAGTGAATGTGAAAAGAACAAAGCTACCAAATCCGCATTCAAATCCAAGAATGCTGTAAGTACCACTAGACCTTTACAACTGTTACATATGGACTTATTTGGACCAAGTAGAATTGCTAGTCTAGGTGGTAAGTTATATGCATTTGTCATTATAGATGATTTCTCTAGATATACATGGGTTTATTTTCTTGCACGCAAGAATGATGCATTATCAGAATTCGTCACCTTTTGCAAGAAAGTACAGAATGAAAAAGGGTTCATGATTACTCGTATTCGTAGTGATCATGGCGGCGAATTTGAGAATGCAGAATTCAAGCAATTTTATGATACACACGGTTATTTGCATGAATTCTCTTGCCCTAGGACTCCGCAATAAAATAGAGTTGTGGAACGTAAGAATAGAACTCTATCTGAAATGGCTAGAATTATGTTAAACCAGTTTAGTCTACCTAGATACTTATGGGCTGAAACTGTAAATACAACATACTATATTCTTAATAGGGTTCTAATTCGACCTATATCGAAGAAGACTCCCTATGAATTATGGTTTGATAGAACACCAAATGTTTCATATTTCAAAATCTTTGGTTGTAAATGTTTTATTCTTAATACTAAATATAATTTGAGTAAATTTGATGAAAAGGCCGATAAAGATATATTTTTAGGTTATGCAGCAAAGAGCAAAGGATATAGAGTCTTCAACAAAAGAACCATGATCATTGAAGAATCTATCAACGTCAAGTTTGATGAGCTAAATCAACACTTAGACGATGATGACAATGAAGACATAATCGCACCAAGTACAGCTACTGCAAAACCTTCACACAAAGATGCAGAACCATCACATCAGGCATCAGATGAACCTCCAAGCAAAGAAGCCGGAACTAGCAATCTTGAGACTACACCAAAAGAGATAAAATTCTTGGCCAATCATCCAAAGGACTTGGTAATTGGTGAGATTACCAAGGGTGTAAGTACTCATTCCTCTAATAAAGATATAGCTTCTTGTGTTGCTTTTGTCTCACAGTTTGAACCCAAAAATATTGATGAAGCATGTAGTGATAATTTTTGGTTAGATGCTATACAAGAGGAATTAAACCAATTCGAACGGAATCAAGTTTGGAAACTTGTTCCCAAGCCCATTGATCATCCGGTCATTGGCACCCGATGGATATTTTAAAATAAACTGAACGAGAATGGTTTAGTGACTCGTAATAAGGCTCGACTCGTAGCTCAAGGATACAATCAAGAAGAAGGTATCGACTACGATGAGACTTATGCCCCAGTTGCGAGATTAGAATCCATTCGCATGTTATGTGCATTTGCATGTTTTCATAATTTTAAATTATTTCAAATGGATGTCAAAAGCGCATTTTTAAATGGTTTTATAAAAAAAGAAGTTTATGTAGCTCAACCTTCCGGTTTTACTAATTTTAAATTTCCTGAATATGTTTTCAAGTTGAAGAAAGTCTTATACGGTTTGAAACAAGCCCCTCGTACTTGGTACGATCGTCTAAGCTCTTTTCTACTTGATAACGGTTTTTCAAAGAGAAGGGTTGACACTACTTTGTTTATAAAATCTTTGAATAACAATATTCTTTTGAATCAAGTCTATGTAGATGATATTATCTTTGGATCTACTGATGAATCTCTTTGTCAAAAATTTTTAAAGTGTATGCAGAATGAGTTTGAGATGAGCATGATGGGAGAGCTAAAATTCTTTCTTGGACTGCAAATCAAACAAACCAATAATGGGACGTTCATAAATCAAGCAAAGTACACAAAGGATCTATTAAAGAAGTTCGACATGGAAGCAGTCAAGCCACTTAGCACTCCAATGGCAACTTCAACCAAGCTTGATATTGATGAACAAGGCAAACCTGTCGACATACGTAAGTATCGAGGTATGATCGGTAGCTTACTATATTTAACTGCCAGTCGACCAGACATTATGTTTAGTGTTTGTTTATGTTCACGCTTTCAAGCTAATCCTAAGGAATCACATCTGTGCGCAGTTAAGCGTATCTTCTGATAACTTAAAGGCACTTCTTCTGTCGGCTTATGGTATCCCAAAACCACGTCATTTGACCTAACCGGTTATTCTGATGCTGCTTTTGCCGGATGCAAAGTAGATAGAAAAAGCACCAGCGGCACATGTCATTTCCTAGGAAAAGCTTTAGTCTCTTGGTTTAGTAAAAAGCAAAATTCTGTTGCATTATCAACAAACGAGGCTGAATATATCGTCGCAGGACGTTGTTGTGCACAAATTTTGTGGATGAAACAAACTTTAGAAGACTATGGATTGCATTTTACACACATACCCATTTTCTGTGACAATACTAGTTCTATTAATTTGACTAAGAATCCAGTATGTCACTCTCGTACTAAACATATCGAGATTCGACATCACTTTCTTAGAGATCATCAACAAAATGGAGATATAGACCTTGTATACATAGACACACAGAATCAATTAGCTGACATACTCATAAAACCTCTAGCGGAAGATCGTTTCAATTATTTACGTCGAGAATTAGGTATTTTAGATGTCAATAATATTAATTTTGTTTTATTAATTATTTATTCGATACTCGATAACTGTTTTTGTGACAAGCCTAAAAAGAGTCTGTTTGTCACCACGACTACGGTCGAAGCAAAGCGGTACTTAAGAGTTTCCCCGTGAACCTCCGTTAGCTGGGACAGTACTCCTACAGCTAATCTGAGACAGATGCCGAGTAAAGAATATTAATTTATAAAATAATATTAATTATATTATTTTGAAATTTAAAATTACTAAACTCTGAATTAAACATTTGAAATGAATTAATAAAAAAGATGTGGCCTCATTATTTTTTTTGATATATATATATATATATATATATATATATATATATATATATATATATATATATGTATAGCCAGGTAACCCTTGGCGAATTCGGCTCGAGTTCGGTCCGAATTCGGCCAGAGTTCGGCTGGGTATATATATGTACCAGCCAGAACCCGAGGCCCCCATCTTCTTCATTCTTCCAAACATCCTCAAACAGCAGCAGCCGTGCCTCCAAACCCTAGCTCTTCTCTACCCTTGTTCTTCCAATCCGTGTGGAGATCTTCATCCAAACTTTGGATTCGTGCGGAGAATTTCGTCCTCAACAGCATATCCAATTCTTGGAAGGTATAATTCCTTCTCTCCTCCACTTTTCAATTCTTAGGGTTTCTAGAATTTTGGAAAAGAATGCCTAAGTTCAATCCCTTCAAGAGGAAGAAGACCAATGCCAGTGAAGATGCATCATCTTCGAATCCGCATGCGGATTTCCTCTTTTCTCCGGTTCAATCGGACGACGGCGCATCGGACGAGTTTTACTTTAAAACTTCCGACCAAGCTTTATTGTGGTATGCCGATTTCATTATACGTACTATTTGTACCGGTTCACCGATCAAATGGACTATCCTTTCGGATCACCGCCCTTACTTTGAGGCATTAGGATTACAATACTTTGTTACCTTATAATTTCCTATTGCTACTAATGCCATTAGATTATTCTATTACAATTTCATGTTAGACACTTTTACTGCGAGAACACGTGTCGGAGGGATCGATATCGAATTCACTGATGACACGTTAGCGAAAATTCTTGGTATTCCAAACGAAGGTGCCCCGCTCGATGACATCACTGATTTTGATTTTCCCGATGGTACGACTCTCGTTAGTTTCAAGAATGAGCTTTGTGCGCCCGCACGCGCTCGTCCTGGAAAGTTCAAGGCTAATAACTTGAACTTGTTTAACTACGAATTACATCACATCATCTATTCCACTTTACTTCCAAAATCCACTTCCAAAGATGATGTCACTACACTTGAGCTCTCTGCTCTATATCACATTCTTAAGGGGATTCTTTTTTCTGTCCCTAAGACTATCATTCAGATGATGGGTAGATGTCGCGAAAGAGACCGTAACCTCTCTTATGCGATGATCATCCCACACATCTTTCAGAGATTTGACATTGACCTCTCTACTTGTGCTGTTGACCCTGAGCCCAAGTTTCTCAAACTCTCTCGTCACCGTATTGCCACTGTTCCTCCACCTACTGCACCTGCTCCTCCTGTACCTACTCCCACAGCACCTGGTCCTCCTCATTCTTACCCTATGACATTTAAGGGTATTCATCAGCACCTATCAGATCTGTAGTCATTTTATGTTGAGACTTCCAGGGAACATGAGTTCCGTGACGTGACTCGGTTCCAGGCTATTGCCAACTCCTTCGCCGATCTGAGATTTGTGCAGACGGGTCACTCTGCTAGCTCTCTACCTCGAGACCCTTCTGTTTCTGGCTACCGTATTGATGATGAGGCGGTCCACTCTCTGTTCCAGCCAGGGAACGCTTACGATTGGTATCGTACTACTGGTGCCGCTCCTCATACTTCTGGAGCTGGTACTTCTGGATATGTTGGCGCTGCAGCTGGTGACGATGATGATGAGGATGATGAATTTTGAGATGTTATGATTTTTGAGACTGTTATTTTTGTCTTATGTTTACTTAGAAATGCTCCGACATTCCAAGATTTTATCAGTACTCTTATTTTAGTTATTATCAGCACCTTTTATTTTAGTTATTATGCGACTCTTCATAGACATGGTTTTTATTATGCCTCAGTTTGGTATATTAGTTTATTATTCAGCACTTTATTTGTTTCAGTTTTATTCTAGCATTATCTCTCTTTCTGCTTCATATTAAAACTGCTTGTGACAAATAACATGCCTGTGTTGTTTATACAATTTCTTTTTAACTGCTTCTACCATGCCTGTGATGAATGTTTTATATATTTTTTTGTGTTTCTTCACTGTTTGTTACTTATATATTTATTGCGGGGGAGCTTTCTCTTTTGTAATTATTTTGCTAAGTGACAACGTGAGAGAAATAGATCTAACATCTTCATGCATACAGGTTATGAACAATTTCTTTAGATACATTTTTGAATTGATCCATACTCAGATGTTATATCGGCAAGGTTTGTCAATTATCAAAATGGAGAAGATTGTTGGCCCATTGGTCATTGTCAAACCTGATTTTAATAATTGATCAAACTCTGTCTCGATATAAATGCAAGTCAATTCAGATGTTTACCTACGACGTTTTGGACACTGCTCAACGATGGATATCAACTATGTTCAAGACTGAAGCCGTTTGCCATTCAGAATGTATTTTCTTTGAAGCAATGCAATTTTTCATTTTATTGAGTCTAGGAATACATTGTACACCGAGTCGTACTGGCAAATAGGCTATCCGAAATCATTTTTCAAAACCACCCTATTTTTTTTACAAATGACCTATGTTTTTTAAAAATATTATTTTTACAAAAAGCTTCTGAAGGACTTTTCAAAAAGCCAAATTAATTTTTTTCAAAAATGAACTGGCAGAACCATAGCAGAACTCGGCCCGAGTTCGGCCAGAGTTCGGCCAAGATGAACGTTAGTGAACGTTTTATTTTGAACTTGGTCACCCTTCAGTTGCGGTTTGTTACAAAGAGTTCTGTCCGAATTCTGTCCAAATTCTGTCAGAGTTCTGTCTTTGGAAAAAACTATAAATAGAGAAGTATTTCGATCATTTTAGATCACCAATTTACTTTCAATCTCTTCTCTTCTTAAGCTTACATTTCCAAAGAGTTCTAAAAGCTTTCATTTTCAAATTCCAAGCCAGTTACAATCCTCTAGTCGATTTGCCAGTACAGTACGGTCTAGAAGTTTCAGAGCGATTGTAATCAGAGGCTTGATAGAAGATACAACTCTTCACAATTGAAGTTGGTCGAGTTCTTCGTATCAAATCTCGCGTCTGTAGAAGTTGCAAGGACTTCGTATGAAAACTTGCGGGATTTTCCAATAGTGGATTCAACTGGAAGCTAGAGTTCTTCCGACTGGACTAGTCCTCACAAGAGAAAAACTAGTATAAATCTCAGTGTTTGCGTTTGCCTTCTGATCACTTTTAATTTCTGTCATTTACTTTGTGATTATTTTTATATCTGTGATCTAACAGCTCAAGATTTTTAATTAGCAATATTTCGCTGCCTACTCTATTCACCCCCTCTCTAGATTATTCTGTTTTACGATTTCGTTCCTACACTTATGACAATAGGATATGGGGGCACAGCTGCAATAACAGTAACCATGGAGTGTGGTTTGGCTTTGAGTTGCACTACACTGTAGGGTGAAAGTGGCATGTGCTTGGTTAGATGAGTGTTTGAGTGAGCCTTTGTGTTGTGTGTTGAGTCCCCTCTATACTCATACCCAGTTATCTCCTTGCATTGTTTAGTCCTTAGTCTAACTTGTTTAGCCTCCATTTGTTTTGGTAACAGTTAATGAGCCCACATATAAGTTGATTTCCTGTTAACTAGTAGGGTAGGGAATGGGGTTCCTTTATGACCTGGTGTCAAGTCCCACATGTGGACTTTGGTATCAATCATGAAATGTTCAATTTTCATTTTGTATCATTCCATATCATTAAATTACCCATGATAGTTTACCCATGATAGTTTAGAATGTTAAGCCCAATTATGTTTTCCTTGACATCTTCATAAGTTGTCCATGATATCCTTTGTAGTTCAATCCCTGTTTGAAGATGTATCAGTTACCTGCATTAATTCAGTATAGTCAAAAGGGGAGTCATATCCAGTCCTTCATTCCCTTTTTGAATTCCAGTTCCTATACTATATGTTGTTCTGTCCAGGTATCCTAATGTGTTCAGTAAAGAGTTATTGGTTGAGTGGTTGATAAGAAATCAACCCCTACTCTTCACTATGCCCAGTCCCTTAACTGGGTCTAACTTATTCTCAAATGCACCTGTCCACCTAGGCTCATATCCCGACCAATGCCTATCTAGAGTCCTGTCAATGGTTACAGAAATTTAGTGCCTATTAGATTTGAGTGTGGATATGGGTAGTTGAGTTCAAATGCTACTGACACTACAAAAAAAAAGGCTTTTAGCGACGACGGGATCCGTCGCTAAAAGTCATTTTTCCGTCGCTAAAGCCAAATAGCGACATATCAGTGACGAAAATGGTTTATCAGGAAATCTCGTGTCGCTAATTTAAATCAGTCGCTAGTTTTTCGGAAATAGCGACTGATTAGTGACGCATTTAGCGACAAGCTATTTATTGAAAAATACGACGTAATAGCGACGGAAACTCTGTCGCTATATTTACCGATGAACTACCGACGTCGCAACGGCGTAATTCAGCATGGGAGTAGCAACGGGCTAGCGACGGAAAATTACGTCACGAAGATGTTTCCGATACGCTTTTGGTGTCGGACAGGAACATAGCGACGGAATAGTAAGTAAAACTTACATCGCTATTCCGTCGCTATACTGGAATGTAATATTTTCCAGAAACTTAGCAACATAAATTATAGTCGCTATTCCGTCGGTAGATTGCAAAGTAAATTTTCCAGGCATGTAGCGACGAAAAAATCGTCGCTGTTCCGTCGCTAGCCTGCAATGTTCCAGGTTTTCTGTCGCTGTTTCGTCGCCATTCCGTCGCTAAATACAATATTACATGTCGGTATTTGTGTTTCCTGCACTGCACATCCCTGTCGACAGTTACACACAAAATATACAGTCATATAAACAGTTTCCAAATACAATATCAGTATTCGTGTTTCCAACAGTCCTTATCCCTGTCGACAGTTTTACAGTAGACACACGTATCAGTATTTGTGTTTCCTGCAAATTCTCAGTTTCATGCATACGTATCCCAAATGTTTTAATACAACACATACGCACATATCCAAAATTAGCTTCATACACACATACGAATAATGTTTTAATATAAGAAATATTAATACGCATATTCAAAATATTTTAATACAAGAAAGTACTGGTACAGAAAATCTAGGTCATCGGGCATGATGGAAACCTCTCGGCGGGCATGATGAAGACCTCTCGGCGGACTTAATGAAGATCCAAGCTACAAACGTGAACGTCGACCTCTCGGTGCCATAGAAAAATCTGAAAGAAATAATAAGTGATGATGTGTTAAAAATGAAAACTACTGTCATGTCATTATACTAATGGAACTCATATATTAAATTAAAAAGTACGTACTAGTCTGATTCATCTTCCCAAGAGTCTTCTGAATTATCGCTTGATTCTGAAGTGTCTTCTTCTGCTTCTTCATTTTCACTATCACTATGATCTTCATCTTCATCTTCCAATACTTCTTCCTCAATATCTTCCAATTTTTTATCAACGTTAACCTCCATAACGTCATCTACCGTAACCTCCATATCTTCTAAATCCTCTTCCTCAACACCAGCCAAACTTATATATATTGGTTGAGGCTTGACCACCTCTTCCTCTTGGTAGGCTACATCTCCAACATTATATGTATTTCATTCTTTGGTTTTGCATACAGCCCACCAATCCAGGGTACAGTGCCGTCAGCTAGGATAACTCGTATAGTACACTTGAACGGTTTGACTAGCCAACACAAATGGTTCAAAACCTCCATATCTTTTTCCATGTTTTATATCAACAAAGCCAAATTGTTTGTCAATCTTCCATCCTTGCTTGGGTGTTGTGTCGAACCAATGACATTTAAAAAGCACAATCTTCGTATCAACAGAATATTCAATCTCTACGATATCTCTTAGAACACCGTAGTAGTCGAACTCGGGATCGACATCGTAGACTGAGGCTCTCACACAAACTCTCGAATTTTTGGTATAATTAGCCTCCTCATCGACAAATGAATGATTGATAGGCTTATCAGTAGTTCTAAAGTTAAAGCCATTGATTGTATATCCGCTCCAACACTTCGCCTTCTTGCTCGATCCAATAGCAATTGCTCTTAGCCCTTTGTTCTGCAACTGTGTACCAGGACGGAAGACCTAGTGTGGGTAGTATCAGAAAAGTCATTAGACAAAGTGTGGGCAGTAACATATCGAATTTAGAATGACAAATGATTATAATCCTTACATAATTTCGGAACCACGACGGAAACTTTATATCGAACTCTCTAGCAAGATCATCATCGTCATCAATATCAGGTCTTTCCATTCTAATCTCAGCTCTAAAAGTACTGTAATAATAGGGAGAAACGTTAACACACTTCTAAATATCGAATTTAGAATGACTAAATGGTGTCGCTTACTTTTCAATATCTTCCATATCTTGGATACCGCTATTGAGGCATATATACCGATGTGCGGCTTCAAACTCATCGTCATCCAACCACCATAATTTAGTCGCACTTGTCAGCTTGCACCCCATATTGAAGATTGTACGGATCCCTTCGTTCGGTGCATTGATATCACCTTCATCATTCCTCGGCGCTCTATTCCGATTTGTTCGGACATGAGTATCGAAGTAGATTGAGCAGAAGTTAGAAACCTCCTCAATGATGTACGCTTCGCATATTGAAGCTTCTACATGAGCCTTATTGCCCACTTTCTTCTTCAGGTGACCTAGATATCTATAAGAAATATATTGAATATTAGAATTATTTAAATAAAAAAATTACAAATTAGAAGATTATTTTATACCTCTCAAATGGGTACATCCATCGATAATGGACGGGAGCTCCGACACTGTAGGGCCTAAAAATCAAGTTGCGCCATGTATCTACTACTCAGTAATCAAGTTGCGCCCCAAAAATCAAGCTGCGCCACTGTTTTGAAGATCAGAGATCAAACTGTGCCACTGATCAGGTTGTGCCTGATATCAGACTGAGCCCAGTTATATGGCGCCAAAGTCTACGTGGCGTCTGACATTTAATAGCCGTCATTACCTGACGGCACTGACAACTGACAATACAGTAAACGAGGAAAATCTCTTCGAATCCTTCGAATTGTGCCGCTCGAGGAGAGTTGGTTGACAACTGTGCCTAGGCACAACTCATAACAACTATTTCTCAAAAGCTGCCACATGTCTAGGTGCAGCCTAATCAGGTACAGTTTAACTTGTTGACTGAAGCTCACACAACCTGATAAAGTTGAGACAAGTTTCATTTCCAAAGCAGGATGACGTGGCGCACATGCCACTAATCTCTCAAGACGTGTCTACTATCCTATACACGACCACGCGCATCTCAATCACATGATGCCATGCATCTAAATACAGTTAGTACACGACTGATAACTGAATGAAAGTTGGTGCAACATGAGGTTGGCGCAACCCAATGTGGCGCAACCCAGCCTCCCGTACATCAGAATAACTGCTAAAACAGTTATTTCCAGAACTCTATAAATAGAGTTTCCAATCATTGTTAAGGACACACACACAGAGATCAAAAACACTTGCAAAATTGCTGTTGCATTCTACAAAGGCTCTAGTCTTCAAGTTCACATAGTCCAAGGGTTAAAGTGATCGTCTTCTGATCAGATTCCTACAGTTGTACTTTTCCAGAATTTAAATTGTACTATTGTACTCTTTTCTTAGTTTGTAATAAAACTTTTTATTTTTGCAAACAAAATGGCGACTCTGCTGGGGACGACTTTCTCCTCCGACGAGAATGTGACAACTCAATGTGATATTGCATCGATCGACAAGACGCAGAAGACTCTGGTTGTTCAAGTCAACCAGACAGCCTACGAGGATATGATTAGCACCAAGAGCCACAAGCACACTGCGGCTATTACTAAGAATAGGACTGTGTGGGCTCCTAAGTCTCCCACAGTCGCTGTTGCCCAGGCGCAACCTGAGCGCTCAGTGGCTAAGACACAATCTATCCGAGTGACCCAGGCACAGCCTGCTTCTGTTGCCCGTGCGCAACCCATTCATTCTACTATCAAGGCGCAGTTTATTTGTTCTGCTGCTAGAGTGCCACCCACTCATCTCACTGCTAATGCATAATCCACTCAGCTTGCTGCCAAGGAGCAGTCTATCTACCCTGTTGCCCGAGCGCAACCTACTCATACAGCTGCCAAGGCACAACCAATAGCACATTCTATCATGGCACAATTTATGTATTCTGCTACCCAGACGCAATTTGCACACCATGCTGCTCTGGCACAACCCAAGGAAACTAGTCTTTTGGCTATTCCCTCTTCTTCTCCAGTTCTGAACTTGGAGAAGCAATGTTTTAGTGCTAGCACTAGACATGACAAAGGGAAGGGTCCTCTGACACTTCCTCAACTCGCACAAGCTGCGTCTAAGATGGTTCAACAGCAAAATGGAGGGAAACACTTCTTAGCTAACCCTCTACAAAATAAAGAAAAGCACCCTTTGGTCTTTTCTAAAACTTTCCTAGTCTATGACTCAGAGAAAGATATATCAGATTCTATTCCTTTAAACAGAGGTCTTCAGATCCCTGATATCGGGAAGAATACTGATCAAAGAGGCATCTTGCCTACCCCTATGGGGTCTGGTCAAGATCTTCCAACCTTGCAAATTCAAGATCTAAGCAAGGAAAATTGATGGTGTCACAAACAGAGACACCTGGAGCAGAGTTTTCTGATCTACGCGCTTATCTCAATAGGCGTCAACCAGTATCAACTTTGGTGAAACGTAAGAACCCTATGCTAAAGGCCAATCTGTACCAAAAGCCAAAGTTTGGAAAGAAAGACCTGACCACTTATGCTAATGAGTTAAGTACATCTTTGTACACTCAGGGTACTAAACATCTGAAGAACATGAGGCATGTTCCTAACATCATTAAGGAATATGTTCCTCCGATTTTTTCTCGTCCTGTAGTGGTAACTGATCTCCGGGAACATCTTACACAAAGACGGGAGATTGCGAGGATATCTCCTTCACCTCTAAATCACTCTTCAGATCGCCACTGCTTTCATGAAGTCGTCATCAAATATTGTTGCCAATCAGCTAGACGGTCTGTCTTCGATCGTCTGAATTATGCTTTAACTCTTGAACCTATAATAGAAGATGAAGACGAGCTATTATATGCTTCTGTTAACATGACTTCTCAAGGCACTGGGGTGGGAAACGTCTAAGACGTAATGCATCCCATAATCCCAGTCAGCAATACTTGGATCGGATTCATGCATCCAGTGAAGGGGTCTTTCAATACACTAGATCAAGAAATTGACATTTGAACCAAGGTGTCTTTAATCAAGAAGATCTCCCCATCGCTCATATAGGAGAAGGCCCCTTTTCGGAGTTTGATACAGATAGTGAAAGTTCTGAACAAACTATCTCATCAATAGCAGCAAGAGAAGTAACGACATATACCGTTACAGAAGATCAAGATGCCTCTACTTCGACCAGTCAGGAGCAACGAATTGTTGCACTTGAGGACAAATTGCATACCATGGCTGAGATGGTCGCAAGTATGCATACTATAATCGTGGCTCAACATACAGTGCCACCGGTTATAAATCCTGCTACAAATCCTGAGCTTATAGCATCTTTTGTACCTGTTAGTTTGGGGGTACCGCCTCCTCAGGTTACTTATGTGCCAATTCAAGCTGATCCTAGTCAGTCTGGTGCTGGAGGTAAAAATTACCACGCTGTTCCTCCTCCCAACATTTCTAACCAGCCCACCAATTCCCAAACATCAGGAGATGCTAATGAGGCTGTAAAACTCTTACGCACTCAGTTCGAGGCCTTCAAGCAGAAAGATGGCCTACAAAGACTGGGCATAAAGCAACCATATCCTACAGAGTGGAAGGAGGTTCCATTCCCTCCCAAATACAAGCTTCCAACCATTATGTTGTTTGACGGCAGTACCTCTCCAAGTCAGTACATTAATCACTTTAAAGTGATGACTGACCAATTACAACCAAATGATGCTCTCCTTACCAGAGTGTTCGTCGGTTGTTTAGTCGGCACAGCATATGACTGGTATCGTAGCTTGCCTGATGGCTACATAACTTCTTTTGCTGGTTTCAAGCAAATGTTCTTGGAAAGGTTTTATGAGGGAGTCAACGACATGACAATGTCTGCCCTCATTAAGATTAAACAAAGATACAATGAATCTACTGAGAGTTTCATTGAAAGATTCTGTCGAGAGGCACTCAAAATGCCTTTAGGAACTCCATCTGCTGTAACAATAGACACTTGCAAATCAAACTTGTTGTCTATTATCAGTATGTGGACGGGATCTACACAATTTCAAGATTGGCCTTCTTTTATTGTGAATGCCAAGGCGGCAGAGGTCAGTGCCGAAAAGTTCAAACATTTAGGAGTTCAGATGACTCATCCTAACCAAGACGAACATTCTACACCCGGGGGTAATAATCGCCAGAATAACCGCAAGGGTAAAGAAATACTGGCCATCAATCTCAAAGGCAAGGAATCTTTGGCTGTCAATGTTACTCAGACAACATCCACTCTATCAGCACCACCGCTGAAAACAACTCGTCCAAAAGAAGAGTATTCTTTTGATGAAGATGATACCTTAAGTATCTTTGATTGCTTGATCAAAAGCAATAAGCTTCAACTGCCAGAGGCAAAACGGCCGGAAGAAGTGGGTAAAACTAATCACCCTAAATATTGTGTTTATCACAGATTTATAGGGCATCCAACCAGGACATGCTATGTGCTCAAAGGCAAAATCCAGGAATTGGTCAACTCTGGAGCAATTACTCTGCAGCAGGACGAGAAGACGGTGACTGCTAATATGGTTTCTCTATAATTCGGTGATTTTCCACCACAACTTGTACAAGATGGTGTTGTCCCCATTCCAAGGACTACTATTGAGATCGTAAATCTCCTACCTCTCCAAAATGAAGGTTTTGTTCCACTATCGACTGACAAAGGAGAGATTATGTAGATTCACCCAGATCTGGTGGCAAATTTTGAAACGCCTTCCTCTTCTAAGCAAAAGAAGCACTCCAAATCTAAATCCAAGAACTGTAACATGGTGTCTTTTAAACCAGTAGCAGAAGAAGAAATTATAATTGGAACTAGATCAGGGAAACCCTATCTTCGGAAATATCCTAAAACTCAAGAGAATTCTGCCCCATCTCCTAATGCTCCTCCTAAATCATCTTCTCCTGCTGAGAATATACCATCTACATCCCCGCCGGTGGCTGAACCAACTCCTTTTAAACTGACATCAGCAGACAAGGGAAAACAACCTGTTCGCTTTGACAAAGCCTTGAAAAAGTTCTCGTCTCTTGGACTTAAAAAGCCATATAACTTTGATATATTGGCTCAATTGGCCAATACTCCGGCGAGATTGTCAATCTTTGAACTCTTACGTCTCTCAAAAGAAACTCGAGAAACGTTAAATGAAACCTTGATGCAGGCTGATGCTTGTCTAACTCTCCTCAAAAAGCCTAAAAAGAAGCCAGTCAGCTGTGCACATTGTCATAGTGTATTTAAACTAATGCCCAATATTACTTTTACATAAGATGACATGTTGTTAGAACACAATCGTCATGATCGTCCTCTTTATTTTACGGGGTATGTGGACACCATGAAAGTTGATCGTATCCTGATTGATCCAGGGTCTGCTCTTAGTATCATGCCGAAGTCTTTGCTGGATGCTTTGAAGATCCCAGTGCATAACCTATCTACAACTATCACTACCATCTTGGAATTCAATCAAGGAAGAAGTGAACCTTTGGGGAAGATACGCCTAAAACTTCAGATTGGCAATCTTCGTACAAAGGTAACTTTCTATGTAATTGACAATCATGGCTCATATGCTTTGTTAGGAAGACCATTCCTCCATGAGCACAATATTGCACCTTCTACTCTCCACCAATGTTTTAAATATATAGATAATAATGGAGAGGTACAAAAAGAGGTTGCAGATCTGAATCCTTTCAAAGGAGTTGAAGCATACTGCAACAATTCTCGCATGTACAAGGAGGAATTCATGAAGGTGGTACTGGCAATGGATACAGATGAAGAACAGAAGTGTAAACCAAATGATACTCTGGTGATCCCTATCAAAGGGCGTACTACCTGTCCTCAGTCGTCCAAACCACTGACTATCTATCTTCCTTTCCATGAGAAACAGCTTCCTGGTGATAGTAAGGAACAAAGGGAGCTCACCCCTTCTGAGCCGCTTGTAATCGACCTTCGTCGTAAGAAGCCCCCTCCTCCTTCTCGTTCTTCTTCTCCCCCTCTTGTCATCAATCTGGCTAAGCCTGTTAAGGCTAAAGTTCCTGTTGTAAATAATAGTGTAAAAATCAATAAAGCATCTCCTTTGCAGTATACTGATATCTCTTACTATACTCAATGTTATTTGGATATGCTAGATAGTTTTAAACCACTTACAATAGAAGTCGTATCATCTCTACGAAATATGGTATCCTCGAATTCAGTACAAGAGTCGTACTTCTTAGTACCGTCTCAAAAGAAAGATGAAAAGCCTATATTCTTCAATAAAAGAGAGGAACCAAAAATCATGCTCTATAACGATAATAGAGATGATACAGGAAGGCTATAATTACGTCACTATAGTCCACAATCCAGAGCAATCATCTGTAAAATGGGCTATGATTTTAGAACAGGCCTCAACAACGGTAAAGGAAGGCGAACTCCTCTTCGTATTTCTGTTCCAAAAGGAAAATTATAATAATACCACAGTAAAACGAAGCGGGGACTAGGTTATGCTTCACCATTTTCAACTCCAGAACCTTCTGAATCTGATGAAGAAGAACGATCTAACTTTTCTGATTCTATCTCATGGGATTCTGATACCAGCATTAGTCATGTTCATAGGGTGATAGTATCTTTTAACATGGTGTCTGTCGAATTTTTGTCATAGGGTGATAGTATCTTTTAACATGGTGTCTGTCGAATTTTTGGAAGATGATGAAGACGACATTGAAGAAGCTCCTGAAGTGGACCCTTGGGCACAAAGGATGGACAATCAGTGGGAACTTCATTTTGAACAACGAGAACCACCTACCGAGGATCAACTAGTCTAAATCGATATTGGAGAGAAGGGCGTATCACGACCAATCTTTATTAGCAAAAATCTCTCAGAAGATGATAAACAAGAATTAATTCACCTTATTCGTGAATATATTGATGTCTTTTCCTGGAGTTATGAAGATATGCCAGGATTAGATCCTCAAGTCGCAGTTCACAAACTTAATATTTTGCCGAATGCCAAGCCGGTCAAACAACAACAACGGCAATTCAAGATCGAAATGATGGATGCAATTGATGATGAAGTCAAAAACTTATAGCTTGCGGTTTTATCATAGAAGAACAGCATCCTGACTGGGTAGCCAACGTTGTACCAGTCTTGAAGAAGACCGGAAAGGTTCGAGTTTGCATAGACTTTCGGGATCTCAATGATGCTTGCCCTACAGACGAATTCTCTCTCCCAATTACTGATGTCATGATCGACAACACATGTGGATTCGAACGAATTTCTTTCATGGATGGGTTTTCTGGATATAATCAAATCCGGATGAATCCTGAAGATGAAAAACATACTTTGTTTCGTACTCCTCGTGGAGTATACTGTTATACAGTCATGCCATTTGGTCTTAAGAATGCAGGTGTAACTTACTAGCGGGCTATGGGTACTATCTTTCAAGATCATCTGTAAAAGAATGTCGAATGCTATGTTGACGATATTGCTGTCAAAAGTCGTCTAAAGGAAGACCACATTCAAGATTTAAGAACTATTTTCAATCTAATACGCCAGTATCAACTCAAAATGAACCCTACCAAGTCTTTCTTGGGTGTCTCTAGTGGCAAATTTCTCGGCTTCGTCATTACCTCTAAGGGTATACACGTTGATCCTGAGTAGATCAAAGCCATTCAAGAGATGCATCCTCCACGCAACCTAAAAAAGCTACGAGGATTCCAAGGTCGACTTGCGTACATCAGGCAGTTCATTTCAAATTTATCTGGACGTTACAGACCATTTACTCAATTAATAAAGAAAGATGTATCTTTCGTTTGGACGGAAGAATGTCAACGAGCATTTGATGACATAAAACGGTATTTAATGAGTCCACCGGTTCTTGTACCACCGATCTCAGGAATACCTTTCTTAATGTATGTCCGGGCAATGGATCATTCATTGCTAGCTCAGAAGAACAAGGAAGGTCATGAACAAGCTATCTACTATCTTAGCCGAACGATGATTGGAGCTGAACATCGTTATAGTCCGGTGGAGAAGGAATATTTAGCCTTAATATTTACTGTACAGAAGACAAGACATTACGTCATAGGCCAAACTATTCATGTCATATCTCGAGTCAATCCTCTTCGGGTCTTAATGAAAAAGCCAGGTACACTCAATTCCAGGCTTGCCACATGGGCCATATTATTAGCACAATATGATATGGTTTATGTTCCTCAAAAGTCTGTGAAAGGTCAGGCACTTGCTGACTTCTTAGCAGCTCATCCTGTCCCTGAAACATTTAAACTCTATGACGAGATTTCGGACGAAACATTGGAATCAAATATGATCTCAGAAGTGTTTCCGACTTGGCGATTATTCTTCGATGGAGCTTCTAGAATTGGACCTGGAGATACTCTTATTGCTGGAGTGGGAATTATTCTCGTTTCACCCGATGGATTAGCTATTCAAAGGGCTTATTCTTTAGATGAATCATGCTCCAACAATGTAGCAGAGTACAATGCTTTGCTCATTGGACTCCAGTTAGCCAAACAATTGGATATTGAATATCTCGAAGTATATGATGACTCTAAGCTGATTGTTAATCAGTTTAGAGGTATATATGAAGTCCGACATCAAGATCTGGTACCATACCATGAAGCAGCCACCAGGATAGCTTCTTTATTCAAAGGGTTCTTCATCGAACATGTACATCGTACATGTAATACAGAAGCTGATGCCTTAGCTAACCTAGCTGCGGTATTGGTAATTCCAGTCAAAAGACAACAAATAATTGTTATCTCTAATAAAGAACTATTTTGTGTCGAAAACAACCACAACATTGAATTCAGCAATCTAACTGAAGTCAATGCCATTTGCGAGGACTGGAGAGCACCTTTTATTGATTTTGCAGTACATGACATTATGCCAGAAGATCCTAAGGAAGCTACAAGTATCCGTCGCCGATCGCTTCGGTTCTACTATAATCATACTACTAAAACTCTCTATCGAAGAACGTTTGATGGGTTACTTTTGAGATGTCTCACTGGTGATGAAGCAAAACAGATATTACACGAAGCTCATGATGGCGTTTGTGGAGAACATCAGCCTGGTCCTAAACTACATGATCGTATTCGACGTATGGATTATTACTGGCCCTCTATGGTATCAGATGCTATTGACTATGCAAGAAAATGCCGCGCATGTCAATTTCATGCAGATTTCATTCACCAATCGTCGGAATTTCTTCATCCGACTACTGCTCTATAGTCTTTTGAAGCTTGGGACATGGATATAATTGGCACTATCAATCCTCCTTCATCTAAAGGACATCGGTTCATCTTGGCTATAACTGATTATTTCTCCAAGTGGGCAGAAGCTATACCTTTGGCTGAAGTAAAAAATGAGTAGTGTCATCAACTTTATCAAATATCATGTGATATACAGATTTGGTGTCCCTCGCCGAATCATCCATGATAATGGGCCACAATTCGTCAGCCAGAAGTTTAATAGGTTCTGTGATGACAACAGAATCAATAATGTTACCTCTACGGCCTATAATCCTGCAGCTAACGGATTAGCTGAAGCATTCAACAAGTCCATTATCAAACTCCTTAAAATTTTTGTCTCTATTAACAAACGTAATTAGAGTGATAAACTTGGAGAATGTCTATGGGCATATCGCACTACTGTCCGTAACCCCACAGGATGCACACCTTTTTCTCTAGTATATAGATGTGAAGCTGCCCTACCTCTGGAAATTCAAATTCCATCATTGAGAATCGCTATTGCTAACGAGCTTACTACAGAAAATAATGATCGTCTTCGGCTTCAAGAATTGGAGGCGCTCGACGAAAAAAGGCTATTAGCTCAATAGCACATCGAACTTTATCAAGCCCAGATTTCAAAAGCTTTCAATCGCAAAGTCAGATTACGAATATTTCAGGAAGGCGAGTTAGTTCTTACAGTCAGACGTCCTATGACTATGACACATATGAGCAAAGGCAAGTTCGAGGCAAAATAGAAAGGGCCGTATGTGGTAAATAAAGTTTTCTCAAATGGAGCCTATCAATTAACAGATATGGATGGCAGAGTTGCTATGATGCCTATAAATGGCAAATTTCTTAAGAAATATTATGTATAAAAGTAACATGTTACTTCATTTCAGAGAATAATATAAATAAAGTTCATTTTATTCAAAAGCAGAAAAGAGTTACATAATATTAAGGACGGGGAGGAGGCCCCGATCCTTCATGATTAAATACATAGTTCGCCAACAGTTCAAACATCTCATTGTCTGAACTCACAAGAAACTTACGGGCAGCCATCCTCAATGCCTCTTCTTCGGCAGTCTTCCCAGGCTCCACTAGCTTGGAAATCAAGTCATCTCCTGGTGCAGGAGCAGTTGAGCCTTCACCCCTTTCTTTCTGAGGAGGTACTGGAGGCTCAGCAGATGGTGTCTCGGTCTTTCCTTCAAGCTTCGAAATGAGCAAATCTTTGGAAGACATTTTGTACAGAAAGGAAGTAAAGTGATGATATCTACGAAAGTTTTGTTCTATTTATAGACAGAACAACTAGATAGTCAACCTTGAGAACTGATGCAAATTTTTGAAAGAAGCCCAACTGTTCGTTCATTTATAACTGTTCATTCATTTATAACTGTTCATTCATTGTCCTTTCTTCAAAAAAACTGACGGGATTGTTCTTTCATTTAGAGTCGAAGTGACTGTTCATTCATTCAGTGTCCTTTTCTCGAAAATCGAAGTGACTGTTCACTTTTCATAACGAGAGTTCATATTCTCCATACTTCTGAATTCTGTTTATTTACATTAGCAACTTGTCACATCCACATTTCTCCTGGATTCTATTTTCCTTGTCACCACATCAAAATCAGATCATAAAAAAAGAGAAAATTATTCTTTATTCCTTCTTTAAAAACATAGATACATCTTAGTGGAAATCTATTACATCTCAGATTTTTATTCTAAATATAACAAATGAAGGTCTATTACATCTTTAGATCTTCTTATTTGTTGGTGCCAGTTCCTTGTCTTCTCGAACTGAAGCAACGAGCCAGACAATAGAATCAACTCTGGTCTTCTCTCTCAGAAAGACGAGAGGAGAACCACAGAGTACAGCAGCTCAAAGATAAGTTGCTGTCAATATAACTGGTGGAGAGAAGACGACCCGCAAGGAGAACTAGGAACGAGATCACCCATGTGATACGATTCCTAATTCTGTCTCTCCACCATCCAACTCTCATGTATAAAGGCTCTTCCTACCATCTGAGGAAGACCCTTCGGGAATACAGAGAGTCCTGAGTTGTCTGATTTGAGTGTCAGAATCACATGAGCTGTCTGATGTGGGTGTCAGAAGAATGCTCTTCATAGCATCCGGGTCGCCAATGCCAGTTTTGAAGAAACTTGTCAACCAAACTTCTGCAAATATGAACAAAGAAAAGAAAAGTCAGTAAAATCTATCAAAACTTTACGCACATCAACAGTATGTGCTGATTAACAGGCGCCTATCAGCAATGTGCGCCTACTCTCAGAAGCACAGGCGCGCATCAACAGTGTGCGCTGATCAACAGGCGCCTATCATCAATGTGTACCTACTCTATGAAGCACAGGCGCGCATCAATAGTGTGCGCTGATCAACAGGCACCTATCAGCAATGTGCGCCTACTCTCAGAAGCACAGGCGCACATCAATAGTGTGCGCTGATCAACAGGCACATATCAACAATGTGTGCCTATTCTCAGAAGAACATACGCATCTCAACAGTGTGCGCTGATCAACAGGCGCATATCAATAATGTGCGCCTATTCTCAGAAGAACATACGCATCTCAACAGTGTGCACTGATCAACAGGTGCATATCAAAATAGTGCGCTGATCAACAGGCGCATATCAACACTGTACGTCGATCAACAGGCACATATCAGCAGTGCGCACCTATGATCGAAGCTAAGCACTAGATGTCTACAACATGCAAATCAGTATCCATCTTTAAAAGTAGCGCAAAAGTAAAACACTCATATGTGAAAATCAAATGTTCTTTGATGCTACTTACCAACTTTCGAAGGCACAGCATGCAAAAGAATAACATCAGGACGAAGTGGCGCAAGTGAATTTATGGATAATGAATTCTTGCTGAATAGTGAAACCTTGTGAGAAGTTATTTGTTTTGAAAAAACATGAATGTCTTTTTCATTTTGGTTATCCTTTTTAAAGTGTTGAAGAACGAAGATAGGCGCATCATTCTGGGAGCCTATTTTGGGAAAGAACTAAACAATAGGCGCCTAAAACCATGCGATGGCTGCCATGTGTCTCTCAAATGAAATAGTAAGCATTGAATTAGCCAAAGGAACACATCTACATGCGCCATTCGAAATCACATCCGCACAATATATCAGAAATTTTAGATTTTATTGCATAAAAGATGGGTGGACCCCTATAGACAAGGACACAAGAAAAAAGAATAAAAAGTTGGCACGCTTAAACATTATTTCTTTTTCTTATCTTCATTGGTCTGACGAAGGGCAGCATCCAAATCTTGCATATTACGGATCCCCGAGCGACGCATCAGATTAAGGAATCCCTCCGAATTGCCGTGCTCTTCAGAGGATGGCCCACCACTCAAATCGTTGCAGACGGTTGGGTTTAAACCGAAGCAGTCTAAAAAGTTCACCGCCCTCAGTGCCGGGTTAGCCTCCAACAAATAAGTAGAAGGCGTGATGTCGAGTTTCGCTTCAGGAGACTTGATTTCAATGACAGCATTGGTCTCCATCTCCTTCTTCTTAGATGCCATCAAAATTGTAGAAGTGAAGAATAAAGTACAAAGATCAACCCCTATATATCACCAAATTGACTCTCCATATTCCTCATGGGAAACTGAAAATCATCAATGAAACTCGGAAAGACGAAGAGGAGATTGAGTGTTTTCGAGAAAGAAATTTAATTGTGATGACCGGGCGTTGACCGACGTAACTTGACTCAGTCAAAACTTTTCTACGTGGCGTCTAAAATTTAATGGCCATCGCAACTTGACGCAATTTGAATTGATTTTAAGTTTTGAAAACTTTGACGGGGGTCTTGTAGGGCCTAAAAATCAAGTTGTGCCATGTATCTACTACTCAGTAATCAAGTTGCGCCCCAAAAATCAAGCTGTGCCACTATTTTGAAGCTCAGAGATCAAACTATGCCACTGATCAGGTTGCGCCTGATATCAGACCGCGCTCAGTTATATTGCGCTAAAGTCTACGTAGCGTCTGAAATTTAATGGCCATCATTACCTCACAGCACTGACAACTGACAGCACAGTAAACGAGAAAAATCTCTTCGAATCCCTCGAATTGCGCCGCTTGAGGAGAGTTGGTTGACAACTGTGCCTAGACGCAACTCATAACAACTGTTTTGCAAAAGCTGCCACATGTCTAGGCGTAGCCTAATCAGGCGTAGTTTAACTTGTTGACTGAAGCTCGCGCAACCTGATAAAGTTGAGACAATTTTCATTTCCAAAATAGGATGACGTGGCGCACATGCCACTAATCTCTCAAGACGTGTCTACTATCCTGTGCACGACCACGCACATCTCAATCATATGATGCCACGCGTCTAAATACAGTTAGTACACGACTGATAACTGAATAAAAGTTTGTAACATCCAGTTTTCCAAATGAGGGTAATTTTGATAATGATATTTAAATCATATTGTGATTTTTGGTATTTTTTTAAAATTATTTAAAATGTTGATTGGTGATTTTGATGGTTAACTAGTTAAACCCTAGTTTTGCTAAGCCCGGAGACTATCCATGACCATGGGAGCCTAGTCACATGATTAGAATTTCAAATTACCAATTTTTAGCCTAGGGGTATTTTGATCATTTTGACAATTTTGTGAATTGTAATTTATATTAATTAAATATTGTGCTAGTCTTTTAGTTAAGCCTTAACCTAGAAGTTAACTAACCTAGATTAGTCTTGTGGTTAGAATTAAGGTTAGAACATTCCTACTAAGTGTTAAGGTTAGTAATATCTAGATATTATTATGGTAGGATATTTCCTTTTGAGATATTTGTAAAAAGAAGCCTTGAACCAATAGGAAGGCTTGGAATTGGGTGAAAGAACCTCAACCACTCATCTAAAACCCTAACCCTAATAATTTTAACAGCCATACAAGCCCTCCCCCCTCCTATAAGTGTCATACTTAGAAACAATTGCCACTTTTACAAAACCTAGAAAAGCCCTATTTTGTTCTTCCCTAAACTCCTCCCAATTAATCCAAATTTAGCCCAAATTGAGTCAAATCAATTGCATCATCATCCCCAACATTAGAGGAGACTTGTGGGTGCTTGCTAGCGAGGTTTGAGGACGTTTGAACCGTAGAAAATCGAGGAAGACGTGGAATCGAGGCTCTTTACATTGAGTTTGAACACTCAATAGGTAAAACCCTACAAACCCTAGTAAATTCCTGATTTCTTACCATAGATGCATTCATTTAGGGTCCCCCTAGGTGTAGCCCAATTTTGGTAGATATTCGTGTCCATTTCGTGTCCGTATCGGACACGTATCGGTTTATTTAAATACGTGTTTGACGAAATATCACATAGAAATGGATTTTAGTATTTTGTAAAACTAATTACATGGTTATGTAGCCCTACATATGGGGATTTCAAAACTATAACTCTGAGCATGATTGGACACGTGTCCGTGTCCAAATTTGGACACGAACCTCACCATGATGCCACATATCCATGCCCTGCTACCACCCACTATTTTCTCACTGCACACACCACTTGGACACGTGTAAATTGGCATGAGGGTGGGGACAGACACTGTCAGGACCCCCCCTAAAGTTTCACAACATTTTGAATCGTGTCGGACACGAAACACGTGCTGCACTGGTTTACACACTGTACAGTGCACTGATTTTCGACCCTCTGACACAGCTTTGAAACTCGGACATGACACGACTTGAGGTTCATGCAGGCACCTAGAATCCTAGCTCTAGTCCTCCTCTACCCCTAGATACAATCATGACATATCACGTGTCGTGTGTCACGCGCACGAGTCTGTGACACGCGTGCACGAGGCACCGTACTGTGCCGTGCTCTCCCTGCTACTCGGGCCCTCTGTAGGATACGACTCAGATTTTCTTGATACAAGTTTTGGTGGACACGAGGAGGCATGCACTGACATCATGACCCCAAAGTTTTGTTGGATTTTATGGAATGGTTAGGGTGAAATCGAGCTTGCACTGACTTTGTACAGACACGCGCACACGCAGAAAACCCCACTGATACGCGAATCGAACTCAGACACGACACGACCCCGACACGACTCAGGCACCTAGACACATACCTTGACACCCCACCTAGCTACTGACATGACAACGACACTTGTGGATGGACACACGAGTCCCTAGGCTAGTCGATACTTGTGCACGAGCCTGTGCACAACAGGATATCTGAACCCGTGTTCCACTGTATTGGACACTTTGTGTCCACTCTTGTGAACACGAATGACACCCCCTAGACACGTGGACACCTAGTCTACAGGTTGACACACCTACATGACCTAAGTGTTGGACACAACTTGTCCTATGGATCCCGACACACTTGTAGGAGGACCTGTCAATCCATAGGTCTGATACCTAATTTAGACACTTGTTTAAGACACTTTTGGTTACTCTTTAGACACTTGGACACTCCCTGACAACCTCTCTGGAGACTTGTGTGGACACACTTGACACTGGGTCGAGCAAGGTTCAGTTTGTGTTGTGTGTGTGAATATTAGAGTGGTTAGATATGATTGATGTTGTGTTCAATTGAGTTTTCAGTGGGATATGTTTTGGTTTCGAACTTGTTTTTAGGATGATAACTGAACTATCATGTTGTACAGATAAAGCTGAGAATCCCAGTGCTAGTTACCTGAGTTTAGGTTCGAGATTTGAAGTAATTAATATATGTATCAGTGACATTTGGGTTCGAAATGTAAATATCTGAACATAGGTATACATGTATGTTCCTGAGATTCATATTGACAGTGAACTGAGAATGGTTAATGTTAACTGAGGTTTAGGAAGTTAAAACTGAGATTTCAGTAATTGATTGACCTGAGGTTAAGTGAGTTGGGTTGGGGATTTGAATGTGGAAAGAGAAGTGAAACCTGAGAATTTCCATTGGACTGAAATAGAATTGGGTTTATGGAGAAACTGAGATTCCATTGGGTGTATAACATGAGTTTAAGTTGAAAGAAAACCTGAAAATTCAGGACCATGAGCATAGGTTAGTGTTGGTTTGTGTAGGTTAAGATGGGATGGTTAAAGTTGGGATTCACTAAATTGTTAAATAGGTTAAGTTGGTTTGTATATATATGTGTGTGTGTGTGTGTCTATGTGTAAGGCATAGGTTAGTGTCCATGAGCATATTAGTATATAAGTTAGAGTAGTGTAGGTGGTTATGAGACCAATAGGTTTACATGTTTTGAGGGT
This sequence comes from Iris pallida, assembly GCA_029216955.1. Classification (NCBI taxonomy): domain Eukaryota; kingdom Viridiplantae; phylum Streptophyta; class Magnoliopsida; order Asparagales; family Iridaceae; genus Iris; species Iris pallida. The sequence continues at coordinate 1,108,566 of JANAVB010006598.1, read as the reverse complement.
TTGAAATTGAGAGAGAGTGATTTGAGAGTTAGTTGGATAATGGTTTGGTTGCCTTTTGAGTATGGTAGTAGTAGTTGATTTATACCAAGAGATAAGTTATGAGGATACTTAAGATATCTTATAAATATATTCATATTATAGGATTAGGATACTATGGTAAATTGATGTGAATATGTCATGAGAGGTATCTTGAGTATAAGGGATGCATTAGATATGGATGTTGGGGTAGCCTAAGCATTGAATATGTATATACAAATATGATGTAGGTTAATTGATATTCTAGAAAAGGTTTTGGTTTAAGACTTGGATTAAATTCATAAATCTAGCTTGATATAGGGTTTGACTAGATAGTTAACCCTAGATGAGCCCTTGACCTAGATTTGACCTCATAGCCTAGTTTGACTAGTAGTGGACTTTGACTAAGTTGAGCAAATGGTTCATGTTGACAAAAGTTGACCAAAAGTTAACGTTAAGCCTAAATGTGACCAATTGACCCTTGCTAGCCTAAGTTTGACCAGTTGACCAAGATAGCCTTGTTGTTGACCTAGTTTGACTAGATGTTGACTTGGTTTGACCCAGAGTTGACCAAGTTTGACTTTGACCTAGATTGGCCTAGAAATCATGTAGATTGCATCGTAAACTTCATTTACCTTATTTAAAACTCATTATAACCTGTACTTCTCTATTTAGGACATTGTAGCTCCGGTGCAGACATCTGATATTACATTATTCTTTTTAGAGTATCAGGCGAGTACATTCTCTGATAGTTCTTTCATTTACTTGTCAATTATTGTACTTCAGTTCTAGTTAGTTCTATTTGATTCTTGTTACAAACACGTATTGTTATTACTGAATCCATGTATGCGACACACATACTTACTCGTCTTGCCTCTATTATTCGAATCACCATACGAATCACCATACGAATCACTATTCGAACCACCTATTCATATCTTCATGTTCTGGTTGGACTTGCATTCGTCTTATATGTTGGATTATGGATTCATTTGTATTAGATTGGGCGAGGAAATATTGATTAGACATGTAGACATATCCCCTATTCGAATTACCCCTCTGTGAACGATATTCGAACGATAGCCATCCCACACTTGGCCGAGTGTGTGGTGTGCCGTATTACCTACAGCCGTTTACATATCGATCTCGATATTTTAAAACACACTTGGAGAATTTATTCGAATCATTGTTAGAATCACCATTCGAATCACTATTCGTATCACCTTATTCGTATCACCTTATTAGAACAATGATTAGAATCACATTCGACTCATCTTGTATTAGACTCATACTGGGATTACAATTGACTCATATTATATCGTCTGGACTTATATCATGTTACTCTAGTTCAGCTAGATTATATTTTATAGTCTTTCTTGCCATGCTGCTCCTCTTGTTTAGTTAGCTTACTTTCCTTGTACCTTAACTGTTTCTCTACATCATTACTCGTACAAACTGCCATGTTCATCAATACAACTGTCTATAACTGCTTTATAGTTCTCTGTCATTTACTTGGGATTTCTTGATGAATTGTACTCGTTCTTGTCCTGACTGGACCTGTTGAAAATATTACAGATGATTGTCCTGAGGACATTTGCCCTACTTGCCTTGGAGCAGGAGATGGCTTAGCTATGTATGGCCCCGACACTCAGGAGTGATCGGGAGACTAGCTAGTAGACTTGGTTTAGTTTTCATGTTTTAGAACTTGAAGTGTAATAACTTGAGATATGAGTTTGTATTTGAGTTTGTTTGAGATATTATTATTTAGTAGTTTATAATTGTTGTTGTTTAGTCTTTAGTTATAAATTTCTGTGTTATCTTATCGTTCTTAGACTGTGATTGAGATTTCATTATATCTATACTTGTCCTCCGTTCGGAGTTTAGATTTAACAAGTACATTATATAATTGCGTGAGTTGTTGATTAGATAGTAACCTAGGACAGCGTTCTACCATCGACACTGTGGCGTAGGCTGGACGTACCCACTTCTCGTGCCCCTACACAGGGTACGGATCATGACACGTTTTTAGTGGTGGCCCATGCAGGTCGAGTTTATGTAGTAGAATTCGAACTAGAGTATCACTACAACCTGCGATAGAAACTAAGGAATAGGCTTTAGTTGAGAGAGTACTCAATCACAGTTAGGACTACTTGAGAAGATTCCTGGGATGACCCTTGAGAATCTTATTATAAACTATCTCGAAATTCGATTCCGACAGTTTCTGTCTACTTTCTTGTTCATCGTTGAATTTGATTCTTGGTATTTATTATTGACTTAATTTTCTACCAAGATAACATTATGGGCTAGGTTGCCTCAGTCATAGAATCTAGAGTCTTCTACAACCATATTAGCTGGTTTGGCGATAGGATAGAGTCTAATTTTGGATGTATTTCTCGGGTGTGGGAATTTAAGGTTTTTGCAGCCAAGCTAGCGGCAATGCAAAAATTTTAAATACCATGATTCTAGAGGTATGTACCTTAGTCGCGGACTCTATGGATTATCGATATAGTACTTACTGGCATAACGAGGATTCTGGTAACATGGTTTTGGATAGACGGGTATGATTATCAGATTTTAGAATAGATACCATATAGATGGTGCCCTAGTATGATGGAATAGAATATCAGTATGGATGTTACTTGAGTATCATGGATTAGATAGAGGGAGCTAGGCCACCTATAGCGCAGCACCATGACCTGTACCATCAGAGGGATATACACCAGAGGGGCAGGGCTTTTGTGCTGACAATCGAGTAGATCGACGCTATAGATGAAGGGTTAGCAGGTCTGTCTTTCCTGTCCTTCTTTTCATCTTCATGTGTGATTTCCATTAGTACCTGCCAGGATATGTTTGTGATATGCTAGATAGTGTAGTTACCCTATTCGAGACTGTGGAATCACGACCAGTAGGACTGTGATTACATATTATTTTGACCTTGTTTGATTGGGGGTTTGACCTAGAAGGGGGACGATCATCTTAATTTCGAGGACAAAATTCTTCTAAGGGGGGTAGACTTGTAACACCCAGTTTTCCAAATGAGGGTAATTTTGAAATTCTATAATTATAATCATTTAATAATGATATTTAAATCATATTGTGATTTTTTATTAATTTAAAACTATTTAAAATGTTGATTGGTAATTTTGATGGTTAACTAGTTAAACCCTAGTTTTGCTAAGCCCGGAGACTATCCATGACCATGGGAGCCTAGTCACGTGATTAGAATTCCAAATTACCAATTTTTAGCCTAGGGGTATTTTGGTCATTTTGACAATTTTGTGAATTGTAATTTATATTAATTAAATATTGTGCTAGTCTTTTAGTTAAGCCTTAACCTAGAAGTTAACCTAACCTAGATTAGTCTTGAGGTTAGAATTAAGGTTAGAACATTCCCACTAAGTGCCAAGATTAGTAATATCTAGATATTATTAAGGTAGGATATTTTCTTTTGAGATATTTGTAAAAAGAAGCCTTGAACCAATAGGAAGGCTTGGAATTGGGTGGAAGAACCTCAACCACTCATCTAAAACCCTAACCCTAATAATTTCAACAGCCATACAAGCCCTCCCCCCTCCTATATGTGTCATACTTAGAAACAATTGCCTCTTTTACAAAACCTAGAAAAGCCCTACTTTGTTCTTCCCTAAACTCCTCCCAATTAATCCAAATTGAGCCTAAATTGAGTCAAATCAATTGCATCATCATCCCCAACATTAGAGGAGACTTGTGGGTGCTTGCTAGCGAGGTTTGAGGACGTTTGAACCGTGGAAAATTGAGGAAGACGTGGAATCGAGGCTCTTTACATTGAGTTTGAACACTCAATAGGTAAAACCCTACAAACCCTAGTAAATTCCTAATTTTTTACCATAGATGCATTCATTTAGGGTCCCCCTAGGTGTAGCCCAAGTTTGGTAGAAATCCATGTCCATTTCGTGTCCGTATCGGACACGTATCGGTTTATTTAAATGCGTGTTCGACGTAATGTCACATAGAAATGGATTTTAGTATTTTGTAAAACTAATTACATGGTTAAGTAGCCCTACATATGGGGATTTCAAAACTATAACTCTGAGCATGATTGGACATGTGTCCATATCCAAATTTGGACACGAACCTCACCACGATGCCACGTACCCATGCCCTGCTACCACCCACTATTTTCTCACTGCACACACCACTTGGACACGTGCAAATTAGCACGAGGGTGGAGGCAGACATTGTCAGGACCCCCCTAAAGTTTTATAACATTTCGAGTCGTGTCGGATACGAAACACGAGCTGCAGTGGTTTACACACTGTACAGTACACTAATTTTCGACCCTTTGACACAGCTTTGAAACTCGGACACGACACGACTTGATGTTCGTGCAGGCACCTAGAATCCTAGCTCTAGTCCCCCTCTACCCCTAGACACAATCACGATGTGTCACGTGTCACGTGTCACGCGCACGAGTCTGTGACACGTGTGTACGAGGCACCGCACTGTGCCGTGCTCTCCCTGCTACTCAGGCCCTCTGTAGGACACGACACGAATTTTCTTGACACGAGTTTTGGTGGATACGAGGGAGCATGCACTGACATCATGCCCCCAAAGTTTCGTTGGATTTCGTAGAATGGTTAGGGTGAAATCGAGCTTACACTGACTTTGTACAGACACGCACACACGCAGAAAACCCCACTGATACGCGACTCGAACTCAGACACGACATGACCCTGATTTGACTCAGGCACCTAGATACATACCCTGACACCCCACCTAGCTACTGACATGACCACGACACTTGTGGATGGACACACGAGTCCCTAGGTTAGTCGACACTTGTGCACGAGCCTGTGCACAACAGGATATCTGAACCCGTGTTCCACTGTATTGGACACTTCGTGTCCACTTTTGTGGACACGAATGACACCCCCTAGACACGTGGACACCTAGTCTACAGGTTAACACACCTACATGACCTAAGTGTTGGACACAACGTGTCCTATGGATCCCGACACACTTGTAGGAGGACCTGTCAATGCACAGGTCTGATACCTATTTTAGACACTTGTTTAGGACACTTTTGGTTACTCTTTAGACACTTAGACACTCCCTGACAACCTCTCTGGACACTTGTGTGGACACACTTGACACTGGGTCGAGCAAGGTTCAGTTTGTGTTGTGTGTGTGAATATTAGAGTGGTTAGATATGATTGATGTTGTGTTCAATTGAGTTTTCAGTGGAATATGTTTTGGTTTCGAACTTGTTTTTAGGATGATAACTGAACTGTCATGTTGCACTGATAAACCTGAGAATCCCAGTGCTAGTTACCTGAGTTTAGGTTCGAGATTTGAAGTAATTAATATATGTATCAGTGATGTTTGGGTTCGAAATGTAAATATCTGAACATAGGTATACATGTATGTTCCTGAGATTCATATTGACAGTAAACTGAGAATGGTTAATGTTAACTGAGGTTTAGGAAGTTAAAACTGTGATTTTAGTAATTGATTGACCCGAGTTTAAGTGAGTTGGGTTGGGGATTTGAATGTGGAAAGAGAAGTGAAACCTGAGAATTTCCATTGGACTGAAATGGAATTGGGTTTATGGAGAAACTGAGATTCCATTGGGTGTATAACCTGAGTTTAAGTTGAAAGAAAACCTGAAAATTCAGGACCATGAGCATAGGTTAGTGTTGGTTTGTGTAGGTTAAGCTGGGATGGTTAAAGTTGGGATTCACTAAATTGTTAAATAGGTTAAGTTGGTTTGTATATATATATGTGTGTGTGTGTCTATGTGTAAGGCATAGGTTAGTGTCCATGAGCATATTATTATATAAGTTAGAGTAGTGTAGGTGGTTATGAGACCAATAGGTTTACATGTTGTAAGGGTTTGAAATTGAGAGAGAGTGATTTGAGAGTTAGTTGGATAATGGTTTGGTTGCCTTTTGAGTATGGTAGTAGTAGTTGATTTATACCAAGAGATAAGTTATGAGGATACTTAAGATATCTTATAAATATATTCATATTATAGGATTAGGATACTATGGTAAATTGATGTGAATATGTCATGAGAGGTATCTTGAGTATAAGGGATGCATTAGATATGGATGTTGGGGTAGCCTAAGCATTGAATTTGTATATACAAATATGATGTAGGTTAATTGATATTCTAGAAAAGGTTTTGGTTTAAGACTTGGATTAAATTCATAAATCTAGCTTGATATAGGGTTTGACTAGATAGTTAACCCTAGATGAGCCCTTGACCTAGATTTGACCTCATAGCCTAGTTTGACTAATAGTGGACTTTGACCAAGTTGACCAAATGGTTCATGTTGACTAAAGTTGACCAAAAGTCAACATTAAGCCTAAATGTGACCAATTGACCCTTGCTAGCCTAAGTTTGACCAGTTGACCAAGATAGCCTTGTTGTTGACCTAGTTTGACTAGATGTTGACTTGGTTTGACCCAGAGTTGACCAAGTTTGACCTTGACCTAGATTGGCCTAGAAATCATGTAGATTGCATCGTAAACTTCATTTACATTATTTAAAATACATTATAATCCGTACTGCTCTATTTAGGATATTGTAGCTCCGGTGCAGACATCTGATATTACATTACTCTTTTCAGAGTATCAGGCGAGTACATTCTCTGATAGTTCTTTCATTTACTTGTCAATTACCGTACTTCAGTTCTAGTTAGTTCTATTTGATTTTTGTTACAAACACGTATTGTTATTACTGAATCCATGTGTGCGACACACATACTTACTCGTCTTGCCTCTATTATTCGAATCACCATACGAATCACTATACGAACCACCTATTCGTATCTTCATGTGCTGGTTGGACTTGTATTCGTCTTATGTGTTGGATTATGGATTCATTTGTATTAGACTGGGCGGAGAAATACTGATTAGATATGTAGAAATATTCCCCTATTCGAATCACCCCACTGTGAATGATATTCGAACGATAGCCATCCCACACTTGGCCGAGTGTGTGGTGTGCCGTATTACCTACAGCCGTTTACATGTCGATATAAGTATTTTAAAATACACTTGGAGAATTTATTCGAATCATTGTTAGAATCACCATTCGAATCACTATTCGTATCACCTTATTCGTATCACCTTATTCGAATCACCTTATTAGAACAATGATTAGAATCACATTCGACTCATCTTGTATTAGACTCACACTGGGATTATACTTAACTCATATTATATCGTCTCGACTTATATCATGTTACTCTAGTTCAGCTAGATTATATTTCACAGTCTTTTTTGCCATGCTTCTCCTCTTGTTTAGTTACCTTACTTTCCTTGTACCTTAACTGTTTCTCTACATCATTACTTGTACAAACTGCCATGTTCATCAATACAACTGTCTATAACTGCTTTATAGTTCTCTGTCATTTACTTGGAATATCTTGATGAATTGTACTCATTTCTGTCCTAACTGGACCTGTTGAAAATATTACAGATGATTGCCCTGAGGACATTTGCCCTACTTGTCTTGGAGCAGGAGATGGCTTAGCTACCTATGGCCTCGACACTCAGGAGTGATCGGGAGACTAGCTAGTAGACTTGGTTTAGTTTTCATGTTTATAACTTGAAGTGTAATAACTTGAGATATGAGTTTGTATTTGAGTTTGTTTGAGATATTATTATTTAGTAGTTTATAATTGTTGTTGTTTAGTCTTTAGTTATAAATTTCTGTGTTATCTTATCGTTCTTAGACTGTGATTGAGATTTCATTATATTTATACTTGTCCTCCGTTCGGAGTTGAGATTTGACAAGTACATTATATAATTACGTGAGTTGTTGATTAGATAGTAACCCAGGACAGCGTTCTACTGCCGACACTGTAACGTAGGCTGGACGTACCCACTTCTCGTGCCCCTACACAGGGTGCGGGTCATGACGAAGTTGGCACAACATGAGGTTGGCGCCACCCAATGTTGCACAACCCATCCTCGTGCACATCAGAATAACTGCTAAAACAGTTATTTACAGAACTCTATAAATAGAGTTTCCAATCATTATTAAGGACACACATACAAAGATCAAGAACTCTTACTAAATTGTTGCTACATTCTCCAAAGGCTCTAGTCTTCAAGTTCACATAGTCCAAGGGATAAAGTGATCGTCTTCTGATCAGATTCCTACAGTTGTACTTTTCCAGAATTCAAATTGTACTCTTGTACTCTTTTTTTAGTTTGTAATAAAACTTTTTGTTTTTACAAACAGACACGTGCTTCGTATGCAAGATGAATCGGCAAATGTTCTATACTATCAAAGAAGCCGGGAGGGAACACCCTTTCTAACTTGCACAACGTCACTACAACTTTCTCCTCAAGTTCTAGCATATGTTGCACCGTCACCTTACTTGAACACAAATCTCTAAAGAAGATAGATAACTCGGCCACCGGAGTCCACACATGAGAAGGTAGCATCTCTCTAAAAGCAATAGGAAGTAATTGCTCCATGAAAACGTGACAATCATGACTCTTCATCCCTATCAACCTGCGTTCGTTGAGATCGACACATCTCGCCAGATTCGATACGTAACCGTCAGGAAATCTCATCTTTGAAATCCATTTACATATTATCAGTTTATCATCTCTACTCAATATAAATGGTGCTGGAGGCTTCACCCAGTTACCATTGGACCTTTGCGACAGATGCAACTCTGGACGCTTGCAAATAATTTCTAAGTCCTTCCTTTCTTTAATATTGTCTTTCGTTTTTTCCTTAATAATCGTCACAGTATTAAATATGTTGTCAAATATTTTTTTTAATATGCATGACATCAAGATTGTTTCTTACGAGATTGTCCGGCCAATAAGGCAAATCCCAAAAGATACTCTGTTTCGTCCAATTGTGATGTTGTCCGTAGCCTTCAATGTGATGGCTCGATCCCAGATTTTCCATGACAATCGGTAAATCTCGAACCTCTTCCCAAACTACATCTCCCATAATCTCAATGGGGGAAGAGATACTTTCCGTTTACCAGTCCTGAAGTCATCTCTGTTCCTTCTCCACGAATGTGACGAAGGAAGAAACTGGCGGTGGCAATAAAAAAATGTCTTTCCTCCATTTTGAAGGCGGAATGCCTTACTCTTCCCCATGCATATCGGACATGACATAATACCATGAGTACTCCACCCCGATAACATTCCGTAAGCTAGAAAATCGTTGATGGTCCACATGAGCATCGCCCTCATCTGAAAGTTCTGCTCCATCGATATATCAAACGTCTGGACGCCAAACTGCCATAATTGTTTCAACTCGTCCACCAACAGTTGCAAGTAGATATCGATGTTCTTTTTTGGATTTCTTGGACCGTGTATGATAAGTGTGAGGAACATGTAAGGAGTTTTCAGGCACATCCATGGTGGTAGATTGTACGTGATCAAAATCACCGGCCAACAAGAGTATTGCGTCCCCGACTGTCCGAATGGAGTGAATCCATTAGAACATAAAGCCAATCGGACATTCCTAGGCTCCGCAGCAAAATCAGGATGACACCGATCAAAATGCTTCCATGCCTCTCCATCGGCAGGATGAGATAATTCTCCTTAATCCATCTTCCGTTCTTTGTTATGCCATGTCATGTGTTGTGCAGTATTTACAGATATATACATCCTCTGCAGCCTCTTTGTGATTGGCAAGAATTGCATGTACTTGTACGGGCACATCCGCATCCGGGCAATTGCTTTTCCTTTTCCCCGGATTGGCTAGTACCGGTCCTCGTCACAGAAAATGCATTTGTCTTTATCACTGTTCTCCTTGTAGTATAGCATGCAACCATTTCGACAGCAGTCTATCTTCTGGTAGCCCAATCCGAGTTTCTGTATCATTATCTTCGACTTGTAAAAGCTTTCAGGCAAATCATTTGATCATTTTGGCAATAACTCTCTTACAAGCTGAATTATCCGGTCATAGCATTCTTGCGGTAAGTTAAAATCAGATTTAAGATTCAACGGCCGCATCACCACCGACAATATCGAATGAGAATCACAACCCGGATATAACGAAGTATCAGCATGCTTGAACATATCGTAGAACTCCTTTGTATCAGGATTCGGATCCTCACGTGCCACCGCAAAATCTAATACCATCTCACGTGCCAAGTTTGTTGGTTGCCGATATTCAAAATGATCTCCGATAGTAGAATCTCTCACCTCGATATTGAAGAAGGACTGAGATTGCGAAGCCAGAGATTCTCCTTGATTAATCCACACGTTGTAGTTCGGCATAAAACCCTTCTTGTAAAGGTGCTCTCTCACGAGTGACACCTCTCTAAATGGTATATTCCTACATTTGACACAAGGGCACTTTATGCGCCTTCCGTCCATGAAATCGGCATGGCTACTTGCATATATGAGAAATTGCTCGACGCCCGCCTTGAAATCGTCCGTCAAGCCAATCATACTCTCATGTTGCCGATTGTACATCCACGAACTGTCAAGTATCGAGTCATTATTCTAATCCACGTGAATGATTCTGCACCAAGAATTAAGATGCTATATATCACTTGGTATCATAAAACAAACCTAGTATAACTTGGTATGACGTACCCCTCACGTACATTCACTCATAAAACAAACCTAGTATAATTAGGTATCACGTTGATACTCAAGTATCAAATTGATACTCAATTATATATGTCACTCCCCGATCCTGGAATACGTATTTTAATACGTAAACCGATAAATTGTATTTACCTTGTATTTATACTATATTTATTATGCTGTATTTCTTCATGTATTTCCCAAAACTATTTGACAAAATATTATTTCCTAATTTATTTTCTGCATTTGGGCCTACAGTTTTTGCTCATTTGGGTAACCCATTCTTGGTTCACCAATGGTTCATCATGAACCCTTTGGTTCATCATGAACCCATGGGTCCAAGATTCTATATAATAACTCAACTCATTCTCTCTCCTCTCATTTTACTTCCTTCCATTTATTTCCTCCACCAACCAAGGCAAGTACCAACTTGCTCAAGAGATGGATCCATAAATGTTGTTGATATTTTCTTACAAAATTATTTGTCAAAATATGTTCTTCTCCTTGTTCTATACTAGTTTAGAACTTGAAATTTTCCATTTTGAAGCTTTAATCTTTGTAGATCTAGGTTTTAACCATTTTCGGATTTCCTTGGTTTTGATCTAGCAAACTTCATTATTTTTAAGTTTTGATGGTTCCATGTTGTAGAGAATTTTGTTCTGCCCCATTTTGACCTAAGGTAGTTCCGATTTGGACTCCGGATGAAGGTTTTGTGTAGCTTGGAAGCCATGGTTGCTTGGCTTCTCTTCTCGGACAGGTGGAGAAGAAGAGCAGTACTTGACCGCATGAGTCTTCATGCGGCAAGTCTCTGGCCGCATGGCCTTTCCAGCCGCATGAGACTCGTTCGAGTTCAGCCGCATGGAAAGTCTTTCCTAGCCGCATAAGACTTACTTGAGTACTTGACCGCATGAATCTTCATACGGCAAGTAATTGAGCCGCATAGCCTTGTTCAGACTCAGCCGCACGAACCCCTGTTATCTTGAGCCGCATGGACTTCATACGGCTAGCTTTGTAGCCGCATGAGTTCTGTTGCACCTGGCCGCATATGCGCTGCTGTTTTGGGCCGCATAAAGCTCATCCATCATCCAGCCGCATAAGTATCGCCCATGCTCAGCCGCATAGGACTTCGTCTGATCGTAGCCGCATATGCTGTTGAACCCCGGCCGCCTGGCGATTGCTCCCTTCGCAGCCGCATACGCTGACACCCCTTCGTCCGCATAAACCCACCTTTCCAGCCGCATGCGCCTTGGGGCTCCCTGAGCCGCATGAGCGTGTGGTCCCAGCCGCATGAACCAGTATTGACCCGGCCGCATGGACTCACTCCCCCTGAGCCGCATGGACTTTTGTGCCCTATATTGTTACCTTATTATTATTATTATATATATATATATATATATATATATATATATATATATATATATTATATGCCCATTTTATATCCTTACGCCTTTTGTCCTGAGCATGATAAGAGCACTAATGTGACCCGGAGAACAAAGTGTTCCTACCTGATACATGTACCTGAATGTCCCAGTTCTTGTTCATGCTCGACAGAAGACTCGTAACTCCACGTGGCGTAATTACAATGATGCATTACACTAAGGAGGGTAGAACATGTTGACATACTGATTGACATGGATCCTCTTTGGGGTACTCGTACTAAAGTACGACTTTAGGAGGATAATCATGCAGGCCACAGCATGAAAATTCACGATTTCACCTAGGGCTAAATTAGGCAACTAAATATACTAGATGCATGGGGAGGGCGAAATCCCGAGATCGTGTTACACCAGCCGCCTTGAGATACTGTCTTGACGTACCGGCTGGTCTCCACGGATACTGTGTCATCTGCAACGAGTGGATGACTGTATCCGATTAATTCCTGCTACATATTATAGGTTTTAGCAAGGTGGCCTTACGAGGGACCTGTGCTCAATCATACCTGTCTACGCGAACCCCTGGGTTGGCTAGCCTTGCTGGAAGGATACGATCTGAGGATTTCTACATAACATGATGCGAGGATAACCTCGTCCCACTAGAAACTCGTAGACTTGATGGGCCGTGAAAATGACTTGCTTGTACCCTATTACCTTCCGTGAATAACTGAGAGAAGCGGACTATCATGGTACGTGATCCAACCCATGTTCTTGTTTGATTGTTGGGTTGGTTATCGTACTATGACAGGCTGTGGACCGAAGTTATGAACGGAAGACTTATTCTGGTTGTGAAGTGCTACTTCTGTGAATGACTGAGGAACATGGTCTATCGTGGTACATGATCCAACCCATGTTCTTGTTTGATTGTTGGGTTGGTTATTGTGCTACGATAGGCTATCGACCGAAGTCACGATCAGGAGATTTTATTGTTTATACCCTTTAACTTATGCGAAAGTTATAGAGTACGACGCGTCCCGACTCCATGCGGCACCTTTTGTCCTTGTTTGGTTGTAAGGGTGCCATATGGGTTCGAGGATGTGGCGTTACCCTATAATGGTAGCATAAGTATTACTATTATCAATCATTCTATTAACTGGGTTTTTAGTCTTAACTCTTGTGCCCCTTTGGCGGTACTTGCTATTCGGGGCTGACCCCGCTGGTTTTGTTTGGCCAGATTCCGTAGCAGAGCCTGAGGACACGATCTTCCTTCCTGACACCCATGGTGCATACTAGGAGCATGGCAGTTCGGGGACTCGAGTGGGTTTCTTCTCCACCACTCCTGCTTATACTTTTGCGGCGTTTAGCCACCGGCACCTGTTAGCCGAATTACTCGATATTTTGTGTCAGTATATAATTGTAATTAAACAGACTGCAGCTGTGTATAATTTTGTACTCCTGACTCTCTGAGATAGCTAAATTCTAAAGCTAGTCTCTCTTGATCATTTTGATGAAGCGTCAGGGATGCCTTACTGCTTTATCTTTAATGCTCATTTAATTGCTGGTGTGATTTGATTGATTGAGACATAGAACTCTGTGGGACCATAGGAGACTTGATTGTAGCATGTACCCCCTATTCTCTCGACAGCCACGATCGCCGTATGACGTTACGTACCTCATATGGTGTAGCTGGCCTAGTCCGTCTCCGTATTTCGGTACTGGGGCGTGACAAGGTTTTAGTGGTGGCCCATGCAGGTCTGATTTTCAGACTTGTGGGGTATTGCGAATTATTAGGAGTCTCAATCAAAACTTGTTCCCCTTGAAATTCTGTTTCGAACTCTCTGTCCTTGCCTTGATCTCTAACTTGACTTGCATCCTCGAAATCTTCCTCGTCCGGACTTAATAATCTTATATTCTTCTCCATACATAGGGGTGCTTCATTCTCAGTAGCGGGAGAGGCCCATGAGGAAGAGCAGCAAGAGCATGGCTCGATTGGACAGCAACTGGGGAGAGAACCTTCTCCAGTGCAGGCACGAGCAGAAAGGGAACCAGAGGCAGTGCAGCCGCAGGTTATTGAAACTCCTGCAGCACCAGCAGCGACGGCCGTACCAGACGCCGTAGCACTCCTGGAGATCATCCGGGGGTTTCTTGTCACTAACCAACAGCAACAAACTCGGCAGCAGGAGCAGAACGTGTTGCTGAACCAAGGGATTCAGTTAGCTCTTGAGAGGAGTGCCGGAGTTGACTCGGGAGCATCAGGAAGGTTCCGTCGCTTGAACCCGAGGTATTTTGATGGCACGGAGGATGCCATCACTGCAGATGCATGGATTCAAGACATCGAAGCCATTCTTGTGGCAGCCAAGGTTCCAGATGATGAGAAGGTTGATCAGGTCAAACTGGTACTTCAGGATCTTGCCCGCGACTGGTGGGCATCAGAAGAAGTTGGTATAAGACGCCCTGTTCGTTGGACCACCTTCAGTGACAGATTCAAGGCCAAGTATTTTGGCGTAGTAGCTCGATATGAGCTCCAGCAGAAGTTCATCAGTCTCAAGCAAGCAGGCAAGACCGTAGATGGGTATGCAGCAGAGTTCTGCAGATTGTGCCGTTTCGCACCAGCAATGGTGGCAACGGAGCCAGAGAAGGCTATGAGGTTCCAGCAGGGACTTCATTTGGAACTACTACAGCTTGTGGAGGGACACGACTATCAGACGTTTGACGCTGTCTTAACGGCAGCCCGGAGGCACGAGCTTACCCAGCAAAGGTTGGCATCGAGGACAGGAGGTCAGAAGAGATCTCATTCCCAGGTTGGAGGAGGAGAAATACAGCGAACATCGGCACCAGCACCCGGTGTACGTATTCATGATGCGGGAGCGCCGCGGAGGACGGCCGTGTCAACTAATACAGCGCCAGTTCGGCATCAGCAGCCGAGGAACCAGCAACAGCGTCAGGGAGCACCCCAGGGCTGTACATTCTGTAGGAAGGCAGGGCACACGAGGGAGGTGTGCCGGTCAGCGAATGGCTTATGCTTGAGGTGTGGTAGTTCAGACCACCGTATTTCTACTTGTCCTATGATGCAGAGGCCAGGAGGGCCAGCTCAGCAGTTTCCAGCATTGCCAGCTCCGGTAGCAACCCCGAGTGGAGGACCAGTATTAGCAGTAAGGCCCCTAGCCCAGCGTCTACCAACGCAGGCTCAGATGTTCCGCCAGGCACAGGAAGCCGGAGGCCCTCAGAGGCAGCAACAGCATGGTCGAGGAAGGCCGCAACAAGGGGCTCCGCGGGGCCAGGCTCTCACATTGACCTTGGGAGAGGCTCTAGCGTCTAGTGACGTGGTGGCAGGTAAAATTCTCGTCACCTTATTTCCCGCTGTAGCATTGTTTGATTCAGGCGCTACTCATTCATTTATCTCTGCACAATATGCTACACGGATTGGATTAGAGTTTGAGGCATTGTCGGAGAGGATGGATATACTCACCGGCAATGGGCTCGTAGTAGTTAGCAGAGTGCGCTTTTCATGTCCGGTGGAGGTATGTGGGCATTTATTGCCCGCATCATTGATTGAATTCCCTATGGGAAATTTTGATGTCGTTCTTGGCATGGACTGGTTGAGAGACAGTCATGCGACCATTGATTGTAGAAGAGGTAGGGTCATATTCAGCGTTCCTGGGATGGAGCAGTTCATTTTTACTCGAACCTTGAAGAATCAGGCCGGAGGCGTCATCTCAGCAGCAGTGTCAGAGCCAGGACAGATTCCGAGAGTGGTCGAAGATTTTCTCGACGTCTTCCCTGATGAGCTCCCAAGAATACCCCCAGTCAGAGAGGTAGAATTTAGCATTGAGTTGAACCCTGGAACGAGGCCTATTGCGGACAGAGTTTACAGAATGTCGCCGTCAGAACAGGATAAGTTGTATCAACATGAAGAAGAGTTGAAGTCTAAGGGATTCATCCGAGACAGTAAATCGCCCTGGGCCGCGCCAGTGATTCTAGCTCCCAAGAAGGATGGGACGACGAGGATGTGCATCGACTACCGCAAGCTGAATGCAGTAACAGTGAAGAATAAGTACCCGCTACCAAGGATTGATGACCTGTTTGACCAGTTGAGCAAGGCCAGCGTCTTTTCCAAGATCGATCTTCGGTCGGGATACTATCAAGTAAGAGTCCGGGAGCAAGACATACCGAAGACAGCATTCAGATCTAGATATGGGCATTATGAGTTTTTAGTAATGCCCTTTGGATTAACCAACGCCCCCGCAGTATTCATGGATTTAATGAACCGCATCTTTCTGCCGTACTTGGATAAATTTGTGGTGGTGTTCATAGATGACATTCTTATCTATTCCAGCAGTGAAGAGGAGCATGAGAAACATCTTAGGACTGTCTTGCAGACATTGAGGGAGCATCAACTTTATGCGAAGCTCGACAAGTGTGAATTCTGGTTAGATCACATTTTGTTCCTGGGGCATGTAATTTCTGGGGCAGGAGTGTCAGTGGATCCGAAGAAGATAGAGGCCGTAGAGCACTGGCCAGTCCCGAGAACGGTTGCAGAAGTGCGAAGTTTCTTGGGATTAGCTGGTTACTACAGAAGGTTCGTGGCGGACTTTGCCAAGATCTCTGCTCCCTTAACGCGTTTGACGTACAAGGATGTAGAGTTTGTTTGGTCAGCTAGCTGTCAGGCATCATTTGAAGAATTGAAGAAGAGATTGATCTCAACCCCGATCTTGACGCTTCCGGTAGGAGCAGGAGGCTTTACAGTATATTGTGACGCATCTGGGAAGGGTCTTGGATGTGTATTGATGCAGCACGGAAAGGTAATAGCATATGCGTCTCGGCAGCTTCGAGACCATGAGAAGAATTACCCGACTCACGATTTGGAGTTAGCAGCTGTGGTGTTTTCACTCAAGTTGTGGAGGCATTATTTATACGGGGATCGGGTAGAGATCTATACTGATCATAAGAGTTTGAAATACGTGTTCACGCAGCGAGATTTGAACATGAGACAAAGAAGATGGTTAGAACTGCTGAAGGATTTTGACTTAGATCTTCAGTATCATCCAGGCAAGGCGAATATAGTTGCAGATGCACTGAGTAGGAGAGGCAGTGCCTTTATCTTGACCTCGCAGAAGCATATCTTAGAAGACCTTCAGAGTATGGAAATCGAAGTAGTTTTGCCAAGGGATATAGAAAGAATGACCAGTATGCAGATTCAGTCAACCTTAGTAGAGAGGATAAGGGCAGCACAAGCAGGAGATCCACAGATTCAGAAGTTGCGGTCGGAGTATGAATCAGGCTGTAGGAAGGAGTTAGTGATTCATGAAGATGGTACGCTCAGGTTTGGAAACAGACTCTGTGTACCGAGTGGAGACCTTCGGCAAGAAGTTATGTCCGAAGCTCATAGTTCTATTTACTCCATTCATCCAGGAGGAACGAAGATGTATCGAGATATCAGGCAGTACTTTTGGTGGAATGGCATGAAAAGAGAGATAGCAAGATTTGTATCCAAGTGTCTGGTATGTCAGCAGGTGAAAGCCGAGCAGCAGAGACCAGCAGGGTTGCTACAGCCGCTTCCTATCCCAGAGTGGAAATGGGAGCACATCACGATAGACTTTGTGACCGGTTTACCTAGATCCCCGGCTGGCAAGAATGCAGTCTGGGTAATAATAGATCGACTCACGAAGGTCGCTCATTTCCTTCCCTTTCGAGTTGGGCAGACTACTGAACAGCTAGCAGAAATGTACATGAAGCAGATAGTAAGGCAGCATGGTGTTCCAGTTAGTATAGTATCAGATCGGGATACGCGGTTTACTTCCCATTTTTGGCGGAGCTTACACCAAAGTTTGGGAACCAAGTTAAGATTCAGTACTGCTTATCATCCACAAACCGACGGGCAATCAGAAAGAACCATTCAGACGTTAGAAGATATGCTACGGGCGTGTACCTTGGATTTTGGCAGATCTTGGGAGGATCACCTTCATCTAGTGGAGTTCTCCTATAACAATAGCTACCAGGCTAGCATTCAGATGGCCCCGTTCGAAGCATTGTACGGAAGGAAGTGCAGGTCCCCTTTGGCATGGGACGACGTCGGAGAACGGAAGTTGTTGGGGCCAGAGATGATCACGCAGACTGTGGAGATAGTTAAGTTGGTCAGAGAGCGCCTTCGAGTTGCACAGGACCGACATCGTCATTGGGCAGATCAGCATCGTAGGCCTCTAGAGTTCAGAGTTGGCGACCAAGTGTTTCTGCGGATTTCGCCAACTCGGGGTATCATTAGGTTTGGAACCCGAGGAAAGCTTAGTCCAAGATACGTTGGTCCTTTTAAGATTCTCGCTCGGGTAGGCGATGTGTCAAGACGGGGTCATGCTGAGCAAGTCAGGACTGGCTGTCGCAACAGCAATCAAGAGTAAGCATGCCATGTCGAGAGTACTAGTCAGGAGTGTGCCACCACGGGCCACTATCAAGAATCAAGAGTATACATGCCAGGTTTACTGTCAAGTCCAGAGTGCTAGTCAGGAGTGCACCTCTACGGGCCACTAATCAAGAATCAAGACGGGTCCAGGTCATCGTGTAATACCAGGAACAAGGTCAAACCTATCAGTCACAAGAAGTCACATGTCCAAATTGTGACATGGATATCAAGTCGGTTACAGGATCAAAATCTCTACTATAACAGTCTCTCAAGTACACATGGGAACCTACAGCTCAAATCATCAAGTCGATCCATCCACCTTATCAAACTATCAGGAGTCTCCTATCTACAGTGGAGAAAAATATCAGGTCGATAAAGGACAAACACCAGGTACTAAGCTAATCAGAATCAACAACGTTAGGCCCTATGACTCACAAGAATCCTCTAACTTAATGATCACTAACTATCGAAAAAAACAACCCTCCAATAACAAGTCACATCTATCGTACCAGAATCTAAGCACTTGGGAAGTCGAATAAAATCATATAAGGGTACAACCTCGATAATCCTCTCGTTTCACAAGACACTCGCACCATCATCAATGTACAGGAATCCACCGTCATACCCGGTCAAACATGAACCTTCCCCCAAGTCAATAACAACACTATCCAAGAATTCACGTAGGTCTACCAAGTCAATATCCCGAGATCAAAATCCCCAATATACTCAATCATGATTCATATCCAAAAGTTACCATCCTGATATATAAGGCACTAGCAGCCCTATCCAGCTAGGCTAGGACAACTCCTAGAAAGGATGGGATCAGAGGACAAGAGTCTACCAATAAGTGTTGCTGGAAAGGCAAGGATTTCGTGAACCGCTCTGGAGTAAATCTGTAACCCTTAAACCAAACAAGGACCAGGGTTGCAGACCGTATCCCGAGTGGAACCGCTCTCCTTACGCTACCCGACGGACAAGACAGGTCCGGAGCTAGGCGACTAATCTAGTCTGGAGTCTACCTAGCAAGCAATGGGATCAGGTATACTATACCAAGGTGAACAGGCACGAGCCCAGTCCAGCAAACCAAAGGAATGGTTCTGCCCAGTCCTTCGAACCAAATTCCCGATCGGGAATTTTGGAAGAATCCGGCAGAGTCTTCTCTGTATTCTGGACAGGAGCTCCCAGCGAATTGGGGCTAAAATCCACTCGGCGTAACCCGCCGCAGAATCGCAGAATCGCAGACTGAGAATACTAGGTCTCAGCTACCAGCAGCACTACGATGCGTACTGGGAACAAATCGATAGCCGAGAACACTAAGCCCCGGCCTCCAGCAGCGCTACAAGGCGTACTAGGAAATCAATCGAACCCGAGACCACTAATGTCTCGGCCTCCAGCAGCACTACAATGCGTACTGGGCGCCAAGCCAACATGTATAATAATAAAATAACTGCCTCGCGGGGCGCACCACAACACATGTCCATAAATCCCTAACCCAAGCACAATCACCGCCACAAGTAAAGTTAGCCAAAGTCGTTACCCGACCGTGAGTCGGACACGGGGCACATGGGGACAATCCGTACAAGTGAGTCGTGCTCGTGTCATCGGAGGTGTGGATGACCCATCCGAGTCGCCCGATACGGTCTATCCCAGTATCGGACCAAGCTAGTCTAGGTTATCATGGCAGTTCTACTACTAGGCTACACTAATCATGGTTATAAAATTTACAAGTACAAATTAATTAAATAAAATAAGATCCAGGAGAGAGGGCAAGAGCCGTCGATGAGCAAGGGATACTTGCCTAGAGGGCTCGGCTAGGAAAGCAAGTCTTCGACAGTCGCGATCCAAGCTAGCACGCCAATCGAGATCCTCAGAACACACAATAAACAATCATTAGCACCAAACAATAAAATAATAGAAGAAATCATCGGGGATGGCAGGAGGCTATACCGTGTGGGTCCTACAAGCAGTGCTGGGATCTGGCACAGAAACCGAGGCACGCAGACCGATACGGGCACGCAAACCGAGACGCGCACGCTTATCGAGATGCACACGAGAATCGAGATGACTCGAATATCAAGACGAACAGGAGACAACGTGCACGTAAATCGAGACGTACACGTAGGCCGAGGGATCGCAAATATCAAGATGGTGCACGAATTACACAACACGTAAATCGAGACGTGCACGCAAATTGAAACGGCACAAGACCAATGCGGTACGCAAATCGGAGCGAGCACGCAAATCGAGGCAACACAAGATACAATATGACACGCAAATCGATACGATATGCAAATCGGTGCGTGCACGCAAACCGAGGTGACACGGGTCACGAGGTAGGCACAAAGGCTGGGATACGAGGATCGAGACAGTGTACCAACTGAGGTAGCATGTTGCCCGAGGCAGCGCGGGGCTCGAGGCGTCCCGCTGCCCAAGGCAACGCGTGAATCGAGGGCGCACGAAAACTAAAAAGGTTCATGCAAATCGAGGCATACGTAGAACGAGGCGCACGCAGACCGAGCAGCACACTGCTCGATGCAGCACGTGTACCGAGGCACGTGGCCTGAAGAGAACACAACCCGAGGCTGGCTCGCTGCTCGAGCAGTGCGGGGCCCAAGGGCGTCCCGCCGCTCGAGGCAGGGCTGTCCCCGTGCGCGACGGCTGCTCGCCGAAAAGAAGAAAAGAGGAAGGGGCGGAGGAGCTGGAAAGAGAGGGGAGCGGTTACCAGGGAGGTGATGGCGGCGGCCATGGGTGGTGGCGGTCGCGGTGGAGGAGGCCGGCCGAGAGGGAGGAAGAGAGCAGCGGTGGTGGTGCTGGCGGCGACGGAGGAGGCCGACCGAGAGGGAGACGACGACGGCGACGAGGATGGTGGCGCTGGTGGTGGCGGCGGCGGCCATGGCGAAGGGGTTGGCTGCGGTGGAGATGGGGACAGCAACGGTGGTGGGTGGTGGAGGAGATGGCGACGATGATGGTGGTGGTCGGAGCAGTGATGGTGGCGGCCATGGAGAAGGGGGCGGCCATGGCGGATGGTAGAAGGAGGAGGCAGAGAGAGGGGGTTGTGGTGGTGGCCGCAGTGGAGGGCGGCGGCCATGGGGCTGGTCGTCGGAGATCGGGTCGGGGAGGAGGTTGGAAAGGAGAGGGAGGCCGGGAGAGAGGGGGCTGGGGAGCCCTTCCAGTGAGGGAGAGGAAGAGAGCAGGGAGAGAAGAGGGAGATGAGAGCAGTGAGAGGAAGAGATAGGGGGGTTGGCTTCTCCAGCCGACAGAGAGGGAGGAGAGAGGAAAAGTGTGAGAGTGGGAAAGGTGAGGGAGGAGAGAGGGAGTGGGTGAGTGATGTGAGGGGTGATTTGAGTGAGGAGAGAGGGGGTTAGGTTAGATATTTTGGGAGGGTAGATTTGGAACAAGAAAATTAATAACAACATTAATAATAATAGAAAAAATTTACCTCCAATAATTTAATAATAAAATTTTAACAATACCAAATTTTAAAAATCCTCGTAATACAATAACACGGTCATATAAGTATTTCAAAATAGGAACATTACATACTACCCACCTTACAAAAATTTCGTCCTCGAAATTTCAAAATTATAAAAGTAGGGTTTTCAAAACTAGTACATATATATCTGCCATGAAAACTCTACCCACCTTACAGAAATCAAGTAATACAATAAGAAACAAACAAAAATCTCAATATGAAAACATTAAGGAAAACAAGGTCTAGCTAAATAAATCAACTCGCAAGGTAAATCCAAAACATCGAACGAATCTCGAAAGTCAAAATCTCGCATACACGAAATAATCCCATAAATCAAAACAAGTACAAATTGTCGAAAATAGTATCAGAAAACCTGAAAGCCCTACTGCATGAAAATCTGCATAAAATCATAAAACACAGGATATTTGTCTTGAGCCGAAGACTGTAGTTTCCCAATATCCGAAAATGTGAGTCATGGTCATTCCCTGCCACGCCATCCGGAATGGCTGCAAAAGATTCACCATGACGCTATAATCGAGCGGCTGCAACTTTCGTTACCACGCCGTCAAGGTATACTAGGGTCACCCGGTACTCTTGACAAATACCCAAAACGAATCAAATCCATAACCCAAATGTCCGTATCACTAAAATCACAAAATCTCTAACAATATAACGAGTCCTAGAAAATCATCAAAATCCAAAATCCAAGTGAATCGTAACATACGTCCAAAAATATCTTCAATAATAACCACAAGATAGCTTTTCTAGAAAAATACTCCATATCCGTAGAAAAATACTCCAAATCAAGGATCTATATCAAAGTATAATGTATAGCAAGTATATCTATAAAAATAATATCTGAAACAGATAATCATGAGTGCGAAACTGTCCGAAATCAAGGAAGCCGAATCGATACAAGAATATCCCTCGGATACTCAACATATGTTAAAATATCCAATCTCAGAGTCCTGATGAAATCTTCATTCTGCAGCAATCCAGCCAACGCACGAAGAGGGCGATAATGATACTAAGTCAACACGAAGTCAACGCACGAAAGGGATAACAAGAAATCAACCAAGGCGAAACACCGGTAGAGAGTACAGAACCCAAGATAAATAATCATGTAACCCAAATAATGGAGATAAGATAACATCTCATTAAATAAGGTGATCGACATGACCAACTATAGGATCATATCTATCAAACAAGGATCAGAGGTAGATAATCACGAATAAGACATGGCCAAGCAAGATAGGTCCAAGTAGAGATGAGGACCAGTTCACAGGTTCAAGGGAGCGAAGGACAAGTGTAACAAGTAAGAATACCAAGGAATAGTGGACTTAGATCAATAATCATGTGATACCCAACAAAATCTCAAAACGAAACCTGCATGGGCCACCACTAAAACCTTGTCACGCCCCAGTTCTGGAATACGAGGATGTACACGGCTAGCTACACCGTATAAGGTACGAATACGCTATACGGTGATGACGGCTGTCCAGTCTGGTTGGGTATCCTAGCATGCAATCAATCTATGGCCTAAATCCGATCTCATATCCACAGGTAAATCACAATGAAACAATATCAAGAGAGATAATCATATGAAAAACAGGAAATACTCATATAAAAATCTGGAATCTACAGTACAGAATAATAATGTAGACAAGTATACCTTCCCACAGTTCCTAGCATGGTCTGGAACTGAAGCACACCCTCCAAGTCAAGTCTGGAAGATCCACCGGGTCGGTCTCAAACAATCTGGGAACAATCCAGGGTTGGTCAGGCCAACCGCAGCAAGTACCAGAAAGGAAGGCTCAAGGACGGGCGAAGAAAACTAGCAGGATAAAATAAGACCAGAATAACATCTAAAAAAATAGTAAATAAAGGTAAGGGATCGTGCGGTACCAACGCACGATAACAATCCACAAGTATAGTGAAGCTAACACAATCACAATCTCCCTAGCATCCACTAACACCTGCACTGCCAGCTGGAAATCAATATCAGCTGGCTAGCAAGCAACAAGCCAATCAACACAGAAGGACAAGCGGCCACACAATGCCTACGGCTTGCTATTATTAGCTAGCTAGGGTTATCACATGCCTAATTACTAACAAGATGCAATGAGACTTCAAAGTCCAGCTCCTGCTTGCTACTACCCAAATGGCCCCAGCAAAAGAAAAAGATAGATATAGCAGGCACACTGCAGTAAGATACATGTGCCCTAAAGAAGTGCGACACTCGACGGAGGGCTGGGAATGCGCTCATCTCGACGGATAGCAACAAATCCCTAGTATATATATATAGATACATAGGGCCGGGGTCAGACAAGCAACAGGTCACTGGAAAGTCCCCATGAACTACATGATTAATCTAGTTATTAGCCTAGTCAGTTTTATTATGGATCCCTGACCGTGGTACTCAGGGATCCATATCCTAGACATGATGCAAGACAAGACTGGACTAGTGGCTTATACAAGCACAATCAAGAGAAATCAACCACGGTGTCAAGACGGGGTCATGCTGAGCAAGTCAGGACTGGCTGTCGCAACAGCAATCAAAAGTAAGCATGCCATGTCGAGAGTACTAGTCAGGAGTGCGCCACCACGGGCCACTATCAAGAATTAAGAGTATATATGCCAGGTTTACTGTCAAGTCCAGAGTGCTAGTCAGGAGTGCACCTCTACGGGCCATTAATCAAGAATCAAGACGGGTCCAGGTCATAGTGTAATACCAGGAACAAGGTCAAACCTATCAGTCACAAGAAGTCACATGCCTAAATCGTGACATGGATATCAAGTCGGTTACAGGATCAAAATCTCCACTATAATAGTCTCTCAAGTACACATGGGAACCTACAGCTCAAATCATCAAGTCGATCCATCCACCTTATCAAACTATCAGGAGTCTCCTATCTACAGTAGAGAAAAATGTCAGGTCGAAAAAGGACAAACACCAGGTACTAAGCTAATCCGAATCAACAACGTTAGGCCCTATGACTCACAAGAATCCTCTAACTCAATGATCACAAACTATCGGGAAAACAACCCTCCAATAACAAGTCACATCTATCGTACCAGAATCTAAGCACTTGGGAAGTCGGATAAAATCATATAAGGGTACAACCTCGATACTCCTCTCGTTTCTCAAGACACTCGCACCATCATCAATGTACAGGAATCCACCGTCATACCCGATCAAACATGAACCTTCCCCCAAGTCAATAACAACACTATCTAAGAATTCACGTAGGTCTACCAAGTCAATATCCCGAGATCAAAATCCCTAATATACTCAATCATGATTCATATCCAAAAGTTACCATCCTGATATATAAGGCACTAGCAGCCCTATCCAGCTAGGCTAGGACAACTCCTAGAAAGGATGGGATCAGAGGACAAGAGTCTAGCAATAAGTGTTGCCGGAAAGGCAAGGATTTTGTGAACCGCTCTTGAGTAAATCCACAACCCTTAAACCAAACAAGGACCAAGGTTGCAGACCGTCTCCCGAGTGGAACCGCTCTTCTCACGCTACCCGACGGACAAGACAGGTCTGGAGCTAGGCGACTAATCTAGTCTGGAGTCTACCTAGCAAGCAATGGGATCAGGTATACTATACCAAGATGAACAGGCACGAGCCCAGTCCAGCAAACTAAAGGAATGGTTCTGCCATGTCCTTCGAACCAAATTCCCGATCGGGAATTTTGGAAGAATCCGGCAGAGTCTCCTCTGTATTCTGGACAGAAGCTCCCAGCGAATTGGGGCTAAAATCCACTCGGCGCAACCCGCCGCGGAATCGCAGAATTGCAGACTGAGAACACTAGTTCTCAGCAACCAGCAGTACTACGTTGCGTACTGGGAACAAATTGATAGCCGAGAACACTAAGCCCCGGCCTCCAGCAGCGCTACGAGGCGTACTGGGAAATCAATCGAACCCGAGACCACTAATGTCTCGGCCTCCAGCGGCACTACAATGCGTACTGGGCGCCAAGCCAACATGCATAATAATAAAATAACCGCCTCGCAGGGCGCACCACAACACATGTCCAAAAATCCCTAACCCAAGCACAATCACCGCCACAAGTAAAGTTAGCCAAAGTCGTTACCAGACCGTGAGTCGGACACGGGGCACATGGGGACAATCCGTACAAGTGAGTCGTGCTCGTGTCCTCAGAGGTGTGGATGACCCATCCGAGTCGCCCGATACGGTCTATCCCAGTATCGGACCAAGCTAGTCTAGGTTATCATGGCAGTTCTACTACTAGGCTACACTAATCATGGTTATAAAATTTACAAGTACAAATTAATTAAATGAAATTAGATCTAGGAGAAAGGGCAAGAGCCGTCGATGAGCAAGGGATACTTACCTAGAGGGCTCGGCTAGGAAAGCAAGTCTTCGACAGTCGCGATCCAAGCTAGCACGCCAATCGAGATCCTGAGAACACACAATAAACAATCATTAGCACCAAACAATAAAATAATGGGAGAAATTACCGGGGCTGGCAGGAGGCCATACCGTGTGGGTCCCGCAAGCAGTACAGGGATCTGGCACGGAAACCGAGGCACGCGGACCGATACGGGCACGTAAACTGAGACGCATACGCATATCGAGACGCGCACGAGAATCGAGATGACTCGAATATCGAGACGAACATGAGACAACGTGCACGTAAATCGAGACGTACACGTAGACCGAGGGATCGTGAATATCAAGATGGTGCACGAATCACGCAACACACAAATCGAGACGTGCACACGAATCAAAACGGCACAAGACCAATGCGGCACGCAAATCGAAGCGAGCATGCAAATCGAGGCAACACAAGATACAATATGACACGCAAATCGATACAACATGCAAATCGGTATGTGCACGTAAACCGAGGCGACACGGGTCACGAGGTAGGCATAAAGGCCGAGACACGAGGATCGAGACAGCGCACCAACCGAGGTAGCACGTTGCCCGAGGCAGCACGGGGCTCGAGGCATCCCACTGCCCAAGGCAATGCGTGAATCGAGGGCGCATGAAAACCAAAAAGGTGCACGCAAACCGAGGCATATGCAGAACAAGTCGCACGCAGACCGAGCAACGCACTGCACGAGGCAGCACGTGCACCGAGGCACGTGGCCCGAAGAGCACGCAACCCGAGGCTGGCTCGCTGCTCGAGCAGCACGGGGCCCAAGGGCGTCCCCCCGCTCGAGGCAGCGCTGTCCCCGTGCGCGACGGCTGCTCGCCGGAAAGAAGATAAGAGGAAAGGACGGAGGAGCTGGTAAAAGAGGGGAGCGGTTACCAGGGAGGTGATGGCGGCGGCCATGGGTGGTGGCAATCGCAGCGGAGGAGGCCGGCCGAGAGGAAGGAAGAGAGCAGCGGTGGTGGTGTTGGTGGCGACGGAGGAGGCCGGCCGAGAGGGAGACGGCGACGGCGACGAGGATGGTGGCGCTGGTGGTGGCGGCGGTGGCCATGGCGAAGGGGTTGGCTGCGGTGGAGATGGGGACAACAGCGGTGGTGGGTGGTGGAGGAGATGGCGATGATGATGGTGGTGGTCGGAGCAGTGATGGTGGCGGCCATGGAGAAGGGGGCAGCCATGGCGGATGGTGGAAGAAGGAGGCAGAGAGAGGGGGTTGTGGTGGTGGCCGCAGTGGAGGGCGGCGGCCATAGGGCTGGTCGCCGAAGATCGGGTCGGGGAGGAGGTTAGGAAGGAGAGGGAGGCCGGAAGAGAGGGGGCTGGGGAGCCCTTCCAGTGAGGGAGAGAAAGAGAGCAGAGAGAGAGAAGAGGGAGATGAGAGAAGTGAGAGGGAGAGAGAGGGGGGTTGGCTTCTCCAGCCGACAGAGAGGGAGGAGAGAGGAAAAGTGTGAGAGTAGGAAAGGTGAAGGAGGAGAGAGGGAGTGGATGAGTGATGTGAGGGGTGATTTGAGTGAGGATAGAGGGGGTTAGGTTAGATATTTTGGGAGGATAGATTTGGAACAAGAAAATTAATAATAACATTAATAACAATAGGAAAAATTCACCTCCAATAATTTAATAATAAAATTTTAACATTACCAAATTTTGAAAATCCTCGTAATACAATAACACGGTCATATACGTATTTCAAAATAGGAACATTACACCTATCTATATGAAGGTCACTAGCGACACGCCATCTTGGACCGACTTACAGGTATACAGCGCCCTTGCTAGTGCAGGTAGCTAGCCCCACTGCAAGTCCTGTATATCGTGCTACTACTTCAGCACTGCTACTACTTCAGCATTGGTTTCCCCCAGGATGAACCGGGTTCCATGGTCCAGGAATACCGTTCGAGAAACCACCTTATCGACAAGTTGTCCATGACCATACAACTATATGCAACTTATCTATAAAGGAAACATATAATGCATGGTAAGAAAAACTAAGTAATAACCCATCATTCTCATTCGTATTGCCATCTTGCCATCTTTCCAGGATCTTGGCGTAATCAACATTCTACATCGGCGATAGGATAATAGAATGTTGTTACCCAATCCTTTTGCCACATCTTTGATACCATACATCTTTCCAACCAAACTTTCAATGTACCCACCGCCCAATTCCTGGGACCTAGCATCTCATTAGTATACATTCATTCGAATATGATTCAAGCATACTCACTGCCCAGCTTTTGGGTCTTAACATATGTGTTACCAACTATTCATCAAGCCAAAGCTCGATATACTCACCGCCCAAGTATTTGGGACTTTGCCTTCACCTGTCATGTAATTTATCACAACAGCGTACAAGCATACAATTCATCTAGCCACAATGGTTTACGTTCAGGTGATTAATTATCTTTCATTATCTTTCCAAATTCCATGCAAGGTGTTATTGAACAACTTAACAAGAAACATAGCATACTTATCCTTATTTTAAGCGTGAAGCTAAAGGATCTTTGAAGGGTTCAACACTACTCACATTCATAGGATGGTTCCCGCCACGATCGCATAGCCTTCCAAGCGATCCTTCGCATAATCCCAAGTCCAACAAGGCTTCATCGAACCAACCATCTATCATAAGGCATCTTGCGGGTCGGGGCACTACAATATATACCACTCAGAAAAAGTTTCGTCCTCGAAACTTAAAACAAAACTCATCCCCAAAACTTTCACCAACTTTTCATAAAACTTTTCAACGATCAACTTACACCATTTAATATTTCACCGCAATCTCTCGATTGATTTCAAGTGATATACCGTCTCGTTACAGCATTCCAATTGATTCAAAATAGTTTACCATCTTTGATCTTTCCTCCGGCACTCGTGCAAATCCTTAGCACATAATAATCCTTTCCGTGGTTAGTTTGAATTCAGCATATCACTTAGTTGGAATCATACACATATTTTAGGCGTCCCCAAAATACATGCACTTCAGCCAAGTTCAGTGATAGAGAAAGCGAACGAGCTACGGTGTATCTTCCTTTCCGAACATCAGTAATTCTTTTGAGCATCTCGTATAATCCCACTGGTTTATTCAATATCCCAACCAACTAATAACATAATAGATGCTACCAATTCCAACTCGAGAAATTTTCCACAATCGATCCAAAATTCTCCCAAGTATTCCGACTTAGCTGTATCAAGTATTCCTTTCAAGTTCATTGTCATTCATGCCACCAAAGTTGATAAATCCTATAGTCACATTTCATTTCGATACCCCAATTCTCATCGGTCAAATCTTGTACTCATCATCGTTCGCATCCATACACTTTGTTTGCAACTCGTAACTTTCCGATCATAATCCATCCATCAAATTGTACCATCATTCCATTCTAGTAACATTTCTCGTTGTACCCAAATATATTCTCTTATTGATCAAGCCAACATATTATCCTCTCACATAAGCAACTCTAATATTCCAGCAACATTCATCCTGAGGGTCATTCATATTCACATTCGCTCTCGCCGATCTCGGCAACATGTACTATCCAATTCCGTCGTTACACTTATTCTTAATTTTTATCTGATCCATAAAATTATTCCAACTGTCTCCAGGCACTACCATCAATTTTTGCAGCTCAATATCAACCAAATCCAACCAGTTCTAACAATTTTTGACGTTCCAACAATGCAACCAAATTTTCGAACCAACATGATCCGTCATCCCATCCAACATTATAACACCGAATTTTTTCTAATCTTTATTCCATTCCGAAGTCTACCTTCCGACACATCTTACTTATACCGACTATACTCACGTAACAACAATAGGGACATCCTACGGTTTCCCAACAGTCAACTTAGCATTCAGTCAAGTCTCTATAGTTAGCTAATCTAAGCTAAACCCGACATTCAGCTAACTCATATGAGATGGATAGCTATCAGGGACATACTTATCTCTTATCTTAGAGGCAACCAATTCTCATCATAGGGCAACTCTATGGTCTGACCAACTTAGGGACATGGGATACCACCCCAATCTTATAAACTTATTTCCAACACGGACAACTGAAGAACATAGCCAACCAATCTGAAGCTTAAGCAACCAACCAACATTCTAGGCAACCAACCGACACTCTAGGCAACCAAACGACATTCTAGGCAACCAACCAACATTCTAGGGTAAAGTTTTTCTATCCGTACTCATACTTGGGTCATACCCAACGAAGTCTCATTCTAGACTTATCCGCAACCGACAAAATCTATCCGACAATTCTATCCAACAATCCTTATGGTCACTCCCAAAGCTATCATATAAAACTTATCAATCGAATATCCAAACATTTAATTTTTCACTTGCATAGACATAGCATCACTTGTTCAATCTGACTTTGTCTCCTCATATCGTACTCAAATAGTCTATTCAATCGGGTCAACTATTCCGAGTCATCATCCGACATTGCTATCTCAATAGTTTATTACTTACGATCTCTTCCTACGGTCTCTTTGCGACATATTCATTTTCCACATTTTTAGATCATCGATACGGTTTGTACTCTCTTAACCAACAAAATAAGGCAACTACATAATCGTATTTCTTTCGAGGCATCTTTTATAAATTTTCTAGCACCAACACGGTAATCTCTTAGCAATTCACATTAACCATCAATATTTGTTTTGCATCATCTCCTTGTGATTCCATAAGAAGATTTACTATTCATGCACCGATCCAATCTCTATGGCACCAATCATCTAGCATTCGTATATTGGTCATCTTAATGGATATAACATAACTCATTAGCTAGTCATAATCCAACAATTCTATATTCTACCAAACTTGTTATTCATGCGATAACATCATCTACCGACAGGGTCTATTACATATTACTACACCTCGATACTTATTTGTATTCCAGCCATTCTACTCTCGTAAGGAACATCTTCTCTTTCATGCATCAAGGGACAAGTACTCATTCTCTATGCCTCAAAATAGTCAAGGGTCATAACTTGTTAATTCGGGACACATCAAATTCTCTCAAGCATACTGCACCACGTGCTAAGATCATCTATTCCTCAATCCTATTCTCAATCTTTTCGGTCGATGCAACTCTCTGCATCTTCTAAATCATTCGCAGCATCCCGATAAGCGTCTAACATCACCATCAATTTCGTCGATATCCAACATGCAATTTCTTATACTCAATTCCAACATCGTTCGATATTTGGTCCATATTTGTTCTCGCAAAATCTTTCAATAGCAACACCACACCATCATTACCAAGCCTACAATCCTTATTTTACCTAACTGATTCAAGTCTTTGCCTGAACCTGAAATTTGTTTTCTTTCCAACCAAGGCATTCATTTCCTATTCTCAATTCCTTTATTACTCAACATAATGCTAACCGTCCAGGTCTAGCGATGGTTCATCCGAATGCATCAAAAATCAAACAACGGTTCGTCCGACTTAACAATCAGGGGACACACCTAGCCATCATGTATCAATCATAAGCTCAACTACGATTCGATACCACCCAATACCTTATAGGTAAAGCAATCATAAAATTATAAACACATCAAGGGTCAAAGGACATCTTATCACGACGAGGGTATATGTAATATACCACACAGAGCTCAAGCCATTCCGACACAATATTTCCTCGCATCAAACCAACGTCTAATATGGACAATCCATCCTGCAGTGGTTATGCTGACCACAAATATCGACTCAAGATTCTGTCGATTCCCATTCACTGAAATCTATGCACATTCTGTTCTAACATACCAAGCCATCACCCATGGTCGATTGCTGCATAACGATCGACTTCAATGAATCCCACACATAAGACATCCAGCATACATCACAAACTTATTATAGTATCGCATCATTGTTATTCTTTTTGGTATCTTTTTAGAAATTCAACAAAGTACACATATCACAGCCTATATATTTAGACTTATTGTATGGAACACCCAGTGAGCAACTAGAAGGATCAATGGACTTTCAGCCAAGGGAACAACATAGAATAGTTTGGAAACAACACGGAATGATCGCAGAAGCACTATGAGTCATCATATAGGAAACTTTGATTTCATCGCGGAAGCAACTTTGAGTATTCGCGGAAGCAACTTTGATTCACCACGGAAGCAACTTTGAATAATCGCGGAAGCAATCTTTGAATCATCGCGGAAGCAGCTTAGAATCATCTTAGTAGCAACATTGATTTGAAATAAATCGAATAAGAATCCAAGGACTTAAAGTCGTGCGCTGATACTATTATGTCATGCCCCGATCCTGGAGGATCGAAAACTAGCTACTGGACGTGATGCCGTACAAGTCTAGATTGCACTTGTACAAGGCAAAACCATTACAGTTTCTGGTATTTCTCAAAAAATATCGACAACACAGCAAAACCAAGCAGAAATATTGAAGTCACACAAGATATGAAGAAATGTATCTCTTTATTGATAATCATAATGAATTACAAGACTTGCAGCGGAATACAAAGTTTACAACTGATTACAAGGCTCTTGAATAACCAACTGAATGTATACACTTGCCCTTTAGGCTACAAATGAATATACCGACTTCTTTACAATGAACTTGCCAATATGGCTACAATCTTACTGGTACAACTGAATTATACTGTTCCATACATTATGTCCCGTATAGCAGAAGACATCGTCTTGAAAGAAGAACTTCTGCACGCCCATCCGATTCATCGATGCCAAGCACTGATTCACAGGATTTCCTCCAAGCAAACACTTGTAATATTGCCCACAACGTGGGTCAGTACACCATCAATGTACTGGCGAGCGGTGCTGGCCCAACTCACCTAAGAAGACAATACTAAGTAATCATGTTACAAAACATTATTAACAGTGGTCTTTCTCGTTGCCTTAGGGTCAATTTCATTGTTATAGCCGACAAGAAGTAAAGCATGCAAATCTCATAGCCAATATAATTAAAAGCATTCAGATATCACCCTTTGGTGATTCTTACCCACGGTCGTATAGCTATCCCTGTACATTTATAATACTTACTCTGTCTGCACAAGATATTGTTAAAAATAATAACATGATTCAATATAAATATCACCGTTCAGGTGATTCTTACCAACAGTCGGCATCCTTTCCTGTATTTGAGTAATAACTTACTCTTCCTGCATAAGACATCATTAGCACCGGACCTATCTATATGAAGGTCACTGGCGATACGCCATCTTAGACCGACTTACAGGTATACATCGCCCTTACCAGTGCAGGTAGCTAGCCCCACTGCAAGTCCTGTATACCGTGCTACTACTTCAGCACTGCTACTACTTCAGTATTGGTTTCCCCCAGGATGAACCGGGTTCCATGGCCCATGAATACCGTTCGAGAAACCACCTTGTCGACAAGTTGTCCATGACCATACAACTATATGCAACTTATCTATAAAGGAAACATATAATGCATGGTAAGAAAAACTAAGTAATAACCCATCATTCTCATTCGTATTGCCATCTTGCCATCTTTCCAGGATCTTGGCATAATCAACATTCTATATCAGCGACAGGATAATAGAATGTTGTTACCCAATCCTTTTGCCACATCTTTGATACCATACATCTTTCCAACCAAACTTTTAATGTACCCACCGCCCAATTCTTGGGACCTAACATCTCATTAGCATACATTCATTCGAATGTGATTCAAGCATACTCACTGCCCAGCTTTTGGGTCTTAACATATGTGTTACCAACTATTCATCAAGCCAAAGCTCGATATACTCACCGCCCAAGTATTTGGGACTTTGCCTTCACCTGTCATGTAATTCATCACAACAGCGTATAAGCATACAATTCATCTAGCTACAATAGTTTACGTTCAGGTGATTAATTATCTTTCATTATCTTTCCGAATTCCATACAAGATGTTATTGAATAACTTAACAAGAAACATAGCATACTTATCCTTATTTTAAGCGTGAAGCTAAAGGATCTTTGAAGGGTTCAACACTACTCACATTCATAGGACGGTTCCCGCCACGATCGCATAGCCTTCCAAGCGATCCTTCGCATAATCCCAAGTCCAACAAGGCTTTATCGAACCAACCATCCATCATAAGGCATCTTGTGGGTCGGGGCACTACAGTTCTTTCACTTACTTGATGATTACTGTGTGATTCTATTCTAGTATAGTTCTATTTGATTCTTTGTCACAACACGTATTGGTATTTCTGTCACAACAATTATTAGTATTCTGGACTCTTTCACTCGCAATACATGTACTTGGCTCATCCAGCCTCTGTTATTCGAACCACTCACAAGAACCATCTACTCGAAACACCTACAAGTACTAAATGTTTAATTCAAACAAGAGTTATCACCACAAGCAAGATAGCCGTCGCCGCTAGGCCCAGTGTGCGACATATAGTATTCAACAAGAACTACTATTACAAGAAAGATAGCCATCGCCGCTTGGCCGAGCGTGCGATGTGCCGTATTACAAGAAAGATAGCCGTCGCCGCTTGGCCGAGCGTACGATGTGCTGTATTTACTCGTCTAAATAAGAAAGATAGCCAGCGTACGCTTGCCAAGTATACGGTGTACCGTATTTACTCGTTACTCGTTATATGATAAGAACAATATTTTAAACACACTGGATTAGTGTCTTGTACTAGATTCATATTGTCTCATGTTTTACAGATTGGACTCGTATCACATTGTTCTAGTTTAGTATTTCTATTTACAGTCTTCATTGCCATGGTCTCCCGATTCATTGTGGTTACTTTTCTTGTCTTAACTGTTGATTCTATTTCATATACATGTCTCAACTTTCCATGATTCATCAAATATAACTGTCTATAATTGCTTTATAGTCTTTTTTATTTACTTGAGATTGTTAGATGAGATGTGCTCGTTCCATCTTGACTGGATATATTTTTTAGATGATTTTTCGGAGGATACGTGTCCTACCCATTATGGATCTGAGGAGGGGATAGCTATCTTGGGTCCCGACTTTCAGGAGTGACCAAGATACTAGTTTAGTGGACTTATTCTAGATTTCTATTTTGAACTTGAATTATAATAAGTGAAGATTTTGACATTTTATTTGAGTTTATTTCAGATATTATTTTAGTTGTTATTTGTTGAGTCTTATAGTTATTTAGACTTCTGTGATATCTTATCGTGGTTTAGACTGTGATTGAGTATTACCATATCTTTATACTTATCCTCCATTTGGAGTTGAGATCTATGACAGGTACATTATTTATCCTTGTGTGAGATATTAGTTAGAGACCTAGAACAACGTTCTACCGCTGATTCTGTGGTGTAGGCTGGGCGCTGTTACGCACTCGTGCCCCTATACCAGGTACAGGTCATGACAGCTACAAAGGAATGTGATGCTCCAGAATCAAACAATACTACTGCAGGTAAAGAAGCTACTAGTATGGTACTTGCGATCACCTCATCTGTAATCTTAGCCTCCTCTATAGTCATGGCGAAAGCCTGGCCACGACCCTGTGCTGGTGCCCTCTGCTGCTGGGCCTGTCGAAAGTGTGATGCCTGTTGTGCTAAGGGTGGCCTCGGCTGAAATCCTCCTGGTGCTGGTGGTCGCATCCCTCCAACTCCTGCCTGTGGTAGTCTCGGTGTAGGGTAAGCTGGTCTGGGTAGTTGCTGAACTGGCCTCAGTGCTGGTAACACTAGTCTATGTACCATCAGTGCTTTGTCCTGACGCTCCTGGCAATCCTTGGATGAATGTTGGTCTGAACCGCAGAGCAAACACAATCCCAATCTGCGTTGACAATCCCTTGCAAGATGACCTACTTTGCCACAATAATGACAAGTAGGAAGTGCTGGTGGTAGGGCTGCTCTCTGTGGCTGGTGCATTTGTGGTCGCTTCGCGAGCCCTCCTGTGGTGCTCGAGCTGGTACAACTACTGTATGTAGGTGTTTCTAGATGGCCTCCTTCTTATTGACATGGTCCATGCATCGTACTACTCGAAGAACATCAGTATAGAAAGTAGGGTCAACAGGTCCAATCAACTTCTGTATCTGAAACTCGGGCCATCATAGAACTTCTCAGCTTTCTCCTACTCAGTCTGGATCAATGTAGGGGCAAAACGGCTTAAGCGAAGGAAGTCCGCATTGTACTCTTCCAAAGTTAGTTAGGTGCGGATGTTTCAGATCCAATTTCTCCAACCTTGAGCTATGATACTGTAACGCCCCAGTCCCAAAATACTTAGGACTAGATACGTATCTATGCCAGCTGCATACACACGAAGTACACTCCAATATATGGAAACTCGTATGTATACATAAGCTGTAAAATACAGTAAACCAAGAGTAATCTAATCTCATCCACAAATGAAGAATAAAAGATATCATATAATCAACTGTAATAAGTCTTTGTACAATACGTTGGGCGGAGACAAAGTCCACTACCAACTATCTCAAATAAAAGGTACAAAAAGGAATAGATGAAATAACAAGACTAGCCAAGTGCAATCATCTTCGAAAAGATGGAGAAGATCACGGCCTCGACTAGAACACCTGCAACTATCACAGTAGCACACACCTGGAGAGATAACCAGGTCCTCAGAGGGACGTAACAAGATACAATAAACATGTCATATAAATACTGAATATAAAATATGCCATATACAAAAGTAAGTGACAAGAAAACAATAAGGCACTCTAACCATACTAAAGTGAACATGCAGTTAAGAACAAACCTTTCGTCGCATGAGCCCTGGCTGTAAATAGGATCTGGTATAGTTCCCACTTGGGCACCAGTGACCACAGCGCATGACGTTCAAAAAGGACAGTGGCAAACCTGAGAGGCTCAACATACCCGTATCTCCAGCGGAGCTTCCGGTTACAAAGGAAGTGCAATCGAAGCCCATACGATAAGGAAATGTTCTCCCCACCTAATGTACCTATCATGTCGCATCCACGACCATATAACACTACTAACCGTCAAGTCTTCTAATATACAACTATTGACAGTTAGTCCTAACGCATGCGCACTGGGGATCAGCCAACACGCAAGGACCTCTACATGCTACTCATCTCACACATCATCATGGTACAACTATGTCAAGGTATATGCAATACACTACAAACGGTAGTCTCTTAACTCTAAGTCCATATGCAACCAAAGGATAATAATAAAGTACAGCTAATATCACTGAGCAGACAGTAAATTAAGAACTGTAAAAATAGGAAATAAATGAACAGTGATATGTAATAAAATGTAAACTGAATATAAACAGTATAATGGCAAGGTATCTTGCCTGGTGGTACAAAATGGCAAGTCCAGGAAATCACAATGTCAGCCAAGAAACGTCACAATCTCCAAACAACTTCGGACGCTGAAACAAACATCAAAAACGCACTCGGTATAAAAGATATACCTAGAAAACGCCTGTCCAAAAGTCTAATTCTGGAACAGGGGCAAAATCGTAATTTTGGGTCAAAACGATATCCGCCGTTGGACCCGCTTTGCACCGAAATGTGCGCCAGAACCTACGGTCTCTAAAGTCGTCAAACTACATGTCTACAGATTTGTTTTGATAAGATGAACCCAACGGTATGTCCAATTTTGGATTTCGATGAGCCGTGCACAAAATTGCCCGTTGAGTGGGATTGTGGGCCCGCCAAAATAGCGTCCCGATCAAGCTTCTCAGAATTGAACCAAACTTGGCTCACAGGACCAGAAAAATATTTTGAGTCCAATGGCGCAAGTTTTGTCGCGATTTGATGAGTGTACACGAAGTTGTGACTTAATTTACAAAGGGTCGATACGGGGGTATCTCGACGGATACGCAATGATTTCGTCGCGCATATGCAACGAAATCGGGTTCCGTCAGTTCCCACACGTCGACAACATCCATAAGCGCCTTTCGATGCATATAGTGCGTGACTATGTCGCTCGGTTTGTCGGGGCGCACATCGTATCGGGTGTTTTTCTACTTTTTGAAAACAGATTTTACAATTTTTCGTGAAACTTTAACAACGTGTAACTTTTTATACACTAGATGAAAAGTGAATCCAGAAGGTGCGTTACAATCTCGGTTATGTTGTCTTTGATTTCCTTCAATTAGTTTTTACAAAGTCCTATTGTACAGAACGAAAATTGGCCGACAAGTTGGTGTTTTACAACAGTTTTTAATATTCAGAGAAGTAGTTTTTCTCCAACTTCATCTCGATTTTTCGAGCAAGTTGGATGGCCATGTCAAAATCCACCTAGGGGATCTTGAAGAGGGTCATGTGGGCTTTCTACATGAATTTACGGATCTAAAAACGGATTTAAAATGAGGGAGATATCGATCGGGGAAGTGGGATACCTTAAAGTGGAAAACTGTTGTTGTTGTTGTCGTCGTAACGACCGGGAGATGGGACTGTTGTCGCTCCGGCGAGGTTGGGCACGTACGCCGAGGAGAGAAAGGAGGATGGAGGAGGAAAGAGAAGGAAGGAGGAGGAGATTAGGGTTTTTCTTTTGAGAGTTAAATATATATGAATATATGTGTATATTTATATAATGGGGTTAGGGGGTTCGGCCTCTACATGGCTCACAAGTGCTGCTACTTGCTTTAAGGGGTCGGCCAAGCTTCATGGGCGCACAATGCAATTGCTGCTGCTCTTTTGCATGCATGTGTATGTGTGGGTGGTCGGGTGGTGCCGACCACCCATTATGTTTTCTTTTTTTTTTTTCTTTTCTTATCTTATTCTTATCCTTCTATATATATTAATTTATATATATATATACACCAAAATCTATTTTAAAAAATCCAAATAACAATTTAAATATTATCTATCCAAATATTGAATATATATTTAAACATATCTACATGTACATATAAATTCAATTCACAATAAATCCACTCAAAGTAATAATAATATCTTAATAGAATAAATATGTTTAATAAATTTCTACAAAATAAATTTAATAATAATAAATTAATAAAAATTGATCCAATTGGTGAACTGTACCACACAA
Source organism: Iris pallida (assembly GCA_029216955.1). Taxonomy (NCBI): domain Eukaryota; kingdom Viridiplantae; phylum Streptophyta; class Magnoliopsida; order Asparagales; family Iridaceae; genus Iris; species Iris pallida. The sequence goes on along the minus strand of JANAVB010006598.1, from coordinate 1,069,377 downwards.
CCTTATCCGGGTCCAGAAACATGTACAATCTTGTAAAATATTATTCAATAATAAAAATACCAATAATTGTACACATAATTAAATAATTAGAAATTGTACATAAAATTCTAAAATAATTTAGAAAATATTTCTACGTACATAAAATTTGTCTACATGGCCACTTTGGTCCCACCACATGCCTACATGGGCTTTAAATTTGGTTCGGGCCCAGTTCGGGCTGAACTGGACAAACCGGGCCGTCTAAAAATCAATATATAAAATAATATTTAATTAAAATAATTTAAATAAGTCCATTCACAACTTGGCCTGGTTTTCCTAGTTTGGACATCACCATGGCTAAGCTTTTCCCGGTATGACTAGTACACTAGTCAAGGCACACTGCTACATCTTCCGTGCCAAAATTCATGGTAGTCTTGTGTTCCAAAATTCAACAATGGCTAAGGTCATTTCTAATGAAATAAAAATATATAATTTGCATAAATAAATTTTTAAGTCTAATAAAATAATAAAAAGTAATAATAAAAAAATGGGGGGTTTTACAGATACCATGAAGATTTAAACTAAACCAAATATAATAAAAATAACACTAGGATTTAACGTGCTCTAGCTTAGCCCACTGCACCAGAGAAGGAAGAGGGATATTCTTATTTACATATTAAACAGAGATTACATGAAAACCTTATATAGAGACAGACAATCAAACTGATAAGCAGTTAAACATAATAAAAAAGATAAGAGGAGAAACAGATTAGTTTGGCTAGCTACAAATGTCTGTTGTGTGCATCAAACCAAGACATGCACAGATAGAACAAGAAGTGCAACACGACCAACTCACACATATGCATATCAGAAACTTACTTAAATAAACACTTGCCGAAAAATAGAATAAACGATTTTGGGATCAATTTTAACCTCTCAACCGAACGACAACTAGCTAGTGCGGATGTTTCGGATCCAATTTTGCCAATCTTGAGCTCTAATACCATGAAGATTTAAACTAAACCAAGTATAAGAAAAATAACACTAGGATTTAACGTGCTCCAGCTTAGCCCACTGCACCAGAGAAGATAGAGGGGTATTCTTATTTATATATTCAATAGAGATTACATGAAATCTTTATATAGAGATAGAAAATCAAATTGATAAGCGGTTAAGCATAATCAAACAGATAAGAGGAGACGCAGATTACTTTGACTACAAAAGTCTGTTGAGTGCATCAGACCAAGACATGCACATATAGAACTAGAAGTGCAATACGACAAAGACATGCACAAATAGAAGCAGATCAAAAACTTACTTCAACAAAGACTTGACAAAAAATAGAATAAACGATTTTGAGATCAATTTTAACTTCTCAACCGAACGACAACTTAGTTAGGTTGCGAACGTTTTAGATCCAATTTCTCCAACCTTGAGCTATGATACAATGAATATTTAAACTAAAACAAATATAAGAAAAATAACACAAGGATTTAACGTGATCCAGCTTAGCCCACTGCACCAGAGAAAAGAGAGGGATAGTCTTATTCACATATCCAACAAAGATTACATCAAAACCTTATATAGAGATAGACAATCAAACTGATAAGCGATTAAACATAATCAAACAGATAAGAGGAGAAATAGATTATTTTGGCTACAAATGTCCGTTGAGTGCATCAGACCAAGACATGCACATATAGAACGAGAAGTGCAACACGATCAAGACATGCACATGCAGATTCAGATTAAAAACTTACTTCAATAAATACTTACAAAAATTAGAATAAACGATTTTGAGATCAATTTTTATCTGTCAACCGAACGACAACTAGCTAGGTGCGGATGTTTCGGATCCAATTTTTCCAACCTTGAGCTTGATACCATGAAGATCTAAACTAAACCAAATATAAGAAAAATAACACTAGGATTTAACGTGCTCCAGCTTACTCCACTGCACCAGAGAAGAGAGAGGGATATGATCTTATTTACATATTCAACAGAGATAACATAAAAACCTTATATAGAGACAGATAATCAAACTAATAAGCGATTAAACATAATCAATCAGATAAAAGGAGAAGCAGATTATTTTGGCTATAAATGTCCGTTGAGTGCATCAGACCAAGACATGCACATATAAAATGAGAAGTGTAACCCGACTAAGACAGGCACATACCGAAACATATCAGAAACTTACTTCAATAAAGACTTGCCGAAAAATAGAGTAAACAATTTTGAGATCAATTTTAACCTCTCAGTCGAACGATAGCTAGCTAGGTACGGACGTTTCGGATCCAATTTCGCCAACCTTGAGCTCTGATACCATGAAGATTTAAACTAAACCAAATATAAGAAAAATAACACTAGGATTTAACATGCTCTAGCTTAGTCTACTGCACCAGAGAATAGATAGGGATAATCTTATGCACATATTCAACAGAGATTACATGAAAACCTTATATGGAGACAGACAATCAAACTGATAAGCGGTTAAACATAATCAAACAAATAAGAGGAGAAGCAGATTACTTTGGCTACAAATGTCTGTTGAGTGCATCAGACCAAGACATGCACATATAGAATAAGAAGTGAAACACGACAAGACATGCACATACAGAAGCAGATCGGAAACTTACTTCAATAAAGACTTGCCAAAAAAATAGAATAAACGATTTTGAGATCAATTTTAACCTCAACCGAACGACAGCTTAGTTAGGTTCCGAACATTCTAGATCCAATTTCTCCAACCTTGAGCTATGATACCATGAAGATGTAAGCTAAAAAAATATAAGAAAAATAACACTAGGATTTAATGTGCTCCAGATTAGCCCACTACACCAAAGAATAGAGAGGGATATTCTTATTCACATATTCAACAAAGATTAAATGAAAACCTTTTATAGAGTTAGACAATCAAACTGATGAGCGATTAAACATAATCAAACATATAAGAGGAGAAACATATTACTTTGGCTCTAAATGTATGTTGTGTGCATCAGACTAAGACATGAACATACAGAACGAGAAGTGTAACACGATCAAGACATGCACATACAGATTCAGATCGGAAACTTAGTTCGATAAATACTTGCCAAAAACTAGAATAAACAATTTTGAGATAAATTTTAACCTCTCAATCGAACGACAACAAGCTAGGTGCAGATATTTTGGATCCAATTTTTCCAACCTTGAGCTTTGATACCATAAAGATCTAAACTAACTAAATATAAGAAAAAATAACACTAGAATTTAACATGCTCCAGCTTAGTCCATTGCACTAGAGAAGAGAGAGGGATATGATCTTCTTTACATATTCAACAGAGATTACATGAAAACCTTTTATAGAGACAGACAATCAAACTGCTAAGCGGTTAAACATAATCAAACAGATAAGAGGAGAAGCAGATTATTTTGGCTACAAATGTCCGTTGAGTGCATCAAACCAAGACATGCACATATAGAACGAGAAGTGCAACACGACTAAGACACGCACATACATAAGCATATTAGAAACTTACTTCAATAAAGATGGGCAAAAAATAGAATAAACGATTTTGAGATCAATTTTAACCTCTCAAACGAACGACAGTTAGCTAGGTGCGACGTTTCAGATCCAATTTCGTCAACCTTGAGCTCTGATACCATGAAGATTTAAACTAAACCAAATATAATTAAAATAACACTAGTATTTAACGTGCTCCAGCTTAGCCCGCTCAGCAGAGAAGAGAGAGGGATAATCCTATGCACATATTCAACAGAGATTACATGAAAACCTTATATAGAGACAGACAATCAAACCGATAAGCAGTTAAACAAAATCAAACAGATAAGCAGATAACTTTGGCTACAAATGTTTGTTGAGTGCATCAGACCAAGACATGCATATATAGAACGAGAAGTGGAACACGACCAAGACATGCACAAACATAAGTAGATCAAAAACTTACTTCAATAAAGACTTGCCAAAAAATAGAATAAAAGATTTTGAGATCAATTTTAACCTCTCAACCAAACGACAGCTTAGTTAGGTTGCGAACGTTTTAGATCCAATTTCTTCAACCTTGAGCTATGATACCATGAAAATTTAAACTAAACCAAATATAAGAAAAATAACACTTGGATTTAACGTGCTCCAGCTTAGCCCACTGCACCAGAGAAGAGAGAGGGTATAATCTTATGTACATATTCAACTGAGATTACATGAAAATCTTATATAGAGACAGACAATAAAACTGATAAGCAGTTAAACATAATCAAATGGATAAGAGGAGAAGCAGATTACTTTGGCAACAAATGGCTGTAGAGTGCACCAGACCAAGACATGCACATATAGAACGAGAAGTGCTACACGACCAAGACATGCACATACAGAAGCAGACCAGAAACTTCATTCAATAAAGACTTGCCAAAAAAATAGAATAAACGATTTTGAAATCAATTTTAACCTCTCAACCGAACGACAACTTAGTTAGGTTGCGAACATTTTAGATCCAATTTCTCCAACCTTGAGCTATGATACCATAAAGATTTAAACTAAACCAAATATAAGAAAAATAATATTAGGATTTAACATGCTCCAGATTAGCCCTCTACACCAAAGAAAAGAGAGGGATATTCTTATTCACATATTCAACAGAGATTACATGAAAACATTATATAGAGATAGACAATCAAACTGATAAGCTGTTAAACATAATCAAACAGATAAGACGAGAAACAGATTACTTTGGCTATAAATGTATGTTGTGTGCATCAGACGAATACATGCACATGCAGAACGAGAAGTGCAACACGATCTAGACATGCACATACAGATTCAGATCAGAAACTTACTTCAATAAATACTTGCCAAAGAATAGAATAAACAATTTTGAGATCAATTTCAACCTATCAACCGAACGACAGCTAGCTAGGTGAGGATGTTTTGGATCCAATTTCGCCAACCTTGAGCTTTGATACCATGAAGATCTAAACAAAAACAAATATTAGAAAAATAACGCTAGGATTTAACGTGCTCCAGCTTAGTCCACTACACCAAAGAATTAAGAGGGATATGATCTTATTTACATATTCAATAGAGATTACATGAAAACCTTATATAGAGATAGACAATCAAACTGATAAACTGTTAAAAATAATCAAACGGATAAGATAAGAAGCAGATTATTTTGGCTACAAATGTCCGTTGAGTGCATCAGACCAAGACGTGCACATATAGAACGAGAAGTGCAACACGAATAAGACATGCACATACAGAAGCATATCAGAAACTTACTTCAATAAAGACTTGCCGAAAAATCGAATAAGCGATTTTGAGATCAATTTTAACCTCTCAACCGAACGACAGCTAGCTAGGTGCGGACATTTCGGATCCAATTTTGTCAACCTTGAGCTATGATACCATGAAGATTTAAACTAAGCCAAATATAAGAAAAAAATAACACTAGGATTTAACATCCTTAAGCTTATCCCACTACACCAAAGAAAAGAGAGGGGTATTCTTATTCACATATTCAACAGAGATTACAAGAAAACCTTATATAGAGACAGACAATCAAACTGGTAACCGGTTACACATAATCAAACAGATAGAGGTGAAGCAGATTACTTTGGCTACAAATGTCTGTTGAGTGCACCAGACCAAGACATGCACATATAGAACGAGAAGTGCAACACGACCAAGACATGCACATACAGAAGCAGACCCGAAACTTAATTCAATAAAGACTTGCCAAAAAATAGAATAAACGATTTTGAGATCAATTTTAACCTCTCAACTGAATGACAGCTTAGTTAGGTTGCGAACGTTTTAGATCCAATTTCTCCAACCTTGAGCTATGATACCATAAAATTTTAAACCAAACCAAGTATAAGAAAAATAACACTAGGATTTAACATACTCCAGCTTAGCCCACTGTACCAAAGGAAAGAGAGGGATATGATCTTATTTACATATTCAACAGAGATTACATGAAAACCTTATATAGAGATAGACAATCAAACAGATAAGCGGTTAAACATAATCAAACATATAAGAGGAGAAGCAGATTATTTTATCTATAAATGTTCGTTGAGTGCAACAGACCAAGACATGCACATATAGAACGAGAAGTGCAACACGACTAAGACATGCACATGCAGAAGCATATCAGAAACTTACTTCAATAAAGTCTTGTCGAAAAATCCAATAAGCGATTTTTGGATCAATTTTAACCACTCAACCGAACGACAGCTTGCTAGGTGCGGACGTTTCGGATCCAATTTTGCCAACCTTGAGCTCGGATACCATGAAGATTTAAACTAAACCAAATATGAGAAAAATAACACTAGGATTTAACGTGCTCCAGCTTAGCCCATTGCAGCAGAGAAGAGAGGGATAATCTTATGCACATATTCAACAAAGATTACATAAAAACCTTACATATATACAGACAATCAAACTAATAAGCAGTTAAAAATAATCAAATAGATAAGAGGAAAAGCAGATTACTTTGGCTACAAATGTCTGTTGAGTGCATCAGACCAAGACATGCACATATAGAACGAGAAGTGGAACACGACCAAGACATGCACATGCAGAAGCAGATCAAAAACTAACTTCAATAAAAACTTGCCAAAAATAGAATAAGTGATTTTGTGATCAATTTAAACCTCTCAACCGAATGACAGCATGGTTAGGTTGTAAACTTTTTAGATCCAATTTCTCCAACCTTGAGCTATGATACCATGAAGATTTAAACTAAACCAAATATAATAAAAATAATACTAGGATTTAACGTGCTCCAGCTTAGCCTACTGCAATAGAGAAAAGAAGGATATTCTTATTCACATATTCAACAGAGATTACATGAAAACCATATATAGAGACAGACAATCAAACTGATAACCGGTTAAACACAGGCAAACAAATAAGAGGAGAAGCAGATTACTTTGGCTTCAAATGTTTGTTGAGTGCACCAGACCAAGACATGCACATATAGAACGAGAAGTGCAACACGACCAAGACATGCACATACAGAAGTAGATCAGAAACTTACTTCAATAAAGACTTGCCAAAGAAATAGAATAAACGATTTTAAGATCAATTTGAACCACTCAACCGAATGACAGCTTAGTTAGGTTGCGAACATTTTAGATACAATTTCTCCAACCTTGAGCTATGATACCATGAAGATTTAAACTAAATCAAATATAAGAAAAATAATACTAGGATTTAACATGCTCCAGCTTAGCCCACTACACCAAAGAAAGGAGAGGGTTATTCTTATTCACATATTCAACATAGATTACATGAAAACCTTATAAAGATATAGACAATCAAACTGATAAGCTGTTAAACATAATCAAACAGATAAGAGGAGAAACAGATTACTTTGGATATAAATGTATTCTCTGCATCAGACGAAGACATGCACATACAGAACGAGAAATGCAACACGATCAAGACATGCACATACAGATTCAGATCAGAAACTTACTTCAATAAATACTTGCCAAAAAATAGAATAAACAAATTTGAGATCAATTTTAACCTGTCAACCGAACGACAGCTAGCTAGGTGCGGATGTTTCGGATCTAATTTCGCCAACCTTGAGCTTTGATACCATGAAGATCTAAACTAAACTAAATATAAAAAAAATAACACCAGGATTTAACGTGCTCCAGCTTAGTCGACTGCACCAGAGAAAAGAGAGGGATATGATCTTATTTACATATTCGACAGAGATTACATGAAAACCTTATATAGAGATAGACAATCAAACTGATAAGTGGCTAAACATAATCAAACAGATAAGAGGAGAAGCAGATTATTTTGGCTACAAATGTCCGTTGAGTGCATCAGACCACAACATGCACATATAGAACGAGAATTGCAATACGACTAAGACATGCACATAAAGTAGAATATCAGAAACTTACTTCAATAACGACTTGCCAAAAAATCGAATAAGCAATTTTGAGATCAATTTTAACCTCTCAACCGAACGACAGCTAGCTAGGTGCAGACATTTCGGATCCAATTTCGCCAACCTTGAGGTCCGATACCATGAAGATTTAAACTAAACCACATATAAGAAAAATAACACTAGGATTTAACATGCTCCAGCTTAGCCCACTGCACCAGAGAAAAGAGAGGGATAATCTTATGCACATATTCAGCAGAGATTATATGAAAACCTTATATAGAGACAGACAATCAAACTGATAAGCGGTTAAACATAATCAAACAGATAAGAGGAGAAGCAGATTACTTTGGCTATAAATGTCTGTTGACTGCATCAGACCAAGACATGCACATATAGAACGAGAAGTGCAACACGACCAAGACATGCACAAACAGAAGCAGATCATAAACTTACTTCAATAAAGACTTGCCAAATAATAGAATAAATGATTTTGAGATCAATTTTAACCTCTCAACCGACGACAACTTAGTTAGGTTGCGAATGTTTTATATCCAATTTCTCCAACCTTGAGCTATGATACCATGAAGATTTAAACTAAACCAAATATAAGAAAAATAACACTAGGATTTAACATGCTCTAGCTTAGCCTACTATACTAAAGAAACGAGAGGGGTTTTCTTATTCACATATTCAATAGAGATTACATGAAAACCTTATATAGAGATAGACAATGAAACTGATAAGCTATTAAACATAATCAAACAGATAAGAGGAGAAACATATTACTTTGGCTATAAATGTATGTTGTATGCATCAGACGAAGACATGCACATACAGGACGAGAAGTGCAACACGATCGAGACATGCACATACAGATTCAGATCAGAAATCTACTTCAATAAATACTTGCCAAAAAATATAATAAACGATTTTGAGATCAATTTTAACCTGTCAACCGAACGACAGCTAGCTAGGTACGGATGTTTCGGATCCAATTTTGCCAACCTTGAGCTTTGATACCATGAAGATCTAAACTAAACCAAATATAAGAAAAATAATACGAGGATTTAACATGCTGTAGCTTAGTCCACAGCACCAGAGAAGAGAGAGGGATATGATCTTATTTACATATTGAACAGAGATTACATGAAAACCTTATATTAAGAGAGACAATCAAACTGATAAACGGTTAAACATAATCATACAGATAAGAGGAGAAGCAGATTATTTTGGCTATAAATGTCCGTTGAGTGCATCAGACCAAGACATGCACATATAGAACGAGAAGTGCAACTCGGCTGAAACATGCACATACAGAAGCAGATCAGAAATTTACTTCAATAAAGACTTGCCAAAAAAATTGAATAAACGATTTTGAGATCAATTTTAACCTCTGAACCGAACGACAGCTAGCTAGGTGCAGATGTTTCGGATCCAAGTTTGCCAACCTTGAGCTCTGATACCATGAAGATTTAAACTAAACCAAATATAAGAAAAATAACACTAGGATTTAACGTGCTCCAGCTTAGCCCACTGCACCAGAGAAAAGAGAGGGTTAATCTTATGCACATATTCAACAGAGATTAAATAAAAATCTTATATAGAGACAGACAATCAAACTGATAAGCGGTTAAACATAATCATACATATAAGAGGAGAAGCTGATTATTTTGGCTACAAATGTCCGTTGAGTGCATCAGACCAAGACAAGCACATGTAGAACGAGAAGTGCAACACGACTGAAACATGCACATATAGAAGCATATCAGAAATTTACTTTAATAAAGACTTGCCAAAAAATAGAATAAATGATTTTGAGATCAATTTTAACCTCTTAACCGAATGACAGCTAGCTAGGTGCAGACGTTTCGGATCCAAGTTCGCCAACCTTGACCTCTGATACCATGAAGATCTAAACTAAACCAAATATAAGAAAAATAACACTAGGATTTAACGTGGTCCAGCTTAGCCCACTGCACCAGAGAAAAGAGAGGGTTAATCCTATGCACATATTCAACGGTGATTAAATGAAAATCTTATATAGAGACTGAAAATAAAATTGATAAGCGGTTAAATATAATCAAACATATAAGAGAAGAAACAAATTACTTTGGCTACAAATGTCTGTTGTGTGCACCAATTTATTCCTAACAGACTAACCTCCTCTAATACTCTCCAACAGCTTCCCTCTTCTTTTTATGTACTTCACAAAGTTTTATGTATTCTAACATTCCCGCAAACATAAAGCTTGGGAGAATCCTTGCCAGCAGATGTAAACTTTTGATACATGGTTCTATATTTCTCAATATATTGGCTATACCAGGTTTTGGCAATTCTTTATGTGTATGCCTTTAGGAAGTATTTTTATGCAATCTTGCTGCCAAAATATCTAGGAAACATGCTTTCAAAAACATGGGCTAAGTATGTTTCCATTGGCTAAATGTCTCAAAAGAATAAAAATGATAACAAGAGTAATGGAGAAGAAAATCCACTCAACCCCTCAACAATCATTCTCCTGTTTCGCGTCATTGGACTGGAAGGACGAAAGTGTTTTCCATAACAAAAAGTGTATGAAATTTTGTATAAAACTTTTGAGAATACAAAATAATCCTAAATACAGAGAAATTCTAAGTACAAAAGGAGATCTGGGGAGTAGGAGCAATGGGGATTAAGTATGCGGTCGACTTCTTTACTTCGTTGACGATCCGATGTGTGAGGACCCTAATTTTTAGGAATTTTTTATTTATTTTATATGTTTTATATTTATTAAATTATATTTTAGTATTAATTATGATATAAATGTATTTTTCATAGCTTTGACCTTTGGAGCACAAGAAGTGCCAATCTTTCGAAATAACCATTATGAGTTTTGAAGTAGACAAGTCCACCTTCAAGTTGATATATCATGTCACATCCAAACTAGTTTCCTAACATTCTTTTGACTTTGCGCAACTTCGGGTCAATTTTAGGCCAATTGATCGTTTATCGTAATTCTAGACCAAACTTCCAATGTGAGTTCTAAACTCGACATCGATCAAAACTATTTGATCCAATATATGGTTTTGATCCATTTTGAGCCTACGACACATATTCCAAGGGTGTGCCACTCAATCGAGTTTTTATGTGCTATTTATTTGCGAATGTCACAAGAGACTCATTGGTTGACTTTTCGAGTTTGATTTGATTAGAAATTATATTGGACACTAACCTAGCCAACCCTACTTGGTAGAGCCATGTTAGGTTGCCATGACTTACTAAGAATTATTTTGAATTTATTTTGGGCCAATAGATTTAATAAAATTTTGTTATATGGTTATATTTATAATAGCATAACACTATATATATATATATATATATATATATATATATATATATATATATATATATATATATATATATATATATATATGGAAGCGGATCAAAAGCCCCCCTTAGAAAACCCCCTAAAAAACCCCCTCACTCTAATTCGTGATATTAATGTTAATATTAATGTTAATGTTAATATTAATGTTAATATTAACATTAAATACTAAAATTAACATTAAACTTAACATTAAAATTAATATTAATATTAACATTAACAATAATATTAACATTAACATTAACATTAATATAAAAAAATATTAATAAAAAATAAAAAATAAAATTAATATTAACATTAACATTAATATTAACATTAATATTAACATTAACATTAATATTAACATTAATATTAACATTAATATTACGAATTAGAGTGAGGGGGGTTTTCAGGGGGTTTTCTAAGGGGGGCTTTTGATCCGCTCCCTATATATATATATATATATATATATATATATATATATATATATATATATATATATATATATATATATATATATATATGGAGGCGGATCAAAAGCCCCCATTAGAAAGCCCCCCAAAAACCCCCCTCACTCTAATCCGTAATTTAATGTTAATATTAATGTTAATATTAATGTTAATATTAATGTTAATATTAACATTAAATACTAAAATTAACATTAAACTTAACATTAAAATTAATATTAACATTAACATGAACATTAATATTAACATTAATATAAAAAAAATAAAAAAAAATTAATATTAACATTAACATTAATATTAACATTAATATTAACATTAATATTAACATTAATATTACGAATTAGAGTGAGGGGGGTTTTTGGGGGGCTTTCTAAGGGGGGCTTTTGATCCGCTCCCTATATATATATATATATATATATATATATATATATATATATATATATATATATATATATATATATATATATATATATATATATATATATATATATAAGGCGTGGCCGGCTGGCCTCCTCGGCCCAGCCGCCGGCCTCCCCCCGTGCCATGGCCTCTCCGCCTCCCGCCGGGCCCCCTTTCTCGGTCCGCAGGTCGACTGGTCGCCGCACCAGTGGGGATGCTTCCCCATTCTCGGTTTTTTCTTCCCATCGTGGGGTTTCCCGCCCCTTCACCCTACTCGACGCCGCCCTCACTGCCGCCTTCGACGTCGCCCTAAGCGCCCCCGCGTGCGGCGCAGACAGGCCCTTCCGCCGGGAGCAGCCTCGCCAGGCGAGCTTTCCAACGCGCCGGCTCCCCCTCCATCCGCATCGGTAGCGCCCATCCCTCCGACGTGGCCCTCGCCCGCCCCAGGCGCTGCTGGAGCGGCCTCCGCCCCCGCCTCGGGGTCCCCGGAGTTCCCTCTCCCTCTTCCCGCCTCGGCTCCACCGCCGGGTTTTCGTCCCGACGTCGGTGGCCACCCACCCCCAAACGTCCCTCTTCGCGGGGACGCACGCCCCCTCGGCCCAGGCCACCCGCCCCCTGCGGTGGCCCAACTCAGCCTCGTCAACCCTCAGCCCCCCGGCTGAGCCCCACCTCCCCCGGCGTCCCTGGGCTGGCCTATTCCTCTCCAGTGCCGGATTCCTCCCCCCAGCCTCCGTCCTCCTTGGCGACCACGCGGGAGCTCCTCCCCCTCCTCCAACCTCGACCCCCTGGCCTTCCCTGGATCCTGTATGCTTCCTTCGACGGTGATGCTCACCCCCTCGTGGGCTCTCGTGGCAGTGCAGCCGCCGACGACGGTCTGCATCCCGGCCCCTGCGACGTCGTCGTCCCCTCCCCGCTACCCCCCCAGTGGAGGCCTTAGGCGTTCTTGCCGCATCCTGCCGGAGGACCCCCCCCCCCCCCCCGCCGGTGGTAGGACCCCCTACCCTCTGCCGCCCTCCTCGGTACGGCTGCCCTCTCCCTTCAGGAGTCGACCCCCTTCCCCCGTCCCCTCTGGAGCGATCGCCGGGACCCTCGACGCGGTGGCTCGTCCCTTCTGGTTGACGTACCACCCCCTCCCCCTTCTTTCCTCTTCTAGCCGGCCGGCCGGCACCCTCGCCACCGTCCCCCTCTCTGCTCCGGTCAGCGCGCCGGGGTGGGGGCCGAGGCCCCTCGTGCTCCGCGCCCCATCGGGCAGAGAGCCTCCCTCTCCTCGGGCAGGGCGCTCCCCCCTCGGGCTACGTGCCTTATTGGGCAGCGAGCCCACCAACCACCTCAGCGGCCTTTTCCCGCCCACTAGCTTTTTTGCATATTAGGCCCAGTTTTGAAATTGTTTGAAATTTCGAATTTCGAAATTTCAAATTGCTTTCGAAACACACCTGTTTTACGAATTTTGGCCATCCAAAATTTGGACTTTGTGTTTCTCTACCGTTTTGCTTTTACTATTTTCTTACATAGGGTCCTTTTGTGTTTACGGCCCTGTACCAGTATGTACTGCTCCTTTGGGGCCCCCTTTACTTTTTCAATAAAATGTCTTTTCTAAAAAAATAAAATAAAATTATATATATATATATATATATATATATATATATATAATTTTGTATATGTATGATTATATTTATAATAGCATAAAACTATATATATATATATATATATATATATATATATATATATATATATATATATATATATATATATATATATATATATATATATATATATATATATAATTTTGTATATATATGATTATATTTATAATAGCATAAAACTATATATATATATATATATATATATATATATATATATATATATATTATATATATATATATATATATATATATATATATATATATATATATATATATATATATATATATATATATATATAGTTTTATGCTATTATAAATATAATCATATATATTGTCACTCCCCGTTCTCGGAATGCGTATTTTTATATATGTACAACTCATGTGTATTTAGTTAGTATTTATCATGTATTATTCTGTATTTAAATTCCTTTAGTTTCATGTTAATTAATTATCTGCTCTTTAAATTTTCATGTTAATTAATTTCCTGCAAATTTTATTTCTGCAATTTTATTCCTACACTAATTATCTGCATTTTATTTTTTGCAATTTTATTCTCTGCTTTAGTTATTCTTTTCGGGTTGGCCTTGGCCGAACCCCCCACAGACCCGGCCCATTAACTCCCACCTACCACCCCCTTTGCTATTTAAAGCTCCCCTCTCCATTCTCTCTCCTCATAACTTCATTCTCACCATTAGTCCTTCTTCTTCCTCCCATTACTCTCCACCACCTACCAGCAGCAGGAGAAGGCAAGTGCAATCTTGCTTCTCCTTCATTCATTTTTATGGATCATTACTCTTCCTCTCAAGATTCTGAGAGAGTTTACTACTTGGCATTTTCGATTTCTATGGCTGGTTTTTCCTAGATCAAAGTTGCTATATTTTCGGTTATTCATGGGTTTTGACCTCCCAACTTAGCGTGTTTCTGGCTGGGAACTTCATATTCTGGCTTGGGACGAAGGCTTAGTCACGCTCGCGTTTGTGTGCGTGTATTTCTTAGTCACGCTCGCGTTTGCGTGCGTGTATTTCTTAGTCACGCTCGCGTTTGCGTGCGTGTATTTCTTAGTCACGCTCGTGTTGCGTACGTGTATTTTAGTTACGCACACTTCTTGGAGCGTGCGTATATTTTCAGTCACGCTCACGTTTCCATGAGCGTGCGTATATTTTCAGTCACGCTCATGTTTCCATGAGCGTGCGTGTATTTTCAGTCACGCTCACGTTTCCATGAGCGTGCGTGTATTTTCAGTCACGCTCATGTTTCCATGAGCGTGCGTGTATTTTCAGTCACGCACAGATCCATGAGTGCGTGGATTCTTAGTCACGCACACGTCCACGAGTGCGTGCGTGGATTTCTTATCATTTCCCACACTCACACTGTGCATGCCAACATGAACTATTTTTCACGCTCACTCCTACTAGACTTGGCGTGACTTTTGGCCTTAGCTTAGACTTGTCAGCGTGACTTCCTTGACCTGAGTGTTTTAATTGTCCTATAATTATTCATTTAATGATGGCATAAAAATTCTTCTATTATATCCTTACGCCTTTTTGCATGAACTTGATAAATCATGATATGATAATATTATTAATACAGATTGTTATGTGGAATGTGTCATATGTCTTGATTGATCCATGGATACCCAGTATGACTAGAACTTAATTCTGAGGAGTTATAGGCTCGACCCCATGTAATACTAATTGACTTTCATGCCTTGTCACCATTGATAATGATTGTGACATTGACTAATAATTGATCATGCATTCCTAGTTGGAACTAAGAGACTAGCTAGTCGTCTTATTGAATTGAATGAATGAGACACGTTCATGTAATGAACTATTGTACTCGATTAGCCGATCCCGAATATTGGCATACAGGCACATGCAGGCTTCAAAGTAATTATTTATTATTTAATTATCTATTTATCTTACAAAGACAGCATGTGTACTCTATGTCAAGGCATGATTATTTCGTGGTTAATTTGATTGTTGCATCACGCTATGTAAGACCTACAACCTAGCCGCACAGGTATCGTTGTAGAGTTGCGCATATCGTACCCCGTACGAAGGTACTCATTTGAATGACCATGATCCACGGCATAGAACTTCACTCAACGTAGAGACTATTAAGTTAAATAAAATAATAATGGCATGGAGAGAATGGATTCCCGAGTTCTTACATGGCAGCCCCCTTGGGACTATTAAGTGCCCGACGGGCCGGCTGGTTCCCACAGATACTGTAAATCTGTCACACGGGCAGGGAACAGTATCTGCTTATATTATTGTATATGCTATAACGGCGGGCGTCCCGCTGGGACTCGTCTAACTACATGATTGGCGCAATTGATTGACTGGATAGACTAGCCTTGCTTGCACATAGTAAGAACTGAGGAATCCCTATTTTTGCATGATTCCAGGATAACTTGGGACTCACAATAGCAAGCCGTAGGAATTGATTGGCCGTTCAAGATGATTTGTTTGTGTACTGTATCTACTCTGTTGCCTACTAAGATGATCAGGATGTCAGGACATGACGGGCCAACTTCTGTCCTTGTTTGGTTGGGAGGTTGGTTCGAAGTGTCGTGACGTTATGTGAATCCTAGTGGGAGGCAGAGACCTATTATTATATTTTCTTACTTACTGGTTTAGTCCTTCATATCGTCCTTCCTTGTGGTACTTGCTATTAGAGGTCTAACCTCTCTGGTTTTGTATGGCCAGATTTAGAGCCGGTCCCCGAGGATCCAGCTTACTTCTACCTCCAAGATGGTTAATACTAGAGGGATGATCGCAGGAGGACTCGAGTGGGTTTCCTTACTTCACCGCTCGTTTTGCCATTTACTTTATACTTAGCCGTTTGGCACCGACATGTTGGTCGGATCGTCTTGTACTTACTTTTGTATGATTGTAATTAAGTCAGACTGCAGCTGATAACAATTGTGTATACCTTACTATACCATCTGGCTATGTTTTATAAAACCAGATTTCCAGAACATTCTGACTGAGCGTTTGGGACGCCTTACTGCTTTATCTTACATGTTCTGTATTACTGTTTCTTATTTGAATGATTGAGACAATAGATGCGAAATGACCATAGTGAGACTTTTATGTAGTATGCACCCCCTCGTCTGGTTAGACAGCATTGATCGTATTATACGGTATTCATCTACCCGTAATACGTAGCTGGCTGAGTCATTCCCCCGCTCTCCA